>LVTN01000437.1:160403-191158 GCA_001649415.1 Musa itinerans | reverse complement strand
ATTTGATTCATCATTTTAATTCCAATGATAATTCATTTTCCTTTTCATGTGTTTCATTTTATGTAATTGATTTCATATAAATATGTTCAAGTTTTTCATATGAAAACTATCCATCATGTTTAAAACCGAAAAATCAACTTTCATTGCAATAAAGATCAATAAGCCATGAATCACAAAAATCATCATGCATAACTTCAAAATCTTATTCATAGTATAAAATCATCAAGTATGGTATCAAAACTTTAATATTTTCATTACAGCATTTTCAATCAAAGTCAAAAATCATAAATTTAGATACACATTATTTTTTAAAAAAAACATACATAGGATTAATCATTAGATTTAAATCTAATATTTTGTTATATTTTCATAAAACATGCAATTGTCATTATCATTTTCAAAATTAGCTAGAAAAAGAAAAGCAAGATCCTTTTAACATTTTCATTACATCATTAAACATGTAATTTTCAAAAAAAAATTATATAATTTTTCGAAACTAAATTAAAAACAACTCATGAAAAACATCAAGTAATTTCAAAGTAAACAAAGGGGATTTTGATTACCTCGTCGTCGAAAGTCGTTAAGGCGTAGTTTGCCACCTCGCTTTTGTTGGTTTTCTCCTCGTCTTTGGATGAACTCGATTCATCCCAAAGTGTTTCTTTCTTCTTACATTCATAGCAAGTAGTTGTGTTCTTTTTAAGTTTATTTTTGTTCTTTAATTCTTGTTTCATGAACTTTTTAAATTTCATGATGAGGAGTTCAAGTTCACCATCACTTAAGCTTTTGCTCGAGTGGTCTTCAATTGTTTTAAGTCCCAAATCCTTCCTGTTCTTTAGAAGGTTGTTCTCAAGCTCTTCATGAGCATTGCAAGTCATCTCATAGGTCATTAACGACTCGATAAGTTCTTCGAGAGGGAAATCATTCAAGTCCTTAGCCTCTTGAATGACCGTTACTTTAGGGTCCCAACTTTTTGGAAGGGATCTCAAGATTTTATTAACAAGTTCAAAATTCAAAAAATATTTGTCAAGTGCTTTTAGACTATTGACGGCATCCGTAAAATGGGTGTACATGTCTCCAATAGTCTCGCTTTATTCCATTCAATACAACTCAAAATCATGCATCAAAGATTTATTCTAGACTCTTTTACTCTATTCGTGCCTTCGTGTGTGATTTCTGAGTATGTGCCAAATGTCAAAAGTTATTTCACAATTTGACACTTGATTGAACTCGTTTTTATGTAAAGTGCAAAACAAGGCATTCATAGCCTTTGCATTTAAAGAGAAAGTATTCTTCTCCAAATCATTCCAATCGGTCATTGGACGAGAAGACTTATAAAATCCTTTTTCGATAATATTCCATAAAAATCCAAGGAAAACAAGAAAACTCTCATCTGAGTTTTCTAGTAAGTGTAGTCCGTCCCATTGAACATGGGAGGACGAATGATAGAAAAGCCTTCTTGAAAGCTGAAAAGAGTCATTTCTCTTAAGTATTAAACCAAATGAGAAATAACGATGCTCTGATACCAAATGTTAGAAATGAGTCGGCAGCGGCACTAAGGGGGGGGGGGGGTAAATTAGTGCAGCGGTAAAAAATATCGATTTTAAAAAATATTTAGTTTCGATTAAACCCGTTTCGTAAAGATGCTTAAATTGAAAGTATACGGAAGAGTATAGTAAGGTAGTTTGCAGTTAAAGTAAATTGCTCAAAAGAAATGCAAACCAAATTTTTATAGTGGTTCGGTCATCGTGACCTACATCCACTCCACTGATTCTTCTTCTGTCGAGGCCACCGGCATCCACTAATGATCTTCTTTCAATGGGCGAAGATCAACTACCCTTTTACACCTCTCTTCTCCTTTTCATAGGTTTAGAAGACAACCTTTACACCCCCACTTACTCCTCTCTTAAACTACACTAACACTTAGAGCTTTTAGAGGAGTTCACACAAGATTACAGCAGTGTTTTCTTTTCTTTTTGCTCTTAGTTGTGTGTATGTTAACTAGGGACGAGAGGGGTATTTATAAGCCTCAAATGAATTCAAACTTGGAGCCTAAAACTATCTCATCCTCGGTTTTCGGGGTCCTAACGATACCATCGCCTGCAACACTAACACTTACAATGACACTGGGCGGTACCACCGCTTGACAATCTCTCAGAGATTGTGTCTGGGCGGTACCACCGCCTGATACGGTCTTGGAGATTGTGCCATGACGGTTCCACTTGTTGGGTCACTATTTGGGCCTTCCACTTGGCCCAACACAGCCCAAACATGAGCCCAATTGACTTCTAATTGAGTTGGTCTAATTACATTTTAAACTGATTTAATTAGATTCTAAACTAACTCGATCTAGACATAATCGATTACAAGCGAATCCTATGTTGTTAGGCATGTCATTGGTTCTTCCGGCGCTTCGTCCGATCCTTCGGCGCATCGTCCTCTCCTTCGGTGTATTGCCCAATCGGCATATTGTCTTCTCGTAACATCCGATCTTCTTGGCGCAATATCCGATCTTCTTAGCCCGATACCCGAATTCATGGCCCGAAGCCTTCTGCCGATACGTCGACCGTTTCTCCGGCCCGACGTACAATCTTCTGACATGTTTGCTCCAACCCAATGTCCAATTCCTCCTGCTTTAATCAATTTACCTTTTCTGATCAACGTTAGTCTTGCATCACTTAAACACACATTAAATCATTAACACTCTCAATTGGTTTCATCATAAAAATCCTAGATTCAACACTTGCAAAAGTCTGTTCCTCTAAACCTAAATCTTCCCGCCAACAATGGTTAGTCTAATTTTTAAGATCCATCATCCTACATATCATTAGCTAAAACCCTACTCCTCTCAAGCAAGGAAATTTGTACAATTAATATCCTAAGATTCCTTTTCTTTTCTTTTTGAATAACCTCATCCTGTACATATTTAGAACCCTTGAGCCCAACTTAATCCATATTGGCCACCACAACTTACTGTACACAATCATTCCTAAACACAGACAACCAAACAAAGACTGCTAATTTAGTTCTAGATGAAAATAGAGGAACTTGATGGTTGATGATGCTTAAGAAACATTTTTAGAGGCTGATAAGTCGGTTTGGACCTCACGATAGCAGCCAAATTCTTCAGATTGACATGAATAGGGTGCAGGGAAGTTCACAATCCTACTCAAAGATGTCAGATATTGATCTTAGGATAGTAACGACAGATGGTAGACGGAGACATGCCTTGCTTCAGATTGGGACTGCTGCACTTCTTTGATCACTGCAGAAGATTCCAGCGAGAGTCTGGTCTCTGCTGGCTACTCAGATTGAATACATAGCAAAAAAAAAAAAGGGATGACTGGCTGCTGAAGCAGAAAGGAAAAAAGAGAAGAAAAGTTGAGCAACAAGGATTGAGGGATAAGGAGGACCCTTGGCCAGAAAAGAAAATTACATTGGTGGACAGGAGGTCCTGTGATTAGGACTCTTATGTCAAGAAACACAAAGACAAATCAAATCAAACATTTCAACTGCTTCAACGAACCGATTAGGAAATCCTAATCAATTAAGACCTTTTCCTAAAGGCCAGTGTCCAGATTCAGCATATTGGAACATCTTTTATCCCAATTCCTCCCTCCTTTTCCAGTGTGCACAGCAAAGTGCTGCTTGTTTCTTACCTATCAAAATTTTCTGAGAACTGACCAGGATTTGACTCAAAACAAATCCCACTCAAATAAGACATTTACCTAAACATCATGGTATTCAGATTCAACATGTTGGAACATCTTTTATTCCAATTCCTCCCTCCTTCGCCAGGGTGATCAACAGACTGCTCCTTGTTTCTTCACTAACAAAAATTTCCTACCAAACCGAGGTGACTAGAATTTGACACAAATCAAATCCTACTTTTACCTGAACATCACGTTCCAGATTCAACATATTGGAACATCTTTTATTCCAATTATTCCCTCCATTTCCAGGTTGCACAATAAACTTCTGGTTGTTTCTTACCGAGCAAAAAATTTTCAAGCAACCTGAACTGACTAGAATTTGACTCAAATCAAATCTCATTCAAAATAAGACTTTTACCTAAACATCATGGTGTCCGGATTCAACATATTGGAACATCTTTTATTCAATTTCTCTCTTCTTTTCCAGGGTGCACAGCAGACTGCTGCTTGTTTCTTCTCTAACAAAAAATTTCCATGCAACCTTATCTTGACAAAAAAAAATCAGTCCCAATACTTCGAGATATCAGATCTGTAGGTTAAATAATTGTGCTCGTAGATATGGGATAAATCCTCATGTTTACATCAATGACATGCATAAAATGACACCGAAAATATAAATGATTTAGAACTTTAGAAAAGGGATGGATGGAAATATTCAAACACTTCGAAAGCATACTATGTCACTCCATTGCTAAGGGTGTTTTGATGGTTAACGAAAACCTAGGTACTTAGAGGAACAAACATAATAATCTTATATTGATTCCCCATGAACAACACCTATAACAAGGAAAAAAGAACATTGATAAATTTTGATCTTTAAGATGCAAAAACTGTTTGCCAGATAGCTCTCTACTTTAAGCAGCCTTCTAAAAGAAACAAAGACAGAGAATAGGTGAGGATATGAACACATGCAAACTTGACAAAATTTCCTCTTCTATTAATGATAGCCAGCAATCAACCACTGCTATCATAACCATCAAGTGCCTTGTCTGTTGAAATAATCATCCGGAACATGAGATTCTGAATCATGTCTCTGTTGAGTGCAGACATACAGTTGCAGTAATCTTTGGTTTGAAACTTCTATTCAAATCATGTGCTTAAACTATAAGCAGGTTCCTTATTTGTCAGTTCCCAAAAGAGAAGTCAGTTCCTAGGGTCACAACAATCAACAAAATACACCTCACTGTAACTCATCAAAACTATTACTTTAACCTGATTAATTCATATTGACCCTAAAAACCCATTCAACCACATGCAGGCCAAGTTCATCAGCAATTAATTACAATCATGCATTAGATAGACCTCAACCTATAATGATTTTATTGGAACTTCTTATTATGCTGATATTACTTGATCACAATTTTATTTATACCGTAAGAAACACACCCTAAATTAAAGAAATTAAAGAACATAGCAGGTTAGTTAATAGGATCATCCTTCTTTTGGAGTACTCTTGTTGGCAAGTAAACGAGTAAAAATCATCTGCTAAGGTATCATCCATGTAGAATTCATCAGGGACTTTCGGCACCAAACATAATGTTGTAATATCATTGGGTAGAACGATATCTTTGTTCATAGCAGTACATTATCTTGAAGCAGTACATGTTTACAGTGAGATAACAAGTTCCACTAACAAGATTACAAAGTAACCAAAATAAATCAAGAGTTTCCTCTTGAATTGACATATATATAGGAGACATTTAACATGTATGTTAAAGTTGAGCAATATATTTATTTTAGCATACATGTTGCCTGTTACATGTAAAAACTCAATTTCTGAACTAAAAGTAAAGCTTGTATTCAGAAAAGAAAAGGAAAGGGTAAACAATACCCAGATTCTACACAGAAAAGATATATGCAAAAATCTGATATCATCATAACAATCACAACCCAATTATGGATTTGATTTGGCTAACAAGAGCATCACAATTCAAGATTTAAAAAAAAATTATCATGCAAACATAATATTTTCAATAACCATGTAATTCTGAAATTTAGTGTACTCGGATGTCAGTCACCATGCAGTTAAGTAATACAGATATTTCAGATAAATCAAACATATAAACCATCATTCTACACTATTCAATTCCAAAAAGTGTCCTGCATAACCACCATATACCAGCAAAAGAGTAATAAAAAGATGTAAAAGAAGGATTGCTTTGTATCCATGCAAGGGGAAATGAAACATCAGAGATGTCTAGGGCCCCTATGAGCCATGAGATGCACTATTAAACCACAGGAGATTTACGAGTAAAAAAGCATACTTTTAATTGACTATGAGAGTTTCGGACACATTGAAATGAACAATGGGCAAAATTACAGCACACACCACGAACAGATGGATCATGGTTATACTGGTATTAAACACAGATATATTTCAGTTGCTAATAAAGCAAGCAAGCAAGCAATTTAAGAGACTATTTTGATTCAGTCAAGAAGAGGATCGAAAGCGAGAGAAAGGGGTAACTTTTCCTTGCCCGACTTCTATTCTGAGCGGCTGGCGAACCTCTCCACCTTAGCGTCGCTCAGATTGATCCCCACCATGGCCTCTCCCAGGCCGCAGCTCACCTCCGCCAGGATCTCTGGGTCGCTGTAATGGGTGACTGCCTGGACAATAGCCCTGGCCCTGCGCGCCGGATCACCGCTCTTGAAGATGCCGGAGCCGACGAACACGCCATCGCAGCCGAGCTGCATCATGAGGGCCGCGTCGGCGGGGGTGGCGACCCCACCGGCGGCGAAGTGGACGACAGGGAGCCTGCCGAGCTGCTTGGTCTGCATGACAAGGTCATAGGGGGCAGCGATGCGCTTGGCGAACGTAAAGACCTCATCGTCGTCCATGTTGCGGAGGGCGCGGATGTCGCCCATGACGGAGCGGACGTGGCGGACGGCCTCGATGATGTTGCCGGTTCCGGCCTCACCCTTGGTGCGGATCATGGCGGCGCCTTCACGGATGCGGCGGAGGGCCTCGCCCAGGTCGCGGCAGCCGCACACGAATGGCACCCGGAAATTGTGCTTGTTGATGTGGTTCTGCTCATCGGCCGGTGTGAGGACCTCGCTCTCGTCCACGTAGTCGACCCCGATGGCCTCCAGGATCTGCGCCTCCACGAAGTGGCCGATGCGGGCCTTGGCCATGACGGGGATCGTAACGGCGCGCTTGATCTCCTTGATGAGGCCAGGATCGGACATGCGGGCAACGCCGCCTTGGGCGCGGATGTCCGCAGGGACACGCTCGAGCGCCATGACGGCACAGGCGCCCGCCTCCTCGGCAACGCGGGCCTGCTCGGGCGTGACCACGTCCATGATGACCCCGCCACGCAGCATCTGCGCCAGCCCCACCTTCACGGAGAAAGTGGACGACTTCTTCGGCTCCGTCAGGGCCGCGCCGTTGCCGTAGACCATCACGACGCCGCTGTCCGACATGCTCGACGAAATGCTCTCCTCTCTCTCTCTTCCGACGATAGTAGCGGTGAACTAAACGAAGTCTGGAAGCTTCCCTTCTCTAATCTTGATACCAATCTCAAGTGTAGAGAGACGAGGGTGGGCGGCGGGGGGTATTTGTACGGGGCGGAGTAAAGCAGACAAGCAGCGATCGGTCCTAAATGCGCCACGTGGTCACTTCACGGCTGTTCGATTTTTCTTTTATTTTGAGAGGATAAAGGAATTCAAAGCTGCATACTGTGGCTGGCAAATCATTCAATTTGCTCCTTTTATTTTAATTTATTTTTAATGAAAAATCACATATAAAAAAAATAACTCTGTGAATCACACAATTTTATTAATTTTAGGAAAGGATAAAAGGAAAAAAATAATTCCTACCTCTTATTTTGGGTTGGCTATTCTAAGGCCACCAAAGTATTTGACTACCTTTTGACCACTATAAAATTTTATACTCTCATATCCTCACTCCATTAATTATCTTTTAAAAATATCAAAAAAAAAATTAAAACTACTAAGAAATATTAGATAAATGTTTGAGGCAAGTAAAATTTTAAGTTCAAGTATGTTGACTTACAATCTGATATAAATAAAAAGTTGAAATCAAGTGAATATACAATAAAATTTTATTCGAATTTATAGCATAGTTAATTGTTATTTCTGCAAGGTTATTAAATATTGACATATGATTTTTTTCCAAAAATTTATTTTCTAAAAAATAATAAATTGAAACTTTTGTTCAAACACGATTGGTATATCTCTAATAATCTTAGCTTTGATCCCGATCGTAAAAATAAATCATGCAATGTTTTGAGACCAAATTCTGTCTTGATTTATCATTTGTAAAAAATAAAAATTTTTGCATGAATCTCATATGGCTCCTCATTACACAACAATTGGTAAAAAAAAGAAAATCAAAAAGAAAAACTAGGAATAAAATATATTACAGATAAGGGAAATTTTATGTTTTCCTGTAAATATTCCAACACAAATCATCTATAAAGCACTAACAAAACACTACATTTGGTTCATAGGCTAAATTCCTTTCAGCTAGTTTCAGATGTGATCCAGTTGGGGAACAGCAAGTATTTGATGATTTGATAAATATTACAATATCAATTTCTCAGGTCCTTTAATGAAATTATTTGTATTTATATACATCATAATACTAATTCATGGATCTCTCAATTCAACAAATAAGATAATCAAATCATTTCTTTTAGCTATTTCTAAAATTTGATACATTCTGTACCTTACTAAAGAACCAATCCTCAACCACCAATCAGATATCATCTAGCCAAATTAAATTCTATTATTATAACCCCATCATTCATGGGTTCATAAAAAATTAAACTGTTTAAACCAAGATCACAAGCATATACATAAAAAATTACACTCTTAATATGAAATGAATATGCATTTGGTTTGTAGTTTTCATTCCCTTCAATTATACATTGTACCGGATTCAGATAGACAGTCCAAGATTATCTTCTGAGGTTTTTAATGAAACAGCATTTCCCATAGAAAAAATGTCAGATTAGACAAACTATCAAATGAGAAGAAGACTCAGGACCAGATGCAGCATAACAAAAGTTGAAAATCGATAATAGCAATAAGCTATGAAGTATGAAGCACTGACAGAAACCGGGATTTGGTTTATAGGCTTTATTCCCTTCAATTAGTTACCGTTGGCATGATCCTGGACCCGAAACACCAAATATCTGTGCAAATACCTATTTTTATCCTTTCAATAAGATCGGGATCCACTTCTCCATCAAGGCTCGTATGAGCTTTGAACTCACATAAATTGAATGAGTTGATCAATTACTAGATCACTTTGATGAGAAAATGGCCTCCAAATCCTTATACAACCCTCTTAACTTCAGCTTGCCGTCCCCCTTTGACTTGGAGTCAGATGATGATGTTACAGAAGAGCTTCTGCTTCTCTTTCCACTCCAAAAAACACTTCTCTGGTACATGCTGCTTGAAGGGTCATTAGGAGCTCCTGCATCTTCTCTACTGAAGCTAGTCTTTGCAAGCTCTCTTAGTTGTCTCAGCCATGATCTTTCACTTGTACCTGAAGTTCTTTGGACTTGACCGATGGGAGTAACTGTAATTCCACTGTCTCCTTCTCCATTTCTGGAGGATAACTGGTTGGTCAGATTTGTTGACAGCCTTGTGGGTAGCACAATTAGTAAAAGTCCACCAAGAGCTCTTTTTAATCCTGAAGTGAATGAGTTCCTAGTTGGGCTCAGTCGAATAACTTGGCGATATAAGGCATACCATTCGTTGACCAGTTGTGCAGTAAACATGATGATGAACATTGCCAGCATGAAAAACCCTATTCTCCTCTCATTAGCACTAGAGAAATCCTTCTCCAGTAGAGCAAGGCAAGCCCCATATAAACCCACTTCACCAGCTACTGAGATAATCTCAACAAACTGCACCTTCTTTTTAATAAAAGGCTTTTTCAAGACAAGGAAAAAAAGTTGGAAAGAGGTGATGGACAATATAATGAGGGTTGGAATCCTAGAAGGCCTATTTGATGAATAAGCACCAGCCAAAATTCCAAGAGAGACACGTTTAATTGATTCCAGAAGTGTATAGTAAATTCGGAGGATGCCAAAGAGTTTCTGGATAAATGGGGCTTCTGCATCTTCAGTCTCATCTTCAGAAGCAATGATTCGGTCTTGGTCTTCATGTTTTGCTTGATTCCCCTCACTAGAAATTTGTGTCAACATGTACTTTGGTGGCCCTCTGAGGTCTTCGAATAATGGACCTAGTTTTGTTTGATTAATTGATTTATGTTGATCTGTCCAAGTCCATTGGCCTCTTTTCCCGGGACCAAGAGTTACACGGATAAACTCTTGATACCAATGGAACTCTTGCCCCTCTTGATGAACTTCTTTGTACTGCAGAAGCTTAGCCATTGTGATGCCAATTGAGAGGAACAGCAGCAAGGAGATAAGGAAAGATGTGGAGATACCCAGGAGTACTACTCCAACAACAATAGCTGTAGATGTTTTCCCTTGTTTTGACAAGAGAAGAAGAAAGTCAATTAGAAGTGATTCAAATATCAAAACGATCTCGACTTTTGAAGAATGTTATACAAATTAAAAGTGATGTTAGCTAAGGCATAGTTGTTATGTGGATTAAGTTCAAATATGACAGGAAAATTGATCAATCTCCAGTAAATTATAATCAATTTCTCTACAGAAAATAAGCACATCTCTACCAATATCTTAGCTATGCTTGAATAAGATGAAAAAGGAATTTATGTTTAGCTGCAGTTACCTTTAATTAAAGCAGCAGATGCCTGGCATATACATGGTAATGCAAGCATAACCAAAATTAATTCGAACCTTGGGAACACCAGAGCTCCATACTCTTCTTGCTTTTCTGAATCCCTCCTCAATTTCAAAAGGCAAAGAATTGCCACATGGAGCAAGGTCAGCCCACCACCAAATATAGCTAACCAGAACATGTTTCTACCAAAATGCTTCCACCTGTTGCGATAAAATCTGCTTGAGGTCTTTACATATTAAGTTTGGTATGATTACATATTCAGTAAAAATATACTGGTAAACTCATTTGTCTAATTTTTTTAAAAATATCACATAGTGGAACTTAATTATTTTGCTCAACAGTTAGCAGGACAATCTTGATTTAAGCAGGACATAAGGAAAAAAACACAAAATATGCCTTGCCTCTGTTCGACCTACCTATCTGAATTTCGTGAAATCATAATGAATTCAGCTTCAGGATTAAAGTTCTGATTCTGCAAGCATACAATCAAAAAATGATTCAATTGGAATACAAGTTACTGCAGACATTAGCAAAAATATGTGAAGACAGGAAAATCTGACCTCAAGAAATAACATGTATTCCCCTGGCATAAGTGGCTTTCCATGTACAGAAGGGTCCACTCCCAGGATTTGGTTTGCAGTCAATGGGGATTTAAAAGTTCTCAATTTGCTTCTTTCCCATATTTCGAAATAAGCCCCAAGTGTAAATGTTGCATTTTCAATAAATGAATTGCTGGAGCTCGATTCCCATGGGAGATGAATGTATGGAATACTCCATTCTATGCCCCTAGAAAATTCATAATACTCAACAGGAATGGTAACTACCAACCATCTACAGAGTGCAAAAATTTGGACGTGGCATAAAATCCGCTGTAAAAAAGGAAAGACAAGCAGTCAATATCCTTCATGAATATAAAACCCTATGTCCTAGCACCCCAATCTTTTTTCAAGCTTATAGACTAAAATCCAATTTTAACTTAATCCAAGAGACCTCTACTTTTTGTTAGAGTCCTTTTCCATGCTTCGTCTAATGGCAATCATTCTAAATATGTAAAGCCATATTTGCATTAAACTAGTCATGTCATGAAGCCATATTTTCTTTCAACTAGTTTAAGTATGGAATCATCTGTACTTAGGGATCACTAAGCAGTTGCCATGTTTAATCATTGTGTGAAAGTCAACATTCAAGAAAGGCTAATTACCAGATTCTAACTGATCTTAGGAGGGCCTCAATTGAAGATTAATCCCAAAGAGTGTACTTGTTTTAAGTCAAATGTCTTGACTTTTTCAAAGGCAAATAGTCTATCATAGTTATGCACTCTTCAATCCATTACAATTAATTCCCATGTTTTCCTGTAAATGTGAACTTATACTTCCCTTTGAAAAAATGACTGGCCCATCAATATGGTGATATACACCAAGTGCTACATCCTATGCTATTAAAACAACTCCATGACTAAGTAGTAAATAAAGACATAGCTTTTAGATAACATTTCAATGACCATGAGCACTGTCATTCATATAATATAGAAAACTTCAAGCAAACTAAATTCAGTTATACCTAGTTTGGTCTAATGCCTGTCCAATTCAAATCGAGCAAAATGATGAATTTATGCACAAAAAAGGATGCCAAAAGAACATAAATATATAAGGCCCGTGATAGATCTTATTTTTGAATACATGAACAATTTGAAGTGTATTAAGTATTAACAATTTTTCTTATTAATGTAAGTACAATCTATGTATTTTTTTTTGCTTACTAATAAACTGTAATGTCATTTTGAGTGTTTTTAGGAACTGATATAAACACAGGTGATGCTTA
Source organism: Musa itinerans (assembly GCA_001649415.1). Classification (NCBI taxonomy): domain Eukaryota; kingdom Viridiplantae; phylum Streptophyta; class Magnoliopsida; order Zingiberales; family Musaceae; genus Musa; species Musa itinerans. The sequence continues at coordinate 178,886 of LVTN01000437.1, read as the reverse complement.
GGAAATTGAGAATTATGGTTAGCTTCTTATTGAATTGATATGACATCAAAAGGAAAAAAAACAACTTAATAATCTGGTAATTTCTAAATTTCAAAAGCTTCTGCACTCTACCAAAAGGTTCCTTGATGGTTCAGAAACAACATATGATTTCTGTCCAGAAATTGCTCCAGAATATAGAAGGCTCGAAGATGAAAGAGTAAGGAGGCTTGCCACCATTGATGTCATTGCAAGTGCAACAGTAGCAACTATTGATAGCAATGATGATACTGTGGGCGTGGAATCTGTCACATTTAACGAGAATTTCAATCGAAGACCATCCAAAAAGAAAAGTATAAATAGGAAGTCAGATACTTTGTAATTATACTTTGATCATATTTCAAATTTTAGAGGCCCAAATTGAAAAGAAATGTCAAACCAAGTCAGAAGCAAACGATCACATTGTAAAATGTAAGACAGTAAGAGTACGAAGTAAGTTGCATAGCACCAAATCTTTCACTAGTCAAATGCATATATAAGTAAATTTAGGAGAATTGTGAATTATATATTAAGGCAAGAAGACGGTCAAAAGTATATTGAGCTATAAATTTTTAGTTTCCGGGTGAAATATTGTTGGTTCATGCCAGTAACATTTAGAATGCAACACATAAAGCATAATCAAAGTTATCAAACTGAAAAGATTAATTATTTCTTGTAAATAATGACTTGTCTTAGAATATTTGAAATAGGTAAGAGGCCTTGACTGAATGTGCTAAAGGAGATGAAAAAAGAACTTAAGAAGAAAAAAGAACACAGATTTGAATTTCACTACTCCATGAGGTCACATCAACATGTTCAAGCTAACATGGACCATGCAGCCATATGCATATTGCATACGTATATTCAATTGTATATGCAGCCATATTTTCACTGCTATGTGGCCATTAAGCAGTTGCATAGTATATGCAACCATTTGTAATAACATCACGTACTGAGACTGGATAGGTCTATGCAATGTGCTCATAAGACTGCATGCACATATTGTAGCCACAGCTTTGTCAAACATTGTTTTGTAGTGATCTTAAGCCTAGATGAAGAAATTTGATCCAGAATGATTTGGATTCTAAATCCCACAATCATGATGCGGATCCTATTAAATCTTTGGTGGAACATGATGAAATGATGATTACCAGAAATCAAGGTATGCAATTTCGAATAATACCATTCGATACGGACGATATATACCGATCCGTCAGCTAACCACGGACCGCCGATTACTGAATGGAACGAAATATATATATATATATATATATATATATATAAATATTTTATAAAAGGCGACGTCGCCTTCTATATAAGAATATATATATGTATATATATATATGTATATATATATATGTATATCGAGCGGTATACCGAATGGTATACAGTTTCGTACTATACCGAGCGAACGTCGAAATTTTGGTACGGTACGAAATTGCATACCTTGATATAAACTACAGGGTTAATTCTCATCATTTCTTTTCGTGCCTGTAAGGTTTGATGAGTTGCTTGAATTGTGGAATTGGTTCTTGCGATTGATATGTCTGCTAACATACTGCATCATTGTCGTCACTGTCCATAATACTTACATTAGTTTGCATTTTTAAATATATAGAGCAGCCTCCGTTCATCGTGCATTTATTATATATATATATATACCGAGCGATATACCAAACGATATATCGCTCGGTATACAGTATCGTATCGTACCGAGCGAACGTTGAAACTCCGATACAGTACAGTACCTTGCCAAAGAAATTAACTGCACATACTGCCCTTATTTAAATGCTTCAGGGAACTCATTCTAACTAAACAAATTGAAGGGTAATAATTTCCTACTATGGAAAATTTATAATTTCATACAATCATATCTAAAAGACATCTAGAACTCACCATTTAGGTACAAAGGGCTTAATAACTTCCTAAAGGTAACATATGTGTAAGCATTAGGACAACTCATAATGGGAACATAAAACCCGATAATAAACTACAAAGAAACTTCACTTGGAAATCCATATAAAATATATAAGTGGGTCCCATCAAACTGCAGCCAGATCAATCTTGAACTCAGACTAGCACAATGACCAACTACAAATATCTATCATACATTGCAACCACCGCAGGAATAGAAATAATTTTATAACAATGGCTATCAAACCTTTTACTGCTTGCTCAAGAACTCCTCATCATTAAATGTAAAGTTTATTTATATACATGCTGTCCGTTTCTAACATAAGACGAAACCACATGTATTTCTAGAGCCATTTTATATGTCACTGCATCTGCTAAGGTTTGCATAAATTTTCGTGTTCTCAATGATACAAACTTTTCAGCTAAAATCTGCAAACTGATCCTCAATAAGTTGAAGTTAAAAAAACAGAAACAATTATGACATGAAATGACATAAAATTGTGTTTCGGAGTGATAGATGAGAAAGAACTTTTACATTCGGAAAAACAGAAAACCTTACAGTGATTCACTTGTAGGAGGTTTGATGCAAGGTTCTTGTTTCCGGCAATATCTGTTGTCTTATTTTCAGGAACTTCCACTGATATCACACTACCATTGCCATGTATTTCAATAATATATGTGCTCTTTCTTATTTCATGAAAACTAATCTCAAAGCCAACAAGAAACTATCAGTAGTCAGGGCTACTAAACCAACTTATGTTAAAGCATAGAATGATGAGCTTTAAGTAAAAGTATTCACGAGCAGCTTAAAGCATACCTCAGTATCGATCCTCCAGAAATTATTATAGCTGAAGAATTAAAGTCAAAAACAGGCTTCTCAAAGTTTATCAGCACTGGGATTTTATGTTGTCTGGTCCGCATGTTAGAAGTTGTACTCAGCCTTACAGATGGCCTGTCAGCATCTAATTATTCAGGACCAATTAACATGTATTAGATAAGGGTGGTAAAAATAAGTCATGGATGGATAAAGAGCAACTCAGAAACATTGTAGTTCATTTTCTGAAAAAGGAAAGCACCAGGAAGTTTACAACAGCTTGATATTGATCTTATCAATGGAAATTATGTAGAAAAGTTCAGTTTTTAATGTTGCAAACCTACACTAAGTCTTGTATCATCATCATGTAAAGTGACATCTATGTAGTAAAAATATGAATATACTATTTCCAATGAGTTCTTCAAGTGTATTAGATGAAAATAGAAATCATGGATTTTAGTTTCAGTAGTGGTAATGGATGCTGACCAGTTTTGGCGATCTATGACTGATGGTATGCAATTGCCTGCTGTGATTCAAAACTGAGCCAATGCTCATTAAACTCACCCTGTCAGGTTTACTGGATAGGAAGCTGATCGGTACTGACCATACCGTAACATATGGTAAGCCTACAGCCTGATAGCAGTACCAAATAGAAATCATGGATTTTAGTTTCAGTAGTGGTAATTGATGCTGACCAGTTTTGGCGATCTATGACTGATGGTATGCAATTGCCTGCTGTGATTCAAAACTGAGCCCATGCTCATTAAACTCACCCTGTCAGGTTTACTGGATAGGAAGCTGATCGGTACTGACCATACCGTAACATATGGTAAGCCTACAGCCTGATAGCAGTACCAAATAGAAATCATGGATTTTAGTTTCAGTAGTGGTAATTGATGCTGACCAGTTTTGGCGATCTATGACTGATGGTATGCAATTGCCTGCTGTGATTCAAAACTGAGCCCATGCTCATTAAACTCACCCTGTCAGGTTTACTGGATAGGAAGCTGATCGGTACTGACCATACTGTAACATATGGTAAGCCTACAGCCTGATAGCAGTACCAACTCCTTTTTTTAGTTTTATAATATATTGACAACTATTGACAATTGTCTTTTTTTTTTCCTTCTGTCTCGTCCTCTGCCCCCTCTATCTCCACCTCCTTCTATTCCTCCTCAGCCACCTCCTCCGACTCCTCTGCCTCCTCCTTTGTCGTGTCGTCACCTCCTCCAACTCATCCTCCTACTGCCTAAACCTCCTTCTTTGCCTTTTCCCTTTCTTTTCTCAATTTTCTCCATGGTCCAATTGGTACCGACTCTTACAAATCTGTACCAAGCATTAACCAGTGATGGTATCAATATCAGACCGAGATTTTAATTCTTGATAAAAATTACAAGACTTTTGAATATATCTGGAAACTTAGGTTTCATGCACTAAAATTACAATAAGCTTTTAAAGCATCAACATATAATCATTTCTGTAACATGGATATTCATGAGACAATGGAATTTTTCCCATATTCATTTGCCTTTCGTATTGAATTTGTGATTTGAATAATATTATAAGGTAAAAATTTCTAAATTGCTACTTGAAATAGTATTCACACAACCCCAAATTTTCATATCATAGGAAAAAGTCAAAAAATTCTGGAATAGAATTTAAAACTACTAAAAGTTTAAATTACCATAAAGGAATGTGATTGGATCTGATGGAGAAACTGGAGTCCCTTGTCTGGTGATTATATATGTAGTATCACAACTTATAGTAACAACAGTCATGCTTGAAATATTTTGTACCTAAAAGAAACATATACTTGAAGGCATAAATTTTGAAGAAAATCAGATACAATAATTAAAATTTGAATAACTGAAGTGAACATTTAAAACAACTGACTAGGTAGCCAAACCGATGGTTTCCAAGATGACTCTTATTTGTCGGAACAAGTAAACCACTACTTGCATGAAGAAGATCCAGAATTTCTTCAGATGAATTAAGAACTGGCTCTGAGAATGACAGATAAATTTTCAAATCCCTAGCACTGTTACTAGCTTGCACAGTTCGAAGCAAGCCATTAAGTTGAAGTAGCTTTTCTGGGACGTGACTTGTCAAGTTCATGAAAACACTTCTTCTATCTGCAAGTTGCAAAGGAAGAGGAAAGGTGAAAAAGCACTACCAAGACATCGCATATGAGTCTATCTTGATGCTTCAATGTACTACATTAATGAAAAACTAATTACTTAAAGTCTTAAACCACAGTTTGAAGCCTTGAATATTAGAATCGATGGGGCATGCAAGATATCAACACCATGGACTTAGCTTTGGCAGCTTGAAATATTCAGAGTTTTTTTATCTAGCTTGACACTTCGATAATTCAGGAAACTGAGTATATTATACAAGCATGATATTACTTTTGTAAGGCAATTTTTTTTATATATAATTTAATATTTGGAAAAATGCAGAGATAATTATGTTAAATAGTTTCTTCATTCTCACCTCATAGCATAAAAGAAATTGAAGTGAATGCAAATTTTGCAAGTAATATAATTGTCAGGCCTTTTAGACAATCCAGTGTGGGTTTTAGATTATTAAGAACAAATCCAAAAATAGAACCTTAATATATGCAGTTAGATGAAACCTTGATAAGATTAAAGAAGCAATTATATGAAGCAGATAGCATACCAAAATGCAATATGAAACTTGAATCTGATGATTGTTTGAACATGTTCCCAGCATTGTCAGTACAAAATACCTTATCCATTGCCAGTACCAAACGACCAAACTGAACATCAGCTGAAATTCCCACCATAAAGGAAAATTTCAGACCAGGAAGAAGAACCCTTAGAGTAGATGGTAAAACACGGCCAGCTCCATAAATGAGAAGCTATAGAAAAGAGAAGCAATCAGATAATTGACCTTTAAGGAAAAACAAAGAAAAAGGGATGGAGAAAAGAAAGGTAGATATGGAAAATCTTAAAGCCTAAAACCTGGAAATTATATGGCAAACAAGAATTTATTTCATGTAGGTAAGCACCCAAGACAGAAATTAAGGCACATCAATTAATCAGATAAACTAGCTGGACAAGTCATCCTAATACCATGTCTAAACAGGACAACAAGGGATAGCGAAGTAAGAGATTTCCAACCATGTGAGAAAAGAACAACAATTGCTGTATAGTGAATCTAAAAGGGATAAATATCCTTCAATTCATAGTTCTATGTTTCGCCCAGGCCAATACATACCGGTCAAGAGGTATTAGTTTGATGGCCGATCAAGCTAGCTACATGGACTGCAGCAAGTGCCTCCCAACACCACATATACTCGAATCCTACAAAAATTTCTGTGGCACAAGCTGGCATTTCATGTGTTGATATGCCAATGCTTACCAAACCCATACAAGACCAAATGGGGACTGGCGCGACTCTAATACTAAAACATCAAACCAAAATTTAAAATTTTCAGCATACTTACATTGCAATGACTGGGGGAACATTTAAATCCACCTCCACTGGTGCAAGGTTCACTGAAAGAAACATTGACTGATACATTTAATGCATTTGTGAAAGATGCAGCAGAAATGTATGCAGTAGGGGAAATTGTATCTGCGGTGAAAGGACAATAAAGTCAGAAACTGCAGTGCCGTGACAGTCAAGGTACAGTTTAGCTCAAAGATAAACAATCACCAATTAGTACCTTGAAAATTATTAGGTAGATAATCAGTAGTTATTAGGTAGATAATCCTACAGAGCAGTCCCTTGTCAAGACATGGAACACTATGCAACTTGATATGAAGATATTCTCGAAGGCAATTTTCTCCAAATAGAACTAAGAAGTTGATCCTTTCATAATTTAAGCATGAAATATACAATATACATAATCAATAATTGGAAATTGTGCTGATTTGGAACTTTTATTTGAGATGCTGAGAAATTAAATTGATACAAGAAAGACTACTTGGAAGATTAAATGTTTAAAATTTAAATTTGTCAAATTTTAACATAAAGCTAAAAGAAGAGATCATAGAAGATACTTGATAACTTTCACGACAAAATGTTACTAAATTTCTCAAAAAGGAATCAGGAAAACGAGGGCAGTTTCTTAACCAACAGTCCAATTATAGCTGGCACAACGAACTCCTTGGGAACCACTGGAGCAGATCTTAAAGGTATGATTTCCATCAAGCAAGCCTGAGTATGTAACTTCCTTCCGTTCACAAGCAAAAGAATTGTAGTTATCTAACTGCATTATGTGCAAACAGTCATAATTAGAAAGAGAAAAACATTAGCAAACCAATATTTTTTCAGGACTAATTATCACAATAGGCAATTCAGTGAAGGGCTTCATCTTTTCTCTATTTGATACAGTATCTTAACTATTAATTCAAAACATATTCATGACAAGACCTTAACGTACAGAAAACATTATATGTGGTGAGTTTTTCCATTACACTGTAACATGTTGCACATGCCTAATAGTAATATTATTTTTAAATTGTTAAATTTAAACACTAAAGATTATTAAATTTTGATAGGAAACAAATAACCATCTAATACACCTACATGTCATGTGTGTTTCAAATTATATATCAACTTCTTTCAAGTATCCTTCTCTACACTAATTTTTCAATCACGAAACATTCGTTGATCAGTTTCAAATTCTATAGTTTCTTCAATAATATAACTTTTGGATGCTTCCTATATCTGATGAAAAATAGACATTGCATAAATGCCAGTATTTTTTAAACCAACTTCTTCAAATTGTTTTTCTCTAACCTATTGATCTATAAATTATTATAGGCTCTAGGCAACATTAAAGGGAGAGAATAAGATTATAAAATTAAAGCTCAAGACTAAAACTGATTCCATTCAAAGCTACAAAATGTTCAAGCGTGAAACAACTAAGGTACACTTAGATATCTGCTTCACCAATCTAGCAGCAATCAATGCAGTAAGTTTGGAGATAGTTTAGAATAAGGGAGGCAATAAGAAGGAGAAAGCACGAATTGTTCATAGTGGTTTGGTTATAATCCTCCAGTATTCTATTATAGCACTTTTGCATGTGAAGCTAACTAAGGTATGCAGTTTCGAATAATACCGTTCTGTCACGGACTTAGCTGGTTTTGCCTAAGTCGTGCGGCACCTTTGCGTGTCCGTCCGCAAAGGTCAGCCTCCCCGAAACCTCCCATTGGTCCCTTAGGACCTACAAAAGAGAAAACGGGTTAGAGAAAACGCCTCACTCGGGATCCACAAGCAAACATCTCCGAAAACACTTCATTGACAATGCAAATTACAAATAGACTTTACAAGCTCAGAATAGTTGCACAACAAAGGGTAAAATGGTCCATTACAGACCGAGTTCTCTCACTAGTGTCCACATGACACAATCTTTATTTACAAGCCTAAAACAGCCATCAAGCCCACTTAAACGAGGCTGTTATGCCTTCGACCGTCCCGCTACATGCTGTGCAAAGCATGAACAAACAGAAAGACACGGACATACACAAGTATTACATCAAACATCCTGTTTAGAACTTTGTCCGTGACAACCCGGGGGGTTCCAGGGTGCTGAGATGGCTGACGTTTTGCTCCGCTCAGCTCCGTCACCGCAGCAAGCCAGAACAGCCCAAAAACAGGCCAAAACAGCCCAAAAACGGGCCAAAACAGGCCATTTTTGGCCGCGCGAGCGAGCAGCGAGCGGCGGACGAAGAGCGAAGCATGGGACAGCACCTTCCCTGCTATACGAAAGCCCCATCCAGCCCTGTGCCACCCGGGGGGTTCCAGGGTGCTGAGATGGCCGACGTTTTGCTCCGCTCACCTCCGTCACCGCAGCACGCCAGAACAGCCCAAAAACAGGCCAAAACAGCCCAAAAACGGGCCAAAACAGGCCATTTTTGGCCGCGCGAGCGAGCAGCGAGCGGCGGACGAAGAGCGAAGCATGGGACAGCACCTTCCCTGCTATACGAAAGCCCCATCCAGCCCTGTGCCACCCGGGGGGTTCCAGGGTGATGAGATGGCTGACGTTTTGCTCCGCTCACCTCCGTCACCGCAGCACGCCAGAACAGCCCAAAAACAGGCAAAAACAGCCCAAAAACGGGCCAAAACAGGCCATTTTGGGCCGCGCGAGCGAGCAGCGAGCGGCGGACGAAGAGCGAAGCATGGGACAGCACCTTCCCTGCTATACGAAAGCCCCATCCAGCCCTGTGCCACCCGGGGGGTTCCAGGGTGATGAGATGGCTGACGTTTTGCTCCGCTCACCTCCGTCACCGCAGCACGCCAGAACAGCCCAAAAACAGGCAAAAACAGCCCAAAAACGGGCCAAAACAGGCCATTTTGGGCCGCGCGAGCGAGCAGCGAGCGGCGGACGAAGAGCGAAGCATGGGACAGCACCTTCCCTGCTATACGAAAGCCCCATCCAGCCCTGTGCCACCCGGGGGGTTCCAGGGTGATGAGATGGCTGACGTTTTGCTCCGCTCACCTCCGTCACCGCAGCACGCCAGAACAGCCCAAAAACAGGCAAAAACAGCCCAAAAACGGGCCAAAACAGGCCATTTTGGGCCGCGCGAGCGAGCAGCGAGCGGCGGACGAAGAGCGAAGCATGGGACAGCACCTTCCCTGCTATACGAAAGCCCCATCCAGCCCTGTGCCACCCGGGGGGTTCCAGGGTGCTGAGATGGCCGACGTTTTGCTCCGCTCACCTCCGTCACCGCAGCACGCCAGAACAGCCCAAAAACAGGCCAAAACAGCCAAAAAACGGGCCAAAACAGGCCATTTTGGGCCGCGCGAGCGAGCAGCGAGCGGCGGACGAAGAGCGAAGCATGGGACAGCACCTTACCTGCTATACGAAAGCCCCATCCAGCCCTGTGCCACCCGGGGGGTTCCAGGGTGCTGAGATGGCCGACGTTTTGCTCCGCTCACCTCCGTCACCGCAGCACGCCAGAACAGCCCAAAAACAGGCCAAAACAGCCAAAAAACGGGCCAAAACAGGCCATTTTGGGCCGCGCGAGCGAGCAGCGAGCGGCGGACGAAGAGCGAAGCATGGGACAGCACCTTACCTGCTATACGAAAGCCCCATCCAGCCCTGTGCCACCCGGGGGGTTCCAGGGTGATGAGATGGCTGACGTTTTGCTCCGCTCACCTCCGTCACCGCAGCACGCCAGAACAGCCCAAAAACAGGCAAAAACAGCCCAAAAACGGGCCAAAACAGGCCATTTTGGGCCGCGCGAGCGAGCAGCGAGCGGCGGACGAAGAGCGAAGCATGGGACAGCACCTTCCCTGCTATACGAAAGCCCCATCCAGCCCTGTGCCACCCGGGGGGTTCCAGGGTGATGAGATGGCTGACGTTTTGCTCCGCTCACCTCCGTCACCGCAGCACGCCAGAACAGCCCAAAAACAGGCAAAAACAGCCCAAAAACGGGCCAAAACAGGCCATTTTGGGCCGCGCGAGCGAGCAGCGAGCGGCGGACGAAGAGCGAAGCATGGGACAGCACCTTCCCTGCTATACGAAAGCCCCATCCAGCCCTGTGCCACCCGGGGGGTTCCAGGGTGATGAGATGGCTGACGTTTTGCTCCGCTCACCTCCGTCACCGCAGCACGCCAGAACAGCCCAAAAACAGGCAAAAACAGCCCAAAAACGGGCCAAAACAGGCCATTTTGGGCCGCGCGAGCGAGCAGCGAGCGGCGGACGAAGAGCGAAGCATGGGACAGCACCTTCCCTGCTATACGAAAGCCCCATCCAGCCCTGTGCCACCCGGGGGGTTCCAGGGTGCTGAGATGGCCGACGTTTTGCTCCGCTCACCTCCGTCACCGCAGCACGCCAGAACAGCCCAAAAACAGGCCAAAACAGCCAAAAAACGGGCCAAAACAGGCCATTTTGGGCCGCGCGAGCGAGCAGCGAGCGGCGGACGAAGAGCGAAGCATGGGACAGCACCTTACCTGCTATACGAAAGCCCCATCCAGCCCTGTGCCACCCGGGGGGTTCCAGGGTGCTGAGATGGCCGACGTTTTGCTCCGCTCACCTCCGTCACCGCAGCACGCCAGAACAGCCCAAAAACAGGCCAAAACAGCCAAAAAACGGGCCAAAACAGGCCATTTTGGGCCGCGCGAGCGAGCAGCGAGCGGCGGACGAAGAGCGAAGCATGGGACAGCACCTTACCTGCTATACGAAAGCCCCATCCAGCCCTGTGCCACCCGGGGGGTTCCAGGGTGATGAGATGGCTGACGTTTTGCTCCGCTCACCTCCGTCACCGCAGCACGCCAGAACAGCCCAAAAACAGGCAAAAACAGCCCAAAAACGGGCCAAAACAGGCCATTTTGGGCCGCGCGAGCGAGCAGCGAGCGGCGGACGAAGAGCGAAGCATGGGACAGCACCTTCCCTGCTATACGAAAGCCCCATCCAGCCCTGTGCCACCCGGGGGGTTCCAGGGTGATGAGATGGCTGACGTTTTGCTCCGCTCACCTCCGTCACCGCAGCACGCCAGAACAGCCCAAAAACAGGCAAAAACAGCCCAAAAACGGGCCAAAACAGGCCATTTTGGGCCGCGCGAGCGAGCAGCGAGCGGCGGACGAAGAGCGAAGCATGGGACAGCACCTTCCCTGCTATACGAAAGCCCCATCCAGCCCTGTGCCACCCGGGGGGTTCCAGGGTGATGAGATGGCTGACGTTTTGCTCCGCTCACCTCCGTCACCGCAGCACGCCAGAACAGCCCAAAAACAGGCAAAAACAGCCCAAAAACGGGCCAAAACAGGCCATTTTGGGCCGCGCGAGCGAGCAGCGAGCGGCGGACGAAGAGCGAAGCATGGGACAGCACCTTCCCTGCTATACGAAAGCCAAAGGAGCGAACACAATCGAAGGTGGAAGAGGCCCTGCGATGTGTTGGCAGAGGCCACATATGGAGGGATCACAATCTGAGTTCATCCCACAAGGATCAGAATGCAATGAAGATGTCACTAGGAGGCGACATGGTGCAGCGGATCATGGTGGAACAGTTCATGGCAATGCGATATACATGAATCTCTTCCTGTGAGGGACTATATCATACTAGAGGTATGATCGGAAGCTACTGGGAGCTCCACTTCGATGAACATGATGGTAAAAAAGGCTATGGATTTAAGGAGTGAAAGCCATGGTACCGTAGAGGCGGGTCTTCCATGCGTACATCAAATTTTGCATCGGATGAAAGCCTTGGTCATCAACATATGGGGGTTGTGTACCACCAAGAGAAAAGTTCGAATGTAAGTACCAGTGAGTCTCATGGGAGGGACTTGGTCATGCAGAGGTATGATCAAAACGGTTGGAGAGTTACACTGCTCCAGAGCTCATATTCGCTTAAGGGAGCCCGGCAAGTCAGAGGACAAGATCGAGTAAACGAACGTTGCTACCAAGGAAGCTAAGGAAAACAGAATCGGTGCAAACCCTACAACATGATGGCAGAGGCCATGCATTGGAGTTGCAGTCTGTCTTTCCATCGACCAAGGGGAACTGCTTGAGAATACAGAGGTGTTGAAGCAGAGGGTCGAAAGGGCCGAGAAAGCGACGACGAGTCCATAGGGACTTAGCTACCCAAAACAAAGCATTGATTAGAATAGAGGTGGACTCGAAGGAGTGTCACAGAAATAGATCTGTCGATCATAAAGAAAAAGGATGCAGATGTGAGGTAACTGATAGTAGGGCCATGGGTATGATAGCGCCATGGTACCGCAGAGGTGGGACTTCCGTGAGGTCATCGATCCCTTGTCCTCATGAAGGGAAGATGCTTAGTCATAAAAGGGGTCGAGGAGGTGGAGTATGCAAAGGCAAACTCTAAGTACCGAGACAAGGCTGAAGGGCATAGGCCAGAGAACTTCATAAGACCGATGTTAACGAGCTTCTCATCAAGATAGCCGAAAGTGAAGGACTTCGGGTCATGCAAGTGTGCACAACCAAGGAACGAAGTAGGCAATACGCGGTGCTGCACCTTTGCTACTCAGTGGAGTAGGCGGCAGAGTTGATGAAGAAGACGGTACAATCCTAGAGGCGACTAAAACTACTAGAGACTTATTCCAAGTTGGGGTGAAAACTTCCTGTATTCCAAAAGTTCGATGGCATTGAGAAGGTGAATCACAATAACTAACTCAACGCAAGGAGTGCAAATACTTCAAGTGCTTCAGAAGTGTGAGCAAAGAGCAGACAAAGGCCAGTAACCAGCTCGAGGGCTGACCCGTGGAATGGTGGGCGCGAGGACCACCATCAACCCAATGCAAAACGAGGAGCGGAGTAACTTGGGTGTAACTTGGCGAAATACCCAAGTCGCATGAAGTGAGCCGGCAAAGAAGATGGAACATGGAGCGGAGGCACAGAGCTTTCCTTGGACAAAGGTCAAGGACATGAATTCTTGCAGAGGCAAGAGTAGGATCATGTTGTTCCATAGGTCCTTCATTCTGATGGAGCGGACTCATCTTGCATGGTGCCAAAGAAGAAGGGAGCTTCTGGGCACATGCACCTTATCTTGGAGAAGCATTTGATGAAGGAACTAAGGTGACTCAACTTGCAGAGGCGAAGTTGGGTTCAGAAGACCTTGGCATGGGGCAAGAGGACGTGAAGGCAGATACTTTTGAAGAATATACCACAGTGTTGCTATTCAAGTTGCCATGAATGAAGCGGTGCGCAGCGAAGATTATGCTGGTAGGGGCAGAGGCCCAGGATCCAGACAATAATGCACCAATTTCAACGAAGTCGGTGGACTTCGGGAGCTACTAGGCGACGGACTGTCCTAGAGCGGTGCTTCGTCTAAGTGTGACCCGAGAGCGGGTGGACGAAGGTCGATTGCCAAAGGAGCGAACACAATCGAATGTGGAAGAGGCCCTGCGATATGTTGGCAAAGGCCACATATGGAGGGATCACAATCCGAGTTTATCCCACAAGGATCAGAATGCAATGAAGATGTCATCAGGAGGCGACATGGTGCAGCGGATCGTGATGGAACAGTTCGTGGCAATACGATATACATGAATCTCTTCCCGTGAGGGACTATATCATATAGAGGTATGATTGGGAGCTACTGGGAGCTCCACTTCGATGAACAACATGACGGTAAGAAAGGCTATGGATTCAAGGAGTGAAAGCCATGGTACCGCAGAGGCGGGTTTTCCGTGCATACATCGAATTTTGCATCGGATAAAAGCCTTGGTCATCAGCATAGGGGGGTTGTGTACCACCAAGGGAAAACTTCGAATGCAAGTACCAGTGAGTCCCATGGGAGGGACTTGGTCATGCAAAGGTATGATCAGAATAGCTGGAGAGTTGGACTGCTCCAGAGCTCATATTCGTTTAAGGGAGCCCGGCAAGTCAGAGGACAAGGTCGAGTAAGCGAACGTTGCTACCAAGAGGTATGATCAGAACAGCTAGAGAGTTGGACTGCTACAGAGCTTATATTCGCTTAAGGGAGCTCGGCAAGTCAGAGGACAAGGTCGAGTAAGCGAACGTTGCTACCAAGGAAGCTAAGGAAAACAGAATCGGTGCAAACCCTACAACATGATGGCAGAGGCCATGCATTGGAGTTGCAGTCTGTCTTTCCATCGACCAAGGGGAACTGCTTGAGAATACAGAGGTGTTGAAGCAGAGGGTCGAAAGGGCCGAGAAAGCGACGACGAGTCCATAGGGACTTAGCTACCCAAAACAAAGCATTGATTAGAATAGAGGTGGACTCGAAGGAGTGTCACAGAAATAGATCTGTCGATCATAAAGAAAAAGGATGCAGATGTGAGGTAACTGATAGTAGGGCCATGGGTATGATAGCGCCATGGTACCGCAGAGGTGGGACTTCCGTGAGGTCATCGATCCCTTGTCCTCATGAAGGGAAGATGCTTAGTCATAAAAGGGGTCGAGGAGGTGGAGTATGCAAAGGCAAACTCTAAGTACCGAGACAAGGCTGAAGGGCATAGGCCAGAGAACTTCATAAGACCGATGTTAACGAGCTTCTCATCAAGATAGCCGAAAGTGAAGGACTTCGGGTCATGCAAGTGTGCACAACCAAGGAACGAAGTAGGCAATACGCGGTGCTGCACCTTTGCTACTCAGTGGAGTAGGCGGCAGAGTTGATGAAGAAGACGGTACAATCCTAGAGGCGACTAAAACTACTAGAGACTTATTCCAAGTTGGGGTGAAAACTTCCTGTATTCCAAAAGTTCGATGGCATTGAGAAGGTGAATCACAATAACTAACTCAACGCAAGGAGTGCAAATACTTCAAGTGCTTCAGAAGTGTGAGCAAAGAGCAGACAAAGGCCAGTAACCAGCTCGATGCATGGAGTACAACCTCGAGGAGGCGGGCGAAGTTAAGTAACCTTGGCCTTCTCAACTCCTAAGAGAATGGGCGAAACCGAGTACCTCAATTCTCTTATCTATCCAACAGAGGAGCTCTGCACAGGTTCAATGATCATTCGAAGATAATGGAAGACAATAGTTGTCAAATCCTCACCAATGGTGATCAGAGCTACTGAGAGTAGATTGTCCGTTTCATTTCCCAATGAAATGCCAATCGAAAGCGGAAGTGATGCGAACCTACTCGGAAGGGACAACTAAGTGAAAGAAGAGTCGATGGACAAATTTTATGGAGAAAAGACCCAAAAACTTTAAAAGTTTGTGAAGCGATGCTCGTCAAAGCTCCAACCAGCATCCACCCAGTTCAAGAAGCATGAGTCATTCGAGAGACTGGCGCAAAGTAAGAATGGTCTTTTTCTTCATCTAAAGGATCCGCAGGAACCAATAAGGATCAACACAACTCAACCAACCCCACACTAGAGTTAGAGTCATTGGCGAGTTGAAGCAGCATGGCGGATCAAAAGTTTGACTACTCATCAACAGCAACGGAGAGCAACTGGGAGCCAAGAGACACATTGCAGTTGGAGCAAAAGATTGAAGACTCAGCAAAGGCAAGGAGTTGCAGTGTCGGCAAAGGCTTCGATGAGGACATCAAAGGGATGGGTGGGGGAGAATGTCACGGACAAACTTCTAAACAGAATGTTTGATGTAATGCTTATGTATGTCTGTGTCTTTTGGTATGTTCATGCTTTGCACAGTATGTAGAGGGACGGCCGAAGGCTTAATAGTCTCATTTTTAGTCAGGTTTAGTGGCTGCTTTAGGCTTATAAATAAATGTCATGTCATGTGGACACTTGTGAGAGATATTCGATCTCTATTGGACCATTTTGACCCTTTGTTATATAACCGTTCGGAGCTTGTAAAGTCTGTTTGTAATTTGCATTAGCTATGAAGTATCTTCGGAGATGTTTGCTTGTGGATCCCGAGTGAGACGCTTTCTCTAACCCGTTTTCTTTTTTGTAGGTCCTAAGAGACCATAGGAGGTTTCGGGGAGGCTAATCTTTACGGACGGACATGCAAGGGTGCCACACGACTTAGGCAAAACTAGCTTACTCCGTGATAGAACGTCGAAACTCTGATACAGTACGATATTTCAATCCTTGAAGGTAACTACCAGATCGCCTCAGCATCTCCTTTCCGAGCTCAAAGAACAATGCCTTACAGTAGAAGTCTCTTCTTTCAGTCCAGGTATTAACACCTGGCTCACAAAACCCAATCCAATGAAGGCTTTGAAGTTAATACAGCTAATAGCATGAGGCATCTCCTTTCTGAGCTCAAAGAACAATGCCTTCCAAAAGAAGTCTCTTCTTTCAGTCCAGTATTAACACCTGGCCGACAAAACCCAATCCAAATAAGGCTTTAAAGTTCATACAGCTAATAGCATTTCCATAGTCTTGAGACAGTTGATCATTGCTCGCATCCCTCCAACCATGTATCTTGTAATTTCTCTGTTTGTTACTTCCTCTAATTGTTAATCAGTGACATTTTCATAAACTAATGAGCACAAGTTGAATATCTCACTAACATGACAGTGGATCGACTTTGTGACACTAGAAGTTACTACCACAAGAAAAATTCTTTCAAGATTGACCGATTACTTCTTTAGAAGATCTGTAGCATGAAACCAGGTATCCAATATATATTAGGATGTAGCTATTGACATTTATGGTGCCTGAAGAGCAATCATGTTCTAAAAACTAGCAAGCAAGTTTTAAATCCCAAAGTAGCCACATGAGAAAGCACCAACATTGAACATTAGCATTGGGTAAGATACATGATATTGCTATTCTGCATAGTTAGATTCCACAGATTGACGTATTAGCTCCTCTGTTATACGCATTCCTGCAAAAAATTTCTCTTCAAACAATATTTGCATCTTTAAAGCTTGCATATTTCCAGATATAATTACTTGATAAGTGCTGGAGCTTTTCTAATAAAAGAAAGAAGAAGCCCCATATTCTGCTCTATGTACTATTTGAGTGCCAATTAGCTGGCACATAGTTTAACTTGCAGATCAATCAAGAAAGATTACAAGAAGAGAGAAGCTTGTGAAGAGAGCAAGAACAGGGATCGAACTCACAAACCTTGCAGCTGATACTGCAGTTGTGGCATGAGCTGTCATTCCTCCCCTCCGTGACCTCAAACTGAAATGTAGCTGACGATGAGGCCGAGAAGACCGGAGGGACCTTCAAGAACTTCACAGCAGCATCAGAGTCAACATCTGCATCCACTAAGAGTATAGCCATGACAGTCCAGGAGATGAGGGGAGGAAGCCGGCACAGAGTTCCCCAGCGGCTACCCATCACACGGGCACGCAAGATGGTGAGCCTCCGGCTGCTATGTGAGGCGGGGGCCCTGCCCAAACAAGAAAGAAGACTCCTCCTTTGAGCCTGCAGTGTCAAAGATACTTGGACGTGGCCATCTCTCACTCTCTCTCTCTCTGTGTATGGGTTAGTAGTCGTAGGACGGGAAAACAGGGGAAGAGGCGTGAGGAGGCGGTGGTCGGTTACATGGTAGTGGATATTGCAGATATATACAGCAAATGTAAGGCTATAAATGAGTGAAGCACAGCATCAGGGACGTTGTTCTGATTCCTGAAATATTTGATGATCTACCTCATTTTTAATGATTAATAAACATAATGTAAATCTAATTCTCTAGTTTAATTTCTAAAGGGCTGATTTATGTCATACAATTCATTCATAGTTAAGTTTATAATTTAATGATGACATTACAAATGCCTTATTATTAGTCATAATTAAAGTATTCTAAAAATTAAAAAATATATATATTGAATATGATTTTTTTTTTACATTGACTTGTAATGAGAAGATATCAATTATTGACATGTAATAAATTTGTTTACAAATTTGAAAATTTGAAAATGGAAGATAAATAATAATGCATGTAGGTCATGAAATTATATCACTATGGTTTATTGGTTATTTGTGTTCTAAGTTTACCTACGTATTAGATTAGACTAATAATATCTTAATCTTAATAACATAAAAAAATTTCGTATAAATGACCCAAATAGATAGAACTTATAACATCACGACTTATTACTGTTATTAGTAATAATAAAATTATTATAAAACAATTAAAAAATATTTTTAAATATTTAAAAATGATTTTTATTTAATTATTATTAGTAATATGTAATAATAAGAAATCAATTAATGCTATGTAAATGAAAGAAAAGAAATATAATTTGTCAATATTTAAAGATAATACAAACATAATGAATGTTTCATCATGAAATCATATCATTATCGATCATGGAATGTTTGTATATTAAGTTTAGTTATTTATTAGACCCTATTAGTAAGATATATATGTATGTATGTATATATATATATATACATATATGTATATATATATATATA
>LVTN01000437.1:134935-157435 GCA_001649415.1 Musa itinerans | reverse complement strand
CAGACCAAGCAATGTGTAGCAAAGAATTGACCTCCCAACTTATGGTGAACAAGAACAGGTTTATCCTAGATTGACATATTAGATTGGGAAACCAATGTTCATCACTCCTTTGATGAAAAAGGATTGGTCTCTGTTGATGCATCTCCTAGTCCAGATAATTATAGAAACATTTCTGCATCTTAAATAATTTCTTGGCATCATTTCTGCATCTTATTTAATTTCTTGGCTCGACTGTCTATGGATAGTTACATCTTTGGTCCAAAGAAGTTCATCTATAAATGTGGAATATGAGAGAGATCAACATATAACATATCAAATTCAACTGAGAGATCCTCCAGACATGAATTTTCCATCCATCAAGCTTTGCTAATTTTTGGTAATACTTATGGCTAAAGGACTTTGCCAAACAAAAGGTTAGGGTTCTTCCATGTTAATTAGAGCTGTGGTAGGAAATAGAGTAGGATTACATGCATTTGTCCTCACCATTTCTCATCTTCCAGTAAAGATGCCACTGAAGACTTGGCTGTTGCCACCGAGTGATGCTTCCCACTCTATAGAAGCCATCACTATCTGTGATAGCTTCGCTGTGATCTCCCTCATCTCAGGTCTGCTTACGGGATCATCACTCAAACACCACATCGCCACGTCCACCATCTAAAAATGGATCACCGACAGGCCATTACTGCATCAGTCTCACAGAAATAATGCAAGCGTAGTAGCACTTAACCATGGAATACGAACCTTCCGTACTTCTTCGGTAGGGTAGACATGATCAAGATTTCGATCGATGATCTCTTCCAGAGCAGCATTCGGATCGTCCGAGGCGGAAACTTCTTTCATCTGATGCGGTTTAATTATCACATGATTAGCAGTTACTTGTTACGTAGAATTCTCAAGCTGGAGGAAAGAGAGCTCGAAGAACAGCGCTTACAGCTGTAACCAGTGATCTCATCTTGCAAGCATCTTTCTTGTCGGGAATGAGAGCTCTTTCTCCCGTAACAAGCTCGGCAAGAACAACTCCAAAGGCAAACACATCGGATTTGGTGCTCATCTGAAGCTCCCTAACAGACCTGACGACAGAACAAAACGCAATAGATCAAAGGAAACCACTTCATCACGAGAGACTACTGAATGATATCCATACGAACTCTGGTGGAAGGTAACCAGGAGTTCCAACCAAGCGAGTCGCGAAACACCAGTCCTCATCACTTTGCTCCACAAGCTTTGCCAGCCCAAAGTCTGCAACCTGTTCCAAGAACCAATGAGAAGAACACACGAAGAACCTTAAGGGGTGGGCCAATGCAGGTACTCACTTTTGCTCTCAGCACACTATCCAGCAGAATGTTACTGGTCTTTATATCGCGATGAACGCAGGTGGCTTTGGTGTGTTCATGGATGTACTCGATTCCCCTGGCAGCATCCAATCCGATCTGTGTTCTTGCAGTCCATGAGATAGGTTGATGACCTGCTTGGGCGGTGGTTTCAGATATATGCTTTCAGTTTGCATTGCACTGTCGAAGATTATACTGAGGAAGGCGATTGCTTGGGTGCTAACCTTTGAGCAGTGGATCATGGAGATGGTCGCTCAAGGAGCCATTCTGAAGATACTCGTAGACCAAGTAAAGGTGGTCATCTCCTGCTGCATAACCAATCAGTTCAACCTGACAAAAGACTTCATTGCAATCAAGTGTGGGGTTGAAAAGCATTTTTTTTGTTTCTTACAAGCTTATAATTTGATTTGATCTTACACAATCATTAACCTACCACATTTCTGTGATGCACTTTGCACAACACATTCAGCTCAGCGAAGAACTCCTTGGATTTGCTTGACTTCATCTTTTTGATGGCAACTTCCTGTGAACACAAAACTCGCCTTTCAGATGTTCCTCTGCTTCGGGAATAAAGACTGAGCTTGAAATTTCGATTACCTGTGTTCCCAAGATTCCCAAATACACACTGCCGTACCCTCCTTCACCAATCTTTCTCGAATCGTGGAAGCTTGCTGTGGCTCTATCAACCTCTTCCAGACTAAACGTCACGGGCCTCTCTGACATGAATGTTGCGGTGCCTGCACAAGTTTCAAGCTATGAGGGATTGAGAACCATGTGGAACGTTAGATTTATTTATTTTTTATTTTGAAGAATTCGAATGCAACTCAAAAGGTTTTCTTTTTTAAGTTGTGGATCAAATATATTACAAGTTAAATAACTTCTTCGATCCTTAGTAATACTCTTTAATTCTTTCTAATATAAAACTATTCATTTCAATCCTTAGCAATTCTTAGTTTACCAAGCTTAAAACCACTAAATCGTGAGCTAAACCCATTATATATTATTATTTAACTCTTTCATTTCGCAAACATAAATATTTGTCATCTTTCTACACGTCTAGTTTGACTGTCTTTTCCTTATGTTTACCTTCACCACTCTTGGATGGAAGAAGCTGGCTCTGCAAGGCTGTGATGAATCTTGCACTTGAGTTCTTGCTCAAGGTTACCTTGAGACTCTCGGCGGTGGATTCGTCGCGTCTCCTCCTCCGGCAAAAGCAAATCAATAAACCACCGAACACCATGAATAGTACGGAGAGAGAGACGCTGAGGATTATTATTGTAGTCTTCTGCATTCCTGATTCTAATGATCAACATAATTTTATTAGTAGAATATTAGTATGTGAAATGAAGAGGGAAATATGACTAAGAAAAGAGTTTTGTAGTACAAAAATTTAAAGAATCAAATAAAATATATTCGAGTTGGATCATAACTTAACAATAGAACTCAATATATTTATGAACTCTAATAGAAAAAAGATGAATGATTTATTACATTAACTTTGTAACCATAATCAAGAAACTTAAGTTGTTGGAAAAAGGATTATTACGAACTTTAATGGGAAAAGATGAATAGTTTATTATACTTCAACATCCTTTGCTTTTTGTGTTAATCTTGATCTTATTTTTTTAATTAGATATACTAATTTAAACCTTAATAATCTAATTAATCTTCGATTAATATTTGTCTTCCTTATAAATATAATTATAATCCTAACATCAAGAAATTAATGTCCGCAGCTACCTTTACCTTTGGGTGGAGGAGGAGGAGGTGGTGGTGGTGGTGGTGGTGGCGAACCATACACGCCCATGGGCACAAACAACAACTGCCCGGGATTCAAGTAGTCGGGATTCGCCATCAGCTCCGGGTTCATCGCCTTGATCGCCTCGACGTCCGAGTCCAACAGGTCGGAGATGGACGTCAGCGTGTCGCCGGATTGCACCGCGTACGACACGACCGACGTCGCCGAGCACCCGCAAGGGAGGCGCACGGTGATGCTCGCGAAGTCGGTGATGTTCTCCGGCACCCGCCACGCCAGCCCGCTGAAGACCACGTCCGTGACGCCGCTCGCCGTGTCGTGGGGCTGCACCGGGTACACGGTGTCGTGGAACAGGGCCGTGGCGTTGCTGGCCGCCTCGCACGCGCACGGCACGGCGACCAAGAAGTCGGTCGCGCCCGAGGGGCGCCTGATGGGCTCGACGAGCGACGCGTCGGCGGAGTAGCGGGCGGCGGTTGCCGAGGCGTTGTGGCCACGCGGGACGACGTAGAGGAAGGCGCTGCATGCGGGGACGGGAGAGGGTTCGGGGCACTCCATGGGGTTCACCGCTTGGACGTCAGCCTCGCCATGCGGGAGGAGGAGGAGGAAGATGAAGAGGAGGAGGGAAGTGTGGCACCAACCAGCCATGACCGGTTCTCAGACCTCAAAACGCTTATCTATACGTGTGTGGTGACGTTGTTGTGTCCGTCGGAGTGCCTTGGCCATGTATGGAACGTGGAGTTGATATCATCCACCATGATTCAGATTGGCTCCTCCGAGCTTTGGAAAGACCGCTGCGTGCTGATGACCATTGTCTCGTTTCCTTGGATTTTTGTGAAGCAGATGGTTTCGGCCTTCAGAATAACTAATTGGAGTCATCTATCTCCATCTTTCTTCTTCAATTTTGACTCACCCGAATCAAATCCCTCAATATCTTCATCTAATTACTTACTATATAACGTCACTAATCCTTCCTGACTTTTTGAGATTTCTAATACTACAAGTTGACAATCCAACGCGCTCTAATTATCCAAGAAATAGAGATTATGTTCATTAGGAACCACGTCGATGAGACAACATGCGCATGTAGGAGATCAAACCATTCACGATCTCTCTATACGAAAAGATGGAATCCCAGGCCACGAACGCATATGCATGCATGTACACATGAACAACCCTAGACGACATCCTCTCTTCCTTAACTTTTCCTTCTGGTTTGCCTCGTCTTCTTCCCCGCATTACTGTCCTGCGTCGTCCTTGATCGCTCGCTGCTCCTTGGCGGGGGCGCAATCACCGAGCTTCGGGTATTGTAACGTGAACTGCAGGCACCACCGCGGATCTCCGTCGTGGTCAGGCCATGACTGCAACCGGCAGGAGGCGCCGGAGACCTCTCTGGCTGCTGCGTCCGTCCTCTTCGTCTCATTGGCAGGGGCGGCTGCTCTACTACGGTGTCTCTCGGTCGGCATGCCGTTCCTGCAGCTTCTTCGGCGGACACCAACTGTTCAACTAGGGCCTCATTCGAAGGGGTGATACGGCAGCCGATCTCTGCGACGGAGTCCTTCGGAACGCCAAGCGGTTCGTCAGCGGGGTCGTCCACTGCAGGCTCCAGGCTATCGTCGAGCTCCAGGTTTCGGAGGAAGAAGTCGGTTCTCATCGTCGTGAAAGGCAAGAAGTGCTAGTATGGAGACTTGAGGTGTTTCGGGAACGAGAGAGAGAGAGAGAGAGAGGCTTCGTTGCTCTTTGATTCCATTTTAATGTTACTAGTGATAGGAACCGTAATGCAGGTGCAAACATTGCTGAAATAAATGTAGTCTGATTGAATTAGTAAGTCAACATATCAACATAGGTTCTGATTCAGCAATACCACCTACCAACAATGTTAACACTACAAAAAAATATACTCTAAGAATATTAAGACGACAAAAACACTAAAGTGAACAAAACACTCCCTAAGAAAGACACTATTGGAATAACTTTTTATTTCGATTGTACTCTTCGGATAAGGAATTCAAATACGAAAAAAAAAAATATTTAGGTAAAGAAATCTCGAAAATTTATAATGATTTAGGATACGATATACCTCATCCGTCTGAGTTTTAATAGACGAAAGATGTGAGAAAACTTTGAATATTTTTAGACTTGCGTGAGATGATGTATAAGAAAATGTCTAAATTGGGGATTACTTATAGTTTGCTCATATATGATAAAGAATATATCTTCTTTTACATAAGTATATACTATAAGAATTTTCCATGATGCCCTCTTCCCCAAGACTTGCTTGGCTTCAAATTTTTTCCTAACCCTCATATTATCAAAAATTATTCAAATTCGAATGAAACTAACCAAAAATTATATATATATATATATATATATATATATGTTTGTTATTATTGTAGAATCCAAAGGTCTCGTTTACGAAACATATACTTTTCATAAAATGAAAAAGAAGATAATCTTTTAGTTTTTCTTCTCTAAAAAATCTATCGATTATTCTTAATAGGTTTTGCTTGGAGTGAATCTTTCTATTAAGCTATTGACTTGGTTACATTGAGTGTATTCACGATATTCCCGAACATATTTTTCTCGGTACAAGTTTTCAAAATTAGACCAAATTCATAGGTGCCGATCGACATCAAGGATGAGGAACCTTCAATTATTAATGATCTTGCTATTGTTCCTTCGGTTTTTACTTATGTGCTTCAATGCTATGCTTCTTTCACGTCCTGTACTGAAGCTGCAGGTCTAGGCTTCATCTTAGGGATAAGGAAGAAAGAACCCTCAAAGTTGGTAGCTTAATGCAAAGCTATCCTAGAAGGAATCAAATAGATTGCTTTCGAAGGCATTGAAAACCTATTGATATGGTCGGATACAGTTCAAGCAATACACATCTCGTAAATCTAACTATTTCCTATGCTCATAATAATAATAATAATAATAATAATAATAATAATAAATAATAAATAATAATAATAATAATAATAACAATAATAATAATAGTAACAATAATAACAATAACAATAATAATAATAATAACAATAATAACAACAATAATAACAATAATAATAATAATAACAATAATAATAATAATAATAACAATAATAACAACAATAACAACAATAATAACAATAATAATAATAATAACAACAATAACAACATACACAACACACACACATACACACGCAACACACACACACACATATACACAACACAAACTGCATCATTACTTTTGTTGGCTTGTTTGTTTTTTTGGTGCAGGTGATGGAGTGTTCAATGGTGGAAGATGGGGTTTCAAAAAGTTTAGTGTGCAGTACTTTGGGCTTCTCAGGTTTGTACTAATATAATGTTGTGTGAAGAAATGATACAATTTTCTATACAGTTATTTTAAGGCTGGATCTTTGTTTTAGATGATAGGTCAGCCTTTAACTGTGGAGGGTTGGATCAGTCATCAGATGAGTGGCTAGCAGATTGCTTGAATGATAGCGAGATACAATGCAGCCCTGATGAAATGTCTGTCACGGCTATTTTATCACTTTATTAGTCACCACGATTTCTATTTTCACATGTGTGTCTTTATGCCATTATGTGGCTTCCTGCAGGAAGAATATTGTGGTCTTCAATCAACAAGTTGATGTTACGGGTCAGTAGAACATAGACTTTTGCATGTGCTTCAGACATTTCTTTGGTACTATTGATTTTAAAGTAATTTTATTATGTACTTATCCTTTTCTCCAACTCTAACAAGTTCTTTACTCTGAAAACGAGCCTCTCTCATGAAAAGCTTCTTGTATCTGATCTGGCTATTTAGAGTACTACCATAATTCACCTTCCATGGAAACTGATATGGTGCCAGAGACTCCGGCTCCAGCGCATCTGAATGTTTTTCAAGGTATACTTGGTACTTGGCACTACTCTTCTATGTTCTGTTGCATTTGCAATCTGTTGTTCGTGTACTCAATTAGTTTCCATAATCTCCCCATAATCAGTTTGTTTGTTGTCCTCTTCTCAACCAGGCAAGAAGTCTTACGTTAAAATTCCAAGGAAGTTGAATACCTCAATTGCTTATCCTTTTGCCCTCATTAAACCTTGTGGAGTTCACGGTGATGTCACTTTGAATGACATAAATCAACGAATTCATGCTGCACCACCATCAAGATTGAAGCATAAGAAGGATGAGGATCCATCCATTTTTAATCCCACATCAGCTTTTTCTGAGAAGCCTGTAATTGTCAAAACAAAAGTTCGCACTGAACGGGGACAAGGTAGTATTACAGTCATGAGAACAAAAGGTTGAGTAAATAAGACTTTTTGAATATTTTGTCTCTAGCCTCATACATATCACCTTAGATGATCTGCACGTTGAGCTGTAGCTATAGACTGTAGAGATACTAAGGCTTTTGCAATCTTCTTGTGATGTTGAATACATGTTGGATTTTGTTCATTGAACTTATTTCTTTGGGTGGGCTTAAGCTATATGCCTCCAGGTGTTTAATGATATCTGTTACTCTGTTGTGCAGATGATGATAGGATAATTCTAAATTCCTAATGTCCTACATTTATCTATTTATATTTTTTTGGGTACTGTTTTAGTGAAGAAACTTTCCTTAGTTGATCATGGCATACATTGTCAAGAATATCGAATACTGTTGCGATAGGATTTGTGCAGAATTAATTGTCTTGTTCACATGATACGTACTGCAGAAAATCTGATCATAGTGGTTTGCTGATATGTGGGCGTCTATTATCATCTGTTGTTCCAAATTCGAAAAGACAAATGAAGATTTGAATGCTAAGTATGGAACTCTTTGGTAAATTTTACTAGGTCATCTTCATCCAAGGTCATTCAGATTCATCTGCACTGAAAATTTTACTAGGTTGTACTCATCACTGTCTGCTTAAGATGATGTTCTTAAGCCACTAGTAGAAATGGGATAACACTTTCACTGACATGGATATTGTCATCGATAGTAAGTATATCTGGTTTTGCTGAAATTGAGTGAAAGCTAATTAGGTGTGTAATAATCAGCTGGTGCATGGACTATTGTGCAGTTTTCTTGATACTGCTATATTGTCCATGCTAAGGCCTAGTATTACTATATCATACATAATCTCACTGATTGTCATCATTTTCTAATGCTTTTGCTGTGCTGATAAATTTTACATTTGTCTTATTTTGAAGGGGTATGGGCAGTTTCCTGGAGGTTATACACTGACAGAGTAATTGGGGTATTGACTGCTTCATTGTAGTAGATACTTCAGTCTATCTTTAGCTTTATTTAAAGAGTTCATCTACTAGCATGATCTTGGACAGATTCAGCTGAAATCTTCATTAAGCCAATCTGAGTCTAGGTTTGGCTTTTTGTGAATTTATAATAATAATAATAACAATAATAACAACAATAATAATAATAACAACAATAACAACAATAATAATAATAATAACAATAGTAACAATAATAATAATAATAATAATAATAATAATAAAATAATAATAATAATAATAATAATAATAATAATAATAATAATAATAATAATAATAATAATAATAATAATAATAATAATAATAATAATAATAATAATAATAATAATAATAATAATAATAATAATAATAATAATAATAATAATAATAATAATAATAATAATAATAATAATAATAATAATAATAATAATAATAATAATAATAATAATAATAATAATAATAATAATAATAATAATAATAATAATAATAATAATAATAATAGTAATAATAATAATAATAATAGTACAGTTTAGTAAACGATGAAAGAACGACATGCAATTGACTACGAGCTCAAACCATTCACCTATTTCTCTATTCAAGGAGACGGAGACGGTGGCCACAGCAGGCAATGCGTGCGTATGTATATACACAGTGTGACTCCATGAACCACTCTAGACATCATCCTCACCGTTTCTTTTCCTTCTGGTTCTTCTCGTCGTCTTCCCCACATTACTTCTCGACGGCGGGGGCGTCGTCGTCACCGAGCTTCGTGTCTTGTTCCTCAAGCTGCAGGGACAAGAACCACGAGTAAAAGGAACAAGAAGCAGTAGGCTTTCCGGTTGCCGCCTGGGACGCTGCGTCTGTCCTCTTCGTCTCTTCGGCACGGGCAGCAACACTGCTATCTCGTCTATCAGTTGGCGTGCCCCACCTGCAGCTTCGTCGGTGGACACTAGCTCTTGAAGTAGGGCCTCATCCACAGGGTTGACATAGCAGTCGATCTCTGCCAAGGAGTCCTCCAGAACATATAGCGGTTCGTCGGCGGGGTCGTCGATGGCAGGCTCCAGGCTTTCGTCCAGCTCCAGTTTATGGAGGAAAGGGTCGGATCTCATGGTCTTCACGGACAGACACTTCAATCGTTGACTGTACGATGTCGGAGAAGTGATAGAAATCATATTGCGAGTCCATATAATAATATTGAAGTGAGTATAATATGCTCGAATTAGGATATCAGCGTAGGAAAGAATGCTGTTAGTTGTTTATCAACATATGGCAAGGGAGGATGATGGATGAATTTACATGTTTAAGAAGGTCTGATAAAAATGTTAATTAGTCGAGCCATTAAACCTAAAAATTAAGTGATAAAGATTGGAAAGAAGCTTTATAAACGTCTACACGAATTGGATTTTATCAGAGTAATTTTGAATTTATAGAGCCTATATATAGGTGAAGGAATCTAAATATAAATGTAAAAAAAAACAATTCTGTATGAAGTGAACAAATCTTAAATTGGAAATAAAAAGAGAGGAGAAAAAAAAATTAAAGAAAGGAGAAAGGAATCTTTATATATGTTCAGGGACAAATATATAAAATTTAATGAGTGAGATGAAATATAAGAAAAAACATGGAACTATATGACTCCAATTGGTTGAAGCTAAGCTAAAACACCTTTAATTGAAGGTTGAAATCTACTATTGACTTGAATTGATATGATTTTTAGCTTAAATTATCCTAAATCGAGTTCGATCCAAGATAATTGCATCATAGCTGTTTGAACCGATCTAGAATCATCAAATGATCGACTAAAATTAGTTTGAACCAGTCCAAAAACAACTCGAACTAGTGAGAGCCAATTCAAGATTCACCATAAACAAATCAATTAGATTTAATTTGATCTATATAGGGTTGAGGGTTGGGTGTTGGTTATTTTAGCCGATAAAAACCTTGATAATTTATGATGAAGATCGTGTCCGTCTTCACCATCCATTTACCCCTAAGAGAAAAATGGGGTGTTGGGCTGGCTATGCTGTTGGCACAAGGTTGAACTGAGCTACGAACTTCGATCGAGGCCAGACTTGAACCCAAACCAATCTATTTTTGATTTTTTCTTTTAAATATAACAATAAGTGAAGAGTTTATCTAATTATTCTCTAATATATGGCATAATAAATTAAATAAGTTTAATTAATCATACATGAACATAAAAAAGAAAAATTTATTTGGCATGCTTTAAATTAATGGAAACAACTTATCAATAAAAAGATGTGCACTTTTCTAATCATGATTAACAATCATGGATTCGGTAATTAAATCCATCTAAAATACTTTATAAATAAAAAATAATTTTGTCAAGTATGATTAAAATTCACATGCATCTTAAAATTTGAAATTTAATTCCGAAATTAAGAAAAATAATATATTAAAAATAAAATTGAATATTTTTCAAAAATTTTATACTAATAATTTCAAAATTCATAGAAAATTATCTATCAAAACATAAATTGGATAATTTTCATGCATATCAAATTACAAAAAATTACATTAATTAATTCCAAAATTCATCAAAATTTATCAGCTAAATCATAAATCGAATACTTTTCATGCGTATCAAATTTCAAAAATTATAATTAGATAATTCCAAAATTCATAAAAAAAATATCAATCGAAAAATAAGTTGAATACTTTTAAATCAAGGAAGTAAAAGGAAAACAATTTGTTTTCCTCATACGAAGATCACCGTTCTTCTTCGGAGTGACGGAAAAATAGTTCGCCCGATTTAATTAGAAGAGGAGGGAATGTCGTTTACGGCACAAATCATAATTCTAAATTTCATAATTAATATTAAATTCAATAATTATTTTATTTCGAATTACTCATTCTAAACAAGAAATAACCTTAATGCCCGTACATTAATTTCATCTTGTTAAGAAAGAAATGATGCTAATAAAATAAAAAAAAACTAATTAGAAACATTTAGATTTTGGAAATAAGGGATAAAAATACGGTTATTACAATTTATGCATCACAAAATCTACTTTGGCATTGAAAAACACCTTCCAAACTTATATTTGTTTCAAGTGGTATTTATTTATTTTCTTAATCTCAAATTTTCCGTCCTATTTACTGTTCTAAATATGTGAGAAAGAAAGAGTTTAAACTGTTCATAATTTTTAGATGCCTTAATATTTTTTTGCGAAAAATAAAGAATTTACATTATTTTTAAAAATACCTTAAATTTTTTTTGCTTTCCCTTCTTTAATGTAATAATGTTTTCAAAACTCTTAGCATGCATTGATATTCTTCTTGGAAAAAATAAAAGGCATTCTTAATATTTTGTCCTTGGTATTTAAATGCATTAGTATTTAAAAAGCAAAATCGAATTTTCAGTTATATATATATATATATATATATATATTCAATAATATCAGGAGAATGGAATCAATTAGATCTTTGAACTCGATTGTGATGAACCATGGATTAAAATTTCATTGCCTGATTTGATCCATTCAGAATTTTTTTAATATATTTTTATTCTATAATTGAATTTTGTTTTTTTTCTGAAAAGAAATTTCAGGGGTGATTCAGTATGTATTGAAAACGTGGAAATCCTTATCGGAGTCGGATCATATTATCGGGTCCGTGGATAGAAGAGTGCCGATCGATCCGTTTAATAATAAATAGGCATCCATCTCTCTCTTGATCGATCTTCTCGACGATCGACCGACCCAAGAGAGAGAGAGAGAGGGCGAAAGCGGCGCCGTAGCCGGCATTGATCCATCAAGGGGAGGAAAGATATGGGCGACGGCGGAGAGGACGCCGTTCGGCGGCGAAACGCGGTGGCAGAGTACCGCAAGAAGCTCCTCCAGCACAAGGAGCTCGATTCCAGGCTCAGGACACGTACGTGTCTCGATCTACCTTGATCCTCCTTTAGATTTCATGTTGCTTTTCTTTTCAGTAGGTGATTTTGGGTTTAGTTCCGAGTGATGAATGAGGTTGTTCTGGATTATTTTCTTTCGGGTTAGGGTTATAATTCATTCCTTTCGGTTCTTCTTTTCGCTCCCCATTCTTTTCTCAACACACGGATCTTTTTGACTGGCAGTGTAAACCTTGAAAGGCGGAATTTTTATCTTGTTGTTCGGCTGAACTGGAGACAAGAGGATTTTGCTAGTTATTGTTGTAGGAAGATGAACGGCTTGTAGTGGGTAATGATTCTGCTGATCTTAGATTTTGGCTGGTTATTAGGTAGTGTGTTCAACGGATATATATATATATATACTCCGTTCTAGTTATTTTTTGTGCAAAGAAAAAGCTGTTGATTTGAATATGCATTACCTGATTGATTATGTGGGAAGGATTATTGCAACTTAAATTGGCAGGAGCTTTAGGCAATCAATTGGTATCAGACAGGGACCAAGATGTGATAAAATAAAAAGGACCTGTAGAGTCATGAATACAAAAAACTTAGTGTGAAGAAACTTGGTTTTCTTGGCTTGCTACTTTGGAGAGCATGGATATTCCTGTTTGAAGACCTCGTAGGATTTATAAATAGTGTATTTTCTTCTTTACCAATCTTTCATATGTCTTGCTTGCTCTGACCAAATGGGTTGATCCACCACCTAAGTTTGACAAGGTTTTTTAGGGGCTGGACTGGATGTTTTTGCTGGATTTTAGGCGAAGGTAGATTTCTAATGGCATAATATCGCAATCTCAAGGTAGATATCTGATGTCATGACCTTATAATGTCAGACAAATAGTAGTTATTGATTATAATGAACAAGGAGCCTTGGAAATTACTGATTAGTTGAACCAGATTCTTTTTTAGCACTGTTCAAAAGTTCTCTTAACCAAGGTCCGTAATACCGTACCATACCAGAGTTTCATCTGACCTCGATATGGTATGGTACGGGTGTACCGAGTACTGTAGCAGTGCTACAGTGCACTGCTACAGTGCTACAGTATATTACTGTAATGTACTGCTACAGTGCTATAGTATACTGTTTATAGTGCTACAGTGCTACAGTCGAAAACCGGTATGTACCGCTCGATAACGGACGGTCCGCGTACTGATAACCCATCGGACCGGTACGTACCGCCCGTATCAGGCGGTACACGTCGATACGGCAGACCATGCTCTTAACTCTTCTTGGTCCTTCATTTAGAGGGACATTGTGCATGCCATGGGATGTATCATTAATAGTAAGCATCTGATACAAGGTGGGCCTTGATGACAGAGTCTGGAAAGATTGGTGGATAAACATGTGGGTATTTTGATTGAAATCTGTTTTTTTATCCAACTCTCTCTCTTTGAGATGGTGGCACAGTTTGCCCTGTACATAGGAATAAGAGGTTACGGTTGCAATCATTGTGTCAATGAAACTGAATGCTGGAGTCAAAATTTACTTTTTCACCAAATTATATCACACACCTTTTGTGGATCAGGGGTCTGCTTTGAATGGCTTTGCACTACTGACGATCCATGGTTTCTTGTGGATGACTTTGAAATGTTGAATTGTTACCAATGATTTGTTGCTATGAAAGGGGTGCAAACAGACTTATTATGCATTCTTTAAGAAGGTAGCTTAGAAGTTGTTAATCACATTATGTAGGAATGCATCTTTACTCAGGCTGGCTGGGAAGCCTTAATTCAAAATTCAAATCTAGGTGAGATCCCCTTGCGCATCTTGGTGAGCCAATACAAAATTAGTAAACAAGAAAAGCAACCTGTTCTAAACCACCAGTCTCTTTTCTGCTAGTCCACACTAGATAAATTTTCTTGAAAACAGGAGAGTGTCTTATAGGTAAACATGCCCTTAACCTATATTTTTTTGTGAGTTCATCACACATGCCAATGAGCTGCCAGCTGGTTGTGTCAGAGTTTCCAGTCTAACTAAGTTTGACATTTTTCTGCTCGACTGCTCACTCAAACTGAAAGCACGTGTGTACCATGCTTATTCAGTCAGTATTTTCTGATGATTGGAGGGCATTGAAATGACTCAAAAGTCCAATGCAGTTAGAAATGACTTCTCTTTCTTTCTTATTTTTCTTGTGCTTGTAGAGTCAAGAATAAGTCTATGGTAGGGCTACTTGGTGCTATATGTTATTTCTATTTTCTGCTATTTTCTGTTTTTCATTGAAAATCCTGTCCTTTATGTTTGTATGATTAGCTTATATGCTAATTGACACTGACATTTTGGTAAGTGATATTTTGTTTGCTTGTTATAACTTTATATTTGTTACCATATGGTAAATATGCAAAATCATTTTGCCTTTATGCGAATGGTTGTGATTGAAACAAAATGCAGTACGGGAGAATTTGAGGGCCTCAAAGAAGGAGTTCACTAAAACTGAAGATGATCTGAAGTCGCTCCAGAGTGTAGGGCAAATTATTGGAGAGGTTCTTAGGCCACTTGATAATGAGCGATGTAAGTATAAACAAACTACACTTATTATCATGCTGAGTGATGTTTTTTGCTAAGTTAACTTTATTCAAACTCATGATGACAAATTTGTTTTGCAGCTTTTCCTTGAAGCTATCTTATTTCTTGCATTTTCTAAATTTATTTGATACTTATATAGCCTATAACTGTGGCCTAAGTGGATAATGCTCAATAGCAGTTGAAGCACTTGGATAATCAAGGGAAAGTGTTTGGACATGCTTGAACATGTGTTTTGGTCCTGTAATGAAGAAGAGTACGAGGAGAGAAGGAGAAGAGGAAGCGGGTCACATGCCGTTGACTTCTCTGTGTTTCCATCTTGTGACACGCCGCATATGACACTCTCTCACCTATATTGTCACATAGTTCCTGATGATAGGAAAGCGAGGGATGGGTGACCTACGCATTGGAAGGGGAAAAAAAATTCCTACTTCTTTAAAGCTTCCCTAGGTTACCAACCTATATTGTGATGTAAAACAACAGTTGCCTTGTAGGTGGCACACAGTTCCAATCGCTACATCCAAGCACAATCCAGGTAGATGAATTGATAGGATATAAGCTGGTAAAAAAGGGATTGCTCAATTTGAAACAAACTGAAACAAGAGAAGATATGTCAAAATGTGCTTGTAAAATTAATCTTAACATGAAATGCATATTAATATTCAGAAATGATGTAGGTCTAGAGTTTGTAAATGAACTTTTGTATGCTCGTTTTGAAATATTTTGCATTTGTTTTATATCTCACTTCTATGTTCTAATTTTAAGTTTTATATATGTCTATGGTTTTGATAAATATATCCCCTTAACATTCTTCTTTGGCTCGTCAACTTGAATACTTAAGAACTCAGATTTTTGTCTGAATCCAAAACCTATGTCTGTGTCCCAGCATCAATGAATATAGGGCCTCGTCAAATTCATTAATCGAGAAGAATCCCACTTGGTTTTGGGGGAAACTTTGATATCATTTTCCCACTTTCAAAAAGGTGTAATTATGTCATGCTATTCCTTGGTAAAGCTTTTTATAAGGCATTTATAAAGGTTTCTCAATTAATATTATTACCTGCCTTTGATAATATTGTTGGCCTTTTGGCTCTTTGTTTTGAACCCTGCTTCGTGGTGCCAATTCTCACATGATTAAAATTCATTTACCTTTTGTCTATGATGAATGACTAATTCAAATTTCGATTGTCTAGGGCATATGGCTCGTGAAGAAGCTAATTCTTTAACTTGGACCATTTTTTTGTTTATTTGGCATTGTAATTATTCTTTGCAAGATTGTGTTCAGGATTGTCTAGGTATGATTTGGTCAGGAATGTTCAGATCAGATTTACAAGAACAAGGGTGGTGAGAAGTTAATTTAATGTAAAAATAATACATAAATGGGAAAGCACCATAGAAACAAAATATAATTTGATAAAATAAAAATATCTTATGTTTTGTAATATATCTGCCTTTTTAGAAAAAAAATGTATGTAGCTTAAATATAAAATATTTGTACCAAAATATAACTATAAAGGAAACCGATAATAGTTCATATATAAGATATATATCATACAAAAGACTTCAAAATTTATTAAATTGTAATTTTGAAGACCCCACTGTACACCCCAGTGGTTCTTGTTAACCATTCAGGTGGTATAAGCTAATCTGGAATCAGATAAAGAAAAAGATTTGACATTATTTGTGAATCTTTTGATACCTCCATCTCTGTGATATCATCCTTATTTTCTTAACATATTTAGGACTTTGCTTCATTGTCTTTTTTCTCTCTCCGTAGCCTTTCTATCTTATATGATAGTGGATGAGAGAAATATTACACCAATGTTGGTAAATGGAAAATGGGATGGTTTCAAAGGAAATCAAATATACTAATGTATCTCTTCCCAGTTGCAGGAACATATTTCGTCTTTCCTCTATCTCATTCCTCTTATTCTCCTACCACTTCTCCTTCCTTTTTCTCTTTCTTCTTTTGAGGATGTCAAATAGACTAAAGTTGTCTGAAACTGTCCAACTCCAGAAGAGTTTGACTTATCTAATTGTTTTGTGCCATTTATAAGGTCAAGACACCAGTTGCACTTGGATCAGCCTTACCGATATGGACCATGCCTTTCGTGATGGAATCAGCCGATACCTTGAAGGCTTGAAACTATGCTAGCAGTCAAGCATTGGCACATAGCATATGCTTGGAACAATCAATTTGATGGTTTAAGTATTCAAACAAATTAAAGCTTTAAAGTAGTCACCTCTGAGGAAGGATTGCCTTCTAGGAATGGCAAACAACATAACACTTAAACTTAGTTTACTCCAAACTTTTATAGTCAATTTAATAAGGCTTTGGAATATCATCATGTGCATCCAGGAACAGTGAGTTTTCAACTTCAACAATCCTTAGTTATGACTTTAATCTTCTCTAAGCTCCTTGTGATTTTGTGATACTGATTTTCTTGCTTCAAGGGTACTTTTGGTTATGATTATGCCTGAAGTTAGTGTGAACTATTTTAAGGGTATGGCTGTGTTTCTTCTCCAGTTATTGTCAAGGCAAGCAGTGGTCCGAGGTATGTTGTTGGCTGCCGCAGTAAAGTGGACAAAGAGAAGCTGACAGCTGGAACACGGGTGGTTCTTGACATGACTACTCTTACCATTATGCGTGCTCTTCCACGAGAGGTTGGTTTCAATATTTTGTTGCATGTCTGAAATTTATGCATTTAAGATAAAATTTATTCAACTTGCAGTTTATCACTAATTATTGTTTGTCATGGATTTTATAGAGCAAAAGTCAATGCACTGAAATTGCGGCATTACTAATTTTTCATTATCATGGATATCAAAATGCGATGTCAATGAACTTTTGTTTCTTATATGCCATTTGGTTGCAGGTTGATCCTGTTGTGTATAACATGCTTCATGAAGATCCTGGAAATGTTAGCTACTCTGCTGTAGGTGGACTATCTGATCAGATAAGGGAACTGAGAGAGTCCATTGAACTGCCTCTTATGAATCCTGAACTCTTCCTTAGAGTAGGAATCAAACCTCCAAAGGTTAGTATAAAGTATTTGATTATGTTTGAATTCTTGCCAACTGAATTTACCTTCTAAGAAGATAGATGACCTTTGTAGAACTTATCTTATGACTACAGGGAGTCCTTCTCTATGGTCCTCCAGGAACTGGAAAAACATTACTGGCTAGAGCAATTGCTAGCAATATAGATGCAAACTTTCTAAAGGTTGGTTGTTGTTGTTGTTAAAACTTAAATATTCTGTTGTTTCTTCCTTTTGAATTTTTAACTTTTGACCTTTATGTGTAGGTAGTGTCAAGTGCTATAATTGACAAATATATAGGTGAAAGTGCCCGATTGATCAGGGAGATGTTTGGCTATGCACGTGATCATCAAGTAAACCCTTTGTTCCTTAAATTCCGTCAGTTTATTTTTTTTCCTGTTTTGTGTATTTAGTTAACTAACTAGGGCGAGACATTAATAACAATATTTGTTTCGTGATTGATTTCCCAAAAATTTACATGTATAAGAATCCATCTTACATGAGTAGCATCCAGGTTGTGGACATTTCTAAATCTGTGCAATTCTTTTCAGCCTTGCATTATTTTCATGGATGAAATTGATGCCATTGGTGGGCGCCGGTTCAGTGAGGGTACCAGTGCTGATCGTGAGATTCAACGAACTCTAATGGAACTACTCAATCAATTGGATGGATTTGATCAACTTGGGAAGGTATTATCTGTCATCTCTAATTTGAAATTAGTGCACAAGTTATTCTTCGGTGTGATGCACTCAACCTTACCTTTAAGCAAATAGATTATTTTTATGACTTGAATCCTAAATGAAATACAAATGTGACATTGATGGAGACACTGAGTTTGTTGCCAAGGTATATAAAACTGTTAGGGATAAGGCCAAATACTAGTTGTTCTATAAATGCAAATTACTATATAATAATTGTTTTTGTTGTACTTACATTATAAAAATCCAAGCATTTTCTTATGAATGCTTGTAACAAATGATTTCTTGGGATTGGGACTGCTTTTCTTCTATTGAATTATGCATATCATTATCCCCAAATAAGCATGTTTTTCCTCATGGTGTTAGGTCAAAATGATCATGGCCACAAATCGACCTGATGTCCTTGATCCAGCTCTTCTTCGCCCTGGCCGGTTGGATAGGAAAATTGAGATTCCATTACCAAATGAACAGTCGAGGATGGAAATTCTTAAAATTCATGCTGCTGGAATAGCGAAACATGGTGATATCGACTATGAAGCAGTTGTAAAACTTGCTGAGGCAAGTGTATTTTCCATACTTGATAAGCGTATTGTGATAATAGCAAACTATAAATCCTGTCATTCCTGTTTCTATCTTTACATTCATTCAATTTCTGTTTATCCATTTTTTAGGGTTTTAATGGAGCAGATCTCCGGAATGTATGCACAGAGGCTGGTATGTCAGCAATTCGTGCAGAACGTGACTATGTTATTCATGAAGACTTTATGAAGGTAATTTTTTTTCTTTTCATGAAAATAATTAGGACCTTATGAGAAAATATAAGTGGTGTCTCAGAAAAAGATGGTTCTTTCACTGACTTTTTCTTATAGGACCTATATAAAGGAACAGATATGAGACAACTCTTAGTTATACTGGCATTTCTCATTTTATTTTTGATTGTATTAGAATTAACTTCTAAAATGCATCGTTCAGATATCATGTGAGCCCTTTTTCGAGGAGTTGGTTTGCTTGTGACTGCGGATTCTGTAAAATTACAGTTGATTGGTTCTAAAAAAAACCCTTTTATCCTAGCATGAGGACTAGGGCCATAGTTCTTGTCTGTCGTTGCTTTATTTTGGTCGCTACAGTCATTTCTGTTAATACACTTGCTGCTCGTAATCTTGGTTGATGTTGTCTTAACATGAACGTGGTCTTTTTTCTCTGGATTGAGAGTTTAGTTTCCATTCTATGATCTTCTGAAGTTTGAGCCTCGTAGTTTAATTGGAATGTCAGTGTTCTCAATGCTTTTCCATTGTTTTAATTCCTTCAGTCATGATCACTTTTGAGCCTTGTAGTTTAATTGGAACATTAGTGTTCTCAATGGTTTTGCATTGTTTTAATTTCTGTCATGATCACTGTCAGAGCTGGTGGTAAAATGCTAAGATATCTTTTCTTTCTATTGACTGTTTTAGGCTGTCAGGAAATTGAATGAAGCAAAGAAGCTTGAATCAAGTGCTCATTACAATGCTGATTTCGGCAAGGATTAGGTTTTTCTTAATTATACCCATTTTAGGATCTTAATGCTCGGATATCTTGTAACTTTCGTTGCTCTGCACATCTGACCTCATTAATTAGATCTTCTGCTGTTTGTTGGATCAAAGCTGAATTTCTGAAGAATCTCTTCCTGCCAGAACTTGTCTACGGTACTTGCTCGAGTAATGCTATTTCATTTATCCTGTAATTGGTTGTTTAGTTTTTGTTTGTATGACTTCCTAACTTATGTCTTGTTAATGCCTGCAATTTTACATCGCTGGTGTTATTTTCTGCATTCATCTATTTGGAAACCATCTATATTGTTCTTGTTGGGTAACAGTTTCAATTTCTTGATAAAGGACTATTAAGGGTTATTAAAAGGTTACGCTGGTTTGGGGTGAGTTAGATAGATGTAAATTTATGCAGGGTCAACCTGACCCGACTCACCCATCATCGGACTAAGATTTCTTGATCTGAACCTCAGCTAGATAGGGTTAGGTTTGTCTGGTGGATTAAGTTGAGTATGTGGATAGGTTTTTTGTTTATGAGAAAGGATATGGAATGCCAAAGGTTTCATTAATATATATTTTGAGATGTCACTTAATAGGTATCACTAAATATGTAAACCCTAGTGCATTGGATAAAGAATGACAAGCACTTATGAATTGCATCTAGGGTAAGAAGAATTTGCCAATTACAAATCTTCTGTACTAAAGTTGAGTTACAGTGTGCAGTTGGAGAAACAGCCAATGAGAGGGTCTGTAAAGATATAAGTACATTGTAGACATAGGCTGGGGTTTCTTTTCAGCTTAAAGTGTAAGCTAAGAGTTTCACATGCCAGACCCACAAAGCCAAGAAAAAAAAAGGGGAAGAGAAAGACAGTGAAGGAAGAGGAGGAAGCAGGAAGCACAAGGAAGAGAGAGGAAGAGACGCAGAAGCATACCCATCGGCTAAGATTGTTCACAAACATGAACCCCTGAAGTATGTTTGTTAAATATTTTCTTTTTTTTAATGGTTTGGATTAGACCGTTCAAAATGGTTAGGGGTGTTTATGTTTGTTAAATATTTTATTATTATTATTATTTTAATGGTTTGGATTAGATAGTTCAAAATGGTGTTTCACGTACCGATTCATGCTCGGACCATTGGTCCGTGTGAAATGTCGAGCATTGCTTGAAAGGAGGTTTAACAAGAGATCAAGCAGGGCGATCATATCTTGCACTTTGTTTGATCCTGGGGATGCTTCATTCATCTCCAAAGTCTTGTTAGCACACCCATGAGCCACGGGCTATGGAAACGAAAACTTATTCTGTCTTCGTCGACTCGGTAAAACAAAGTAATTGATACCCTTTTTATCCAATAATAAGCGAGAGAGTTTTATGTCACCGACAATTTCCATAATCATGCATGTACATTTAGAGCAAACCCTTATGTCTGCTGTTGTATTTCAAACCTATCTAGTGTTGGTAGGCTGCATTGGCGGAAATCTCTGATGATGCTTGGAAAACCAGTTTACACCTTTAAAAATCAAAATTGTGATACCATTTGTTGATAAACATTCTTATTGACTTGACAACTAAACAAAAACAATAATGGCATGCAGGAGAAAACAATTGGGAAATATTCAGGTTAATTAAATATTATTTCATGTAGCTAGTTACCTTTAGTATCTCGATCTTTATATTTTAAAAAGTTACATTGACATTCATATAGTTACGAAAATGAAATATCTAGATATGTTTACCTTAGACGAAAATAAAAATAAAGGATAAAAAGATAATTTTAACATTTGATGGTGGACGGTGTCGGTGGTGGCGTTACAGGTGTCGACATTGACGTAGTTGCATGGCCATCTCAGACAATGATAAGTTCCACTCTTACTGCAACGCCACCTGCCTCCACGAGGAGCATGCCACCAACCTCATTGTTGCCTACCTCGTGTCGCTCTGCATTGATGCTAATGCATTTATAGCTCGAAAACTATGTTGGTGTCGACATAGATGGTGGTGGTCATTCTCTGTCCCCTTGCTCCTTTGCCATCCCATTCTCCTGGAAGCAACGCACCGGATGCTAGTTATAGGTGCCCAGCAAGCCAATCACGTGAGTGATGACACGTGTGACTTGATACAGAATCTTTTTGCTTATTATATTTTGGCATATATCACTTTATATGAACTATTGCATATATGAATGTATATATTGTGATGTCCTTGGATTTGTGCAATGGGAATCGGATCGTGATGAGATCACGATAATGAGATCGATTCACCTTTAAACATAGATCCTAAATAATCCCGGTCATAGGTTACTCGAGAGGGACATCGTGATAACCGGACAGACTGGTGTGCTATATACCCGTCCATATGATGGATGCAACTGGTCTCATAGCTGCTCGTGTGGGGATACTAGGGATACGGTATAGGTGCTAATTGGAGAATGAGTTCACTGATTGATCCGCTTACGGAATGCTGGATGGTTGATGATGCCTTATTGTTAGACAG
>LVTN01000437.1:97763-127989 GCA_001649415.1 Musa itinerans | reverse complement strand
ATTGGATGCAGATCCAATACCCACTAGGGGAGGATCTATTATAGTTTGATAGGGGACCTCTATAAATAGGAGGGATTCAGAGCCTCATAAGCTAGAGCCTTTGCTTGCCTCTCCTATTCTCCTCCCCCTCTCAACCTCAGAGCAGGCCTGAAGTTTTGAGGAGCATCGTCTCAGCCCTGCCGTGTGGATCACCGCTAGAGAGGAGGACGCTTGACCTCCTTCACCCTCTCCTAAAGATCTGCAAGGAAACAGGGATATACGATCTCCCTAGGTAACATAATCTACTCTATACGTAGTTTTAAGTTTCGCAGATTTTGCGCACCAATCTTCGCACGACGACGAACATCTCTTTGGGAATAGGGGATTTTGTTTTCTTGTTCTTCCGCTGCGCATGTGATGTCACCCCCTTAGATTTTTCCAACACTAGAATCCCCAAATCCCTCTCCCACCCCGTCGCAACTGAGGACGCCTCCTCCCCCTCCCTCCCTCGATCCACTCTCACTCGAAACTCTTTACTATGAGTAAGAAGCGCTCCGCTACCACACCCTCGACTCGTTCGCAACCGTTGTCACCCTATACTCTAATGGTCTCCTGCACGACATCGACGATGTGGACAAGCTCTAGTTAATGCCCGATGTCACACCATAGAGGGCAGAGTCCATCGTTGATCGGTTTCGGCTCTTTGACCTGTACGACTCCTACAAGGCAGCGTGCTCCATCGTGGATGTCATAGTCCGCCTCCCTCAGATCGCGTCGTTGGGTTTCCTTGGTCACCAACCCAACCCAAACAACATTTAATGCATCTACATCAGTGCCAACGTAGTTGTCGAGTAGCGCCACTTTGCATTCGTGTTGTTGCTGATATAGATGCCCAGCAGTTCTTTTGTTGTTTGGCAATTGCATCGACACTGACTTAGATGTAGAGCGACGAAAGGGCTACTCAACGAGAGACGGTGCTGGAACTGACGCGACAAGAGCTCTGGTGACTTCAACAACGAGGCAACCACCATCTTTGTTGTAGACGTCACAACGACCACCACCATTTGCATCGATGCCAACACAAATGCAAAGCCACACAGAATGGGCAATGATGAGATCGATGGCGCGCTCCTCGTGGAGGCGAGTGGCTCATGATGAAAGTGGATCTTATCATCATTAAAGGCAGCCAGAGAGCTACGTCGACATCGATGCCAACTGTACCGTCGTGCACCACCAAACGTTAAAATTATATTTTTATATTTTTATCGATAAAATTGACGTCATTAGAATAAATAAACTTACATATTTTACTTTCGCAAGTATAAGAATGCCAATACAACCTTTTCACTTTTGTAACTATAAGAATGTCAATGTAACTTTTGAAAGTTCAAGGATCGAGACACTAGAGATAGCTAATTACAAATAATTAGCCTAAAATATTCTGAAACTGTACTAAACTGTTGATGACAGAATTTTGATATAGAAACCGAGTAATTATATCTCTATATTCTTGAAACATTCAACAAGGGAATAAAAATGAAATGCTGAGAAGAGATAAACTCACGGTACATTACACATAGATCACACAAATCCTTTTACAAAAAATATGATTAACTTGAGAGTAAGAATGACTTGGTAACACCCATCAAACCTCCTCCCAGTACATGGAAGGAGTCGAGATGAATAGACTCC
This sequence comes from Musa itinerans, assembly GCA_001649415.1. Taxonomy (NCBI): domain Eukaryota; kingdom Viridiplantae; phylum Streptophyta; class Magnoliopsida; order Zingiberales; family Musaceae; genus Musa; species Musa itinerans. The sequence continues at coordinate 126,318 of LVTN01000437.1, read as the reverse complement.
ATAATTTACCTTTCTAACATGAGTGTCCTTCACCATCAACATCAACGTGGGAAATATGATACAAGGCTACTACTACTCATGGCACGGCTCCGGTGCCATTCTCCACACGAAGACTGTTCTCTCTTCTATAAATCGCTTTAGCACCCTGCGCAAAAGGAAATATCACATTTAGACGACATGAGCATGATGACTGCAACACTCACTGCAATGTTCTGCTCATCTACTTGATCAAATCCATATTGATTATGGGACAGATTCAGAATAGTGAAGTTAATAGATAGAGTGAACTAAGAAGTTTCTTGTAGCATATCTGAACAAGTATCCTGTCACCATGCCATAGTCAAGGCAAATTCTAACAAAGATAACTGCCACAGTCACTGCAACGTCTGCTTAATATTGATTCTAGAGCAGACTTACAAGAGTGAAGTTAATATATTGCATGAAAGGTTTCATGTTAACATATTTGAACAAGTATCAAGTAAAAGCAAATTCTAACATAAACTGAATGACCACAGCTGCAACGTCTGCTTAATATTGATTCTAGAGCAGACTTACAAGAGTGAAGTTAATATATTGCATGAAAGGTTTCATGTTAACATATTTGAACAAGTATCCTATCACCATGCCATAAGTAAAAGCAAATTCTAACATTAACTGAATGACCACAGCTGCAACGTCTGCTTAATATTGATTCTAGAGCAGACTTACAAGAATGAAGTTAATATATTGCATGAAAGGTTTCATGTTAACATATTTGAACAAGTATCCTATCACCATGCCATAAGTAAAAGCAAATTCTAACATTAACTGAATGACCACAGCTGCAACGTCTGCTTAATATTGATTCTAGAGCAGACTTACAAGAATGAAGTTAATATATTGCATGAAAGGTTTCATGTTAACATATTTGAACAAGTATCCTATCACCATGCCATAAGTAAAAGCAAATTCTAACATTAACTGAATGACCACAGCTGCAACGTCTGCTTAATATTGATTCTAGAGCAGACTTACAAGAATGAAGTTAATATATTGCATGAAAGGTTTCATGTTAACATATTTGAACAAGTATCCTATCACCATGCCATAAGTAAAAGCAAATTCTAACATTAACTGAATGACCACAGCTGCAACGTCTGCTTAATATTGATTCTAGAGCAGACTTACAAGAGTGAAGTTAATATATTGCATGAAAGGTTTCATGTTAACATATTTGAACAAGTATCAAGTAAAAGCAAATTCTAACATAAACTGAATGACCACAGCTGCATATGGAAGACTATTTTGAATGAAAAAAATTTAACACAATTTTGCTAATAAAACTTGCAATGTAAGATAAAGCCACTTGAATTTACTGGCTGTTGTGTGACTATGAAAGAAGGGCAATTTCCATAGAGAACTCTCAGGTTTTGGGCTTTTACTTGTCAGCATCCCTTTTCGAAGGGATGATCTTGTCCTATACTGGTCTGTGCCCTCCCTGTCCTCTTCAACTTCCGCCATTTCCGTATCTCCATCTTTCCCGTCAATGCCACCAGCCCCACCCCCAGCCTCCCCCTTTTTCCTCCACTGCTCCGGCCCATTCCCTCTTCTCCTTGTTTGTTGATGATCTTGACATCTCCCTGGGTGACAACCTCTCATCACCTAGAGCTTCCTCTTCGGCCCTTGCCTCCCCCTATGCCAATGATTGACTCCTTCCTTGGGACAATCCCATCGTTGCTGGTGAGGCCAGCGATATCAATGGAGAGGATGAGGTGGATGTAGTGGAAGGCAGAGACAGTAGCGAGGGCATGAGCTAGTTCAGGGGCAAAAATGGTATTAAAAAAAGGGGGATGTTTCCAGATAAATTATTGAGAAAAGGGTCCTTTTTAGGGCAAGTCACCACCTATTAAAGAATGCTGTTATAGAAAATATAAAGGTCATAAAAAGCATTAATCATCTAGAGAAAACAAAATTATATGCACGTAAGATATTTATGATTCAAAATACTACTAATTTCCATCTATTACTTTCAGACTCATCAAAATGTAACCATCTAATTGAGCTGTGTCCAGAAAGGCAGAAACCAGCTTGACAAAAATGAGGTTTTCATCTAAATATTTCACTTACTTGAAAAATTGTTCCCAACTTCTTCAATGCTTTTGCACGTAACTTCAACACATCCTTGGAAACACTATTATCTCTCAGAACCTGAACTCAACCCGAAATCTAAATTTAGTTGGTGGAAAATTCTAAATCACAATAAGGATCTTTAAATACATTGTTGACACTGCCATCATAGTAATTCTATGCAATGCAATATGTTGCACAAAGAAATGATGCAGTGAAGCTTACTGCTTGGCAAACATGTAAGAGGGTTGATTCTATGTCGAGCACATTTATCTTCCACAAAGAGTTGAGCATTGCATCCTTTTTCTCTTCAAAGTGCTTCATGATGTCCTCATCTTCACCCACTTCAAGTTTTTGCATCCCTCCCTGAAGCTGTATCAATGCGACTGCACCTAAATTATCATACAATTTAGAGTGTTAAACCAAAGCCTAATGATGAAAGCACACGAAAAAATAGTGAAAATTCACATTAAAGGCACCTAAATACCTGATGCTGCATTAACTTGTGATTTTATGTGGTGACCCTTATTGCGCACCCACTCAGCTATAAATGGCATGCCCATGTATCTCTTGCTCTTTCCGATCTCTCGTGCAGCTTGTCTGGCATATATATACCCAATAGTGTGGAGCATAGCCTCCCCAAAAGCTGAAAATAAGCGAGGAAAAGGAGCAATTCTCAATGAAATATCATTTACAAGTACAAAAGATGCCTAATATGTATGGAATGAGTGCAAACTTTAATACATTCCAGACACATTCTGAATAACATATTCTTATCTCAAATATTGTGAGAAATGTACCACATATGCATTCTAAGAGAGAGAGAGAGAGGTCTTTTGTGAAAGAAAATTATAATGAAGAGATTTAATTGTTGGGTGATTACCTGCCTAAATGGCAGCCTAGAACCTGGGTGATGGATAATGATGCATCTTTGCTGTAATATTTTTATTCTAAATGCTAACCTTGAATCTAGTAAACTGTTAGTGCATTGGGAAATTTAATATTTTAGAGAACTATAGGTGAAGAAACCAGGAACTGTGATAATATTACTATCAGAAGAACAAAAGAAAAAAAAATCCCTTCCTATGATATCAATATCTTTGACATGGTTCTTAATCCCTTCTCTACTTTGCCAGGTTATTTTGCCCCTTCATCTTGGTTAAGTATTTTCTGTTTACGATACTCTTCCATCTGAATTTTATGTCACAAGAACAACACGGAAAGAAATGAAACAAATGGGAGGAGAGAAGCTGCCAAGCATTTTACCAGCTTGAGATAGACGACTAGCTTCAGTGTTTGCCCAATTTACAAACTCTTCAATTTGCCCAGAAACATATAGATGCAGGCGATCTTTCAGAATTTCGACTAGTTTCTGTTCCCTTTCTTTCTGTAACTCCTGCACTTGGAGATTAAAAGTTACTGTCGTATATGTCTATAAAATAAGCACAGCTCATTAATAATGGAAGCTACATATGGTGTCTATGACATGAATGTAGTCCATGAACATTCTCATTATTTATACTAGAAAATGTAGAATATTTAATCTTCATTACAAGAGTACTATATGCTTACATGATTTCTGATTCATATTGCTTAGATAAAGAAGCACAAAATGAACACGCCAAGTGTTCATTATGAATAACATGAAAGATGGTGGTACAACATGTGTATCAGTAAAATGATGGTGGTGCAATAACATGAAAGATGGAACTATTAACAAAAGTGTAGCAGTAAATGTTTAACTAACAAACAGCAGCAATACTAATGTGAGAGGGAATCAGATCCAAACAAAAATGAGCTCAGATGAGAAAATTAAAGATTTAAGAATGGCACATGAGGTAATAAAATTAGACAGGTTTTTTTGCATGTATTAAGGGGTGTTTCAAGTCAAGCAAAGCTGTAGCTGTTGATACAAGGAAGCTGTTTTAGTTATTCCTTTTACATTGGTGTTTTGCAATTTTGTTTTGTTTTTGATAATTTAACAAAGTTTAAGTCAGTCTGAACTTAAGTCAAGATCAGGAACAAATCATTGCACTAGAGACTCCTTTCTTCTATCCCTTTATATAGCACCCTCTCTTTCTAATATAACTCTGTTTTTCTTTCCCTATTTTTTCATTACTTTTCATATTCTGTTCTTGCTTCTATTAATTCTGCACTAGCTAAGATTAAAAGCAAAATTGTCACGAGGTTGGTTGGTCATGGAAATCCCATGGTATCATTAGCACATTGTGTAAATTTAGCCTTAATTTATGATGAGATGAAAATTTTTTTTTCACTTTAAAACTGGCTTGAGGACCTAATATCAACTAAGTTCAACCTTAAAAGAACAAAGGCTACGTTTGAAAATATATTTGTATTTTTAATGGACAGTTGGAGAACAAAATTTGAGTGAATGTGCAGTTGTAAAATACTTTTGAGTGTTTGGTAACCAATAGACAAAAACTGCATTTTAAAAATGTATTGACGTAAGTGTTGTTTGGTAAAATTATATTTCAAAAGTCCATTGAATATTTTGACAAATTTACCCCTCTAATATTTTTAATATTTATCTTAAAATGAATATATATTTTATTTAAATTAATAAGCAAATAAATATATCTATATTCTTATAAAAATTTTGTATAGCCTAAATATATAATAAATAAAAAATATAATCATATAAATAAATATAAAATAACCCTTAAAAAATTAAATATAATTTCATCTTATAGAAATATATATAATGTTAGTTTTTCACTAAATCATTTTGACAATCTTATAATTTAAAATAAAGTCATAGGGTATTTTCATAATTTAAAAAATTATATTACGTTATTAGCATCCTACAAACGCTGAAATGTTATCCTAAGGTAGTATCAACATTTTAAGTATTTCTAATATAGCATCCAGGTCAAAAACGATTTTAAAAAAATTACCAAACACCAATTCACATTTGAAATGTGTATTGAGCCTTCAGTGCACATTTCAAATGTGTTTTCAAACGCACCCTAAGATAAGTGAACTGATATGGAGTTTTGCAGCAATGATATCAATAACGTGAGTATTTATATGAAGTAGTATTATATAGAAATGAAATGCATGATATGGGGAAGACAAGACATAAACACAAACTTTTGACAAGATAGTCTTAGGGACGCTTGAACAGATGTAAAATGGTGGGCTTGATATTAAGAATAACCTTTTGCAGTGTTCACACGAACCAGGGAATGGTTATTGAATTTAGCCTTGTAAATAAATGGAGACGATAAATAAAAATAAAATCATATGAATAAAAATTAGTGGAGCAAAAGTCAGACAACAAGAATAAAATGTGATTATACTGATTGAGTAATAGAAACTGAAGAAAAGAAATAAGATGAGAGAGAGAGAGAGAGGATTAAGGACTTGAAAGAAAATATTTCATTAATTCATCAAACATCATGCCAAAGCTATTTAATCTACATGAGATCTCTATTTGATTAAACTACAGCTCTTTAGTGTCAAATAGTAAGTTTATTACTGACTAATTTACTACCCTGTTATGCATGAAGCATGATCAAGCAAGGTTCGCAATACCATACCGTATCGGTGTTTCAGCCTGGGCTCGGTATGGTACGGTATGGGTATACCGAGTACTGTAGCAGTGCTACAGTGCACTACTATGGTCGAAACCGGTACGTACCGTCCGGTAGCGGACGGTCCGCATACCGGTAGCCTGTCAGACCGGTATGTACCACCCGTACCGGGCGGTACAGTTCAGTATTGCAAACCCTGTGATCAAGTACAAGACATGATACTTAAATGCCAACATAAAATTTGGAAAAATTTAGACAATCTATGATCATGATATATAAAACAATCAGAGATATGCATAGCAAGCATTCACAAAACACTTCAAAAACATGGTTGAGACACTAAGAAGTTAGTCAAAATTTCAAATTACATACAAGCCTCCAAGCCTAATAATGTTAACGTTTATATTCATATTATGTGACGTGTCCTACATATATATGATACGTAATACAAGAGTCTCAAAATGTTTTGAAGCAATGATTGAAGAACCACAAAATTTTTCGCCAAGTCATCTGGTTTCTAAGTTTGTTGCTTCATATCCACCTCACACTGCCTGTTTACTGGTTTGCCAACACTTGAGATGTGGGGTTGGGAGAAAAGGAGAGAACACTGGAGGAATCAGGCTAGTGTTGAACATTTCTTTCTGCCAGATTTATTCTTCAATTGTCCCCTTTTACCTTTTCTCTTTTAGGATTTCAGTGGCACCCCTTTTTTCTGACTGCCGATTGTTCCATGTTGGTGTTCATCATCCAACGTGGAGAACGGCATGGGGATGACATGCGTTTTGTATTATTTATTCTTCTTTGGCAGAATTGAAAGCTCTTTAGGATTCTCTTAGATAATATTCTAGACCAACGACTATAGAAAGTAACTGGGGGATATTCAACTTTGCACAACTTTACTAGAACAACAGGACTAGACATAAATACAAACAAACACCCAGAAAATGAAAATAATGACCAAACCTCTATTTTAACTTTAGATCTAAGAATGACTTGGTTTTTATAAACCTAATTCTATTGCATCAAATCATATAGTCATCCTTGCAATAGTTTAGTACATATCAGACATTGCATAGTGGTGATCAAACTAGTTGAAGAAGAAATTTGATTCTCCATCAGTAAAGTATAGGAATCTAGAAAATCTATATTAAATATAACACCATCTTATCACTTTCTCCTAAATTGATAGAATTTTCTACAACCTCAAGACCTTTTAAGTATCTTTCCAGTTGGGAGTTTGAATTCAATCCTTAAGAATGGTTCTTCCAAATTTGAATGCCTGAGTTTCTTCTATATTTTTGGCTTTCTCCATGTAGTAAAGGTTCTGACCTGTGCTTTGTAGCATAATTAATTTCATCTCATAACATTACCCATCACTTTTAAGCCAACTATTTTGTTTGTGAGCTCTCAATATCTCACTACACTTTAGACTTGTTAAGAAAATTTCCCAGCAGGATCACTCTTTTGTACTAAATGTCAATGAAATCTCACTATAATCTCATGATCCAGAAACCAGACAGTAGGGTCAGGACCAAAAAAACCAAAAACTGCATAATGATAATGTGACATTAGCCTACCATTAAGTTGTTACCATTGAAAAAAAACTGATTAGATTAGTAGAAAATAAGAAAAGCGGAAACATATAAGAGGTAGAAGATAATACATTAGAAAACAGAGAAAGAGAAGGGAATAAATACTTCCAGCCATAAAAGCTTGTACAAGTTGTGTTCAATCCCAATGGAACGCCAACAGAAAATCTAGCTGAATGTGAATTGCCTGAAACTATGATTCATAAGTTCAAAGGCTGATGCCGTAACAGTTATACCGAAATGCACTTAAATTTTTTAAAGAAATTTGAGATCTCATAAGTCTCGTGTACGTAAGTTTTCAAGGATGAAAAAAGGCATCTATAGGAAAGATCATCTAGCAGAAATTCTTTAGCAAACAAAAACAAGACAGACTGGAACATAGGTGCCCCTAAAATTTTTTAAAAAAATCTTGGCTCAATTTTGATATGACGGGAACGTAGACCCAAATTTAACTAAAACCATACCTAGCCTATCCCTCAGACATCACCTTCGCAGCACAAAAGGTTTCGAATGGTTTGTCTCTGGTAATAGAGGCATGATAGTTGGCACCATTTTCATTAGGAAAAGATTTTAATGATGTTTTAGCATATAGTTATAGCTCTCTGGCAGAGAATATAGTAAAAGCAAGGATCACCTAGATATTATGGTTGACTTGATGACATTGTTTCCATGAAAATCCAACAATAGTCCTCACATACTTGTGCAAAATTTTATGAGCATAATCAAATCAGATTTTTGAGGTTAAAAAAATTATGAAAATACTTCAACAAGAAGATTTTATTGAAAACATTCAGAGACATCAGCAATGTAATAAATATTTCTTGGTTTCAACTTTCAACCCTGCAAAATGCCATGAATAAATGATAAAATAATATGTGAAAAGAGAATCATAGCACTAGATAAGTCACAAGTTTGTTAGATAAAATGCCAACACTAATCACTCAGGTACTATCTATATCAGTTGGCTGACACAGGATTATAAGATATGGTTCTATAATTATTATACAAAAAGGTCACGGTGCAAAAGAACAGACAGTTGAACAGAACCATGGAGTGTAAGAAATTTTGTTCACAAACTTCACAGCATTAATCTTTATCTTCTTAACATAATAAGTTACAGAAGCTAAATACCATTTAGTTAATAATCAGTAACTATGATCAGCCAGAAAAATAATGAATTCTCACAATTATACCAAAACGAATGTAACATCTTTCATTATTGTTAGATACCTTAATTTTCTCTTGCACTCTTTGTTTCCGAATTTCTGGAACCTGTGATTCTTCTTCAATTTCTACGGAAGCTATGGTTGCTAAGGCTAGTTGTCCAACATAATCTTCAAAGAAGTCACTTCCAAAAAGCATCCCAAAGACAGTAGCAGGATCTATCATGGAATCCCTGAAAAACAAAAGGTACAGCCACATGAATATAATGACTAAACAATGTTTATTATAATAAATATCAACTCAGGTAAATTAGGGATGCCTAATTTATTTCTGAGATATATTTTTAATAAACTTGAAACTAGGATCAATTTGCAGACTTGTATTCCACACAGCTACATTGTAGAACAATTTAACATGTTTTTCTTTTATAGACTTACTGGGGAACACCTTCCTTTCCATGCTTATCATATTCTTCACGTTTTGCAGGATCACTCAAGACTTGATAAACCTCGCCAAGTACCTTTAAATTGAAAATTATAAGAGTCAGCAATAATTTGACAATACGAGACATACACCTTGGAGATCAATATAATCATATCAATTTTTCTTTGCAAACAAGTTTGACTAATTTTTGTTGGACTGAATATTTTGGTGGAAGTTTGCTTTCTTGCCTCATTAACTTATTTATGCTGTTGAGATAATCAACACCACAAGAACAAAGTCTGTCGTTTCCATTTTAGGGTATTCCATGATTGCTAATCATGAGGTTGCATTGTAAGCAAAATGGTAGAGCTGTTCAAATGTCACCTAATCTTTCAGGTAATCTAAGCAAGTCCTTGTTTTGCCTAATTTTGGCTTGTGTAACAAACATTGATGAAATGGGCTTCATGTCATGAAGACAAATCACAGCCTTGGTAGAGCATTTTCTATAGTTAAAGCTAATGTAATTTGCTTAAACTATCAAACTTGAGGAACTAATAGAGATATAAAATATAGGCATGATTATAAAATAGAGACTATCTTAAATATTTTATCCACGTCAAAAGTCAAGATTACATGCATGCTAAGTAAAAGCCACAATGATAAAACAGTGTGTTGACTGTTGATACATGATAGAGATAGACTCAAGGACACTAATTAGATGTGACTGACAGATATCATATACGCTATTGCTGCTAATTTAATTTAATTACCATATAAAATAACAATGATGAAAAGGTGCTTAAAAAATATGCAAGCCTTTTAGAAGGCACCAAACAGTCACTACTTCCCGTAATCAAATACTTTTGTAATGTAGCAAATCCTTATTTGAATTCTCTCATGGTAGGATGTTAAATTAGACTATTTTAGGTTAGAAAAAATAACCTCTTATCAAACTAAATAGCAGCAACAGACAGGATTAATCGGACATAGTAGCTATATATTGCTTCTAAGTTGGAGAAGCTAGTCAACAAACCCTACAGTTGCATTGCCCTAACAGAGCTCGATGGCCCAAAAAAACAAACAAAAATCACATAGACAGCCCTTCTAATTTATGAACATTCATCACCATAGAGGATACTTATGCCTCACAGCCCACTTCATTCATGAAGATTGGATGCAATAAGAAAGAAACTCCATTGTCTGTTTATGCCCCACTAAATAGTGATATAATATTATGTGAAGAAAATATTTGTTTAACTAATTGAATGAGCAATGTTTTTGCGAATGAATGTCTGCTTATGCCAAACTAACAGCCCACTTAACTAAAAGACAATTGTGCTGAATCACTGTGGATGATGCGTTTGCAAATGATGTCTTTGTTGATATGTTGAAAATTCAGCTTAACTCGAAAAAACATTTTTTAGAGGTTCACAAGCAAGAAAGAAAAAGTTTCTCTAGATGGTAATGAAATATTCTGTTACGCAGGGTTCTCTAGAAAGAAATATTTTTAGAGGAAGATGGTCCCCAAGAGACAGAGATGCTTCAAAGTGCAACCTTTAGGTTTTACCATTGTCTTTCCCTTAATTTAGTCCTTATGATGAAGAGTGTGCAATATTAGAACTGCAAGTTTTAGTGTATTTCTATGATGTCACTTTGGAATTTGTAAAAACAAGTATCCAAAGCAAACTAGAAAGTTGTCAGTCCCTCATACTTTCATAGATTAATTTGCAATGGAATTGGATGGTTTATTAGGAGGATGGCAAATCAAATAAGTTCCTGCAATGCACCCAAATGGAACATACATAATGTAATTAATAGTGAACCAATCTCCAAAATACTTCAATGAAAAATCCTATCAATCAACTGGACCAGAACATAGGTTTAAAGCTCAGATTTTACTGTTCTAACTAAAGAAAACATATTAAACACAGCTGGCAATAAAGACACTTGCATTTGTCTAATAAGGTATATATTATCTAAAGTATGTAATCAATCAAGACCAATTGCAGTTCTAATATGTCCAGGACCATCAAGATAGCATCAAGCACCTGGAAGTTATGAGCAGCTTGTGGATCTCCAAGATTCTTATCTGGGTGCACCACCCGTGCCTACATAAGGAATGGACAAAAATGAGCAAATCTCAACAATCATATCAGTACTCGTATTTTGAAATTAATTAAATCAGAGAAAAACAAATATCTAGAGTTTTGGGAAAGATCCAGCAATTCAAAATTTACAATACAAAATATATCTAAGAAAAGTAATCTTAAAGTTAGAATATACAAATAAAAAGGCATGAAAATTTTTTTTAGCTTATTATGGGGTTACACCATGAATGAGACTCAATATTGAGAGAAGATACCATGATTATATATGTGGGTGACAATTGGACATATTACTATGATCTTTTGATGTTGATCGAAACTTCGAACCTAGGAGCCTCCCAATCCATGCTTCTTGCAGCTTCAGGCATACGACACACCCGTATCCCTTTGAAACCAAAGTTTTCAACTATTTGTCAGTTTGGATATAATGGACAAGGGGCAGATGGAGTATCGTTGCATCATAAGTTAACTCATTATCTGGTTCATATGTTGATCTTGAAAATGTACACGCCTGATCTTTTAAGCACCATTCATTTAAGTTTATTTGAAGTAGAGAATGAATGCAGTACATGGAAGAGAAGGTCAAAATCTTAGAAGGAAAAAGAACAAGTCCTGGGGACAGTTACATCTTTTTAAAATGTTATGGACTATGGCGACATCACTCTTCAAAGAAGCAAACAGAGAAGAATAAATTTATTCTAGTAATATCATATACAAAATTAAAGGGAAAAACGTTTCCTCAAAGGGGAAGACTGTTTGGTGCATCAATTTTTGGCCTTTTATTATAGAACACACAAGAAATTTATTAGTGCTTATGAGACTAGTACTCAAAATGTAAGTTGCAGACAAATGTGTGATCAGTATTCAAAATAAATATTATTGAAAGTCATTCAGTACATGACTTGTCATCAGCTTTATAAGACTAGCATTCAAAATGAATATTATCTAAAGCCATGCCCAAAATAGCAACACATGGCTAGAACAATATTTGGCTTAGCCATCTAGTGGCACTGCATGTAACATGCCATGCTAGAAAGTCATTAACATGCCCGTGTCATGAAATGATGATCCTCATGGTGATCTACACCCTTGTAATTAGAACTGACGTTATTCGACAGCCATTGAAAAGCACTAACAGGCATGGTACAAAGGTGCAAACACATATTGTCTATTACGCAAATGGACCTTAGATTCCTCACTCTAGAAAATTGGAACCAGTTCTAAAATATTACGTGATGAAACAAATAGATATATACTAGACAAATTACCAAGAAAATAAAAACTATAGAAAATAATACGTGTGAAGACCATTCATTATAGATTGGTCAAAATAATCAAAACTAAAGAACAAGTATGGTCAAGTACAGAATGATTGATATTGGGTTTATTCTTCTAGTTCTAGGTAGTCTTACGCAAATGTAGGATGATTCAATAACTATATAAATGAATTCAATGCTTATTTACGCTGCTAAAGTGTATCGTGGCCCAATGACCCTTAGTGGCAGATAGGTAAATTGTAGTCTTGGGATAAAAACATAAGATCAATAAAGAACATAATCAGAAAGCCAGTTTTGTTTTACATGTTATGTGATATATGAACAAAAAAGTATCATAAGAAATTAGCAATATTTGATAAGAAAAAAAAAACTATAACTCAAGAACATATCGAGTGTCTGAAAACAAAAAATACATGGCTAAGAAAAACAGCTTTTTGGATGATCAAATCAGCACCTATTTCACATACAAGGGGAATAAATCCAGACTAGCATTAGATTAAGAGAACAATCAGAAAGAATTTGCATATTGTAGAGGGCGAAAATAACAATGAAGTTAAAGATAGTTTTTATGGACCTTTTATACTCTTTATATGTAAATAATAATCAAGTAGGAGAAGATTGATGAAAATATAAAAGAAAAATGGAGCTCCGATGAGCAAGATACAGCTTTTCTTGTTAATTATTTATATTTCTTTTTAGATTGGGCAGAAATAACTTACAAATCAATTACCAAATTTATAAATAATTGTAGAGTCTTTAGATCAATTTGGTTTGGGAGTGCATCCAGCTAACAAATACTTGAAAAAATACACTTTTAATTATTTGAATCATTGCCAATAACTCAGAGACTCTGTAACCTACATTGTTAGAAGTCCTGTGCGCTGGTCCGTTCATTTCTATTAGTTCAGTAATTTCAGAGAATTATGCTAAGGTAGGAAATCCATGAACAATCAAAACTATGGATCCATATCTTTGCATGGGCAGTGATTGTCACCTTTAAGTAATAAGCCTTCTTTATCTCAGCAGCAGATGCATCAACACTGACGCCCAGTATATCATAGTACTCGGTGTCTTTCACCATGACCCTGATTTCAACCTACCTGAAACACAAAGTTCAATCAAACAAATACAAATATTACATTAAAGGGCAACAAGTGAAAGGTCAATCTTTCGAACAAGACATTTGAAGCAAAGTTCTATCTTTCTTCATTTCAAGTCAAATACCAGATAAATCGAAAATAAATCCCATACGCGGATACTAAAATCCAAAAAAAAGAAAAAAAAAAGATTTTCTTGAGAAATGACATATCAACGCCAACGCACTAAAGAGAAATGCAATCAAACAGGAAAATTTCCCACTTGAAACAAGCGACACATCAGATCGATAGCCAAACAGCAAGATCGAAGACAAAACGAAGACCGGGTGTTCTTCCAAGAAGAAGTAAAATTGCTCTCGTGAAGCTAAAAAGATGGTAAATGAGATCTACAATTGGATAATTGTTCTCGAAAACCTGATCAACGAGATCTAGGGTTATCTAGGAGGAAAGGACAAGGCTAAAGATTCGATGAGAAGAACAAGACCGAACCGTTGGTTTTGCGGAGGGAGATCGGGGAAGAGTAACAAGGGAAGGCGTCGGGAAACGGAGGAGCTGCTGCTCCTGCTGAGGCCACAGTGTGATGGCAAGCAGAGCTTCCACCGCAGAAGAGACGCGTTGACACCCGATTCAGCATGTCCGATATTATAGATAACGACTGTTATATTCGCCTCGAAGCACTCACATGTGATGTACATAACGGGTCAGGATATGACGGCCGTTACATGGTTGTTGTGACGGTCTTGTACGACGGGAATCAACGGAATAAGATAACGTGCGGAACTTCTGGATTGCACGTGACCAAAGCACGGGTTTGCTGTATGGGACCCACTGGCGCAGTCCGAGGCTCCGCAGCCACACGTCGATTGCCGACCTTCTCAGTTGCAGCGTGGGACCCGCGCAAATGTCTTCAATTGGTCGGTCCGATTGAGAAATTTTTTATTAAATTTTTCACAGGAACATCTAATTTTTCTTTAATTATGAAAAGAAAAATAAAAAGAAAAATTGCATTCATTACTCTTTCAACCTCAACCTATATACTTCGTCCCCATCTATATTTGATATTTCGAGAATATATATATCTTGAGAAATGACATATCAACGCCAACGCACTAAAGAGAAATGCAATCAAACAGGAAAATTTCCCACTTGAAACAAGCGACACATCAGATCGATAGCCAAACAGCAAGATCGAAGACAAAACGAAGACCGGGTGTTCTTCCAAGAAGAAGTAAAATTGCTCTCGTGAAGCTAAAAAGATGGTAAATGAGATCTACAATTGGATAATTGTTCTCGAAAACCTGATCAACGAGATCTAGGGTTATCTAGGAGGAAAGGACAAGGCTAAAGATTCGATGAGAAGAACAAGACCGAACCGTTGGTTTTGCGGAGGGAGATCGGGGAAGAGTAACAAGGGAAGGCGTCGGGAAACGGAGGAGCTGCTGCTCCTGCTGAGGCCACAGTGTGATGGCAAGCAGAGCTTCCACCGCAGAAGAGACGCGTTGACACCCGATTCAGCATGTCCGATATTATAGATAACGACTGTTATATTCGCCTCGAAGCACTCACATGTGATGTACATAACGGGTCAGGATATGACGGCCGTTACATGGTTGTTGTGACGGTCTTGTACGACGGGAATCAACGGAATAAGATAACGTGCGGAACTTCTGGATTGCACGTGACCAAAGCACGGGTTTGCTGTATGGGACCCACTGGCGCAGTCCGAGGCTCCGCAGCCACACGTCGATTGCCGACCTTCTCAGTTGCAGCGTGGGACCCGCGCAAATGTCTTCAATTGGTCGGTCCGATTGAGAAATTTTTTATTAAATTTTTCACAGGAACATCTAATTTTTCTTTAATTATGAAAAGAAAAATAAAAAGAAAAATTGCATTCATTACTCTTTCAACCTCAACCTATATACTTCGTCCCCATCTATATTTGATATTTCGAGAATATATATATATATATATATATATATATATACACACACAATTATATTTTATTTTTAGAAAGATCATTGAGCCAGCCTATGGTTCGACTAATTGACCCACTCAGATTTTATTGGATCGATGTCAGGTCTAGTTCTAATACTTTGAAACGAGTCCCTTTTCTTTTGTTGATCCTCTTATAAGGTTTGCTTAAGAATTCGAGTAGGTTTGGATCAGATTTAAGACAAGCCTCAATCAATATCCGAATTATGCTTCAGGTTTAGATATTCACTTATTAAGACTTAGGAACACAGTAAGGTTTATTATGAAGTTGATTTTTATGAGAAAAAGAATAAGAAGAATAGATTAGTTATTCACCTACTAATTTACACATATTTATTTATTTTTTATTTGTTATGTAAGTGATTTATGTGTGTGTGTGTGTGAGTGTGTGTGTGTATATAAATATAAACTATATATACGTATATGTTTGTTAATCCTTAGTTAAAACATAAAGTTTCATATAAGAAAAATTTCTTGAGGAAAAGTTTATGATCAATCTGGTGAATTTGGATACAATTATAACCAAATAATTATACAATATATCACTTTGTGTGTAATAATTTAACCAAGTTTTAATAAGATTTGGTGGCCCAACAAATTGTGACTCACAAGTATCAAGAACAAGATAGTCCCTACAATATTGAGATGAAAAATCTAGACTTAGTACTCCTCGGTAGCGGCCACTAAGTCTTACATTATACTGCAAATTGAGATAAAGAAAAACCAATATGCAAAGCATCAGTTATCAAGAAAGGAGCTTCCATGAAACAATGGGGAGCAGTAGGTCACGTCCATAAAAAGACTTCCAAGGTTGCTTGATTCTCCAGGTCATAATCTTGAATTGCACACACAATTCAATAGATCCAAATGGATGTGTATCACATTAACATGATTAAAATTAATTCATGCACAATGTTTCTCTTTTTTTATGTAGGAGAATTTGATTTGCTTCCTTTTGACAAGAACAAGTTCATGCAGTAAAAAAAGTTCCACCCTTCATGATCGATATCGATACAAGAGCTTCAGTTTGAACTCATATAGAGTGCTACCAGTGAAGCATAAACCCCATCTTTGCGATCGATCAGTGCTTCATGTCTTCCCTTCTCAACTATCACGCCATTCTTCAGAACTGCAATCGTATCGGCTCCCTTTATCGTTGACAGGCGATGTGCCACGATCAAGGTCGATCGATCGACAACCGCTCGATCTAACGCCTCCTGCACCGCATGCTCAGACTCCGCATCCAAAGCGCTGGTGGCCTCATCCAGCAGCAGTATCCTCGGATCCTTCAAGATGGCACGAGCGATCGCGACACGCTGCTTCTGCCCGCCGGAGAGCTGGATGCCTCTCTCGCCCACCGTCGTGTTGTATCCCTGCGGCAATCCTGAGATGAATTGGTGTGCGTTGGCTATCTCCGCAGCTGCAACAATCTCTTTCTCGGATACTTCTCCTTCCTTCCCGTATGCTATGTTGGCTCGAATTGTGTCATTGAATAGCACAGGCTCTTGGCTTACCAAGCCCATCTGTTGCCTCAGCCATCTCACCTTGAGCTTCTTAATGTCCACTCCATCCAACAAGACACTACCAGAATCAGGGTCATAAAACCTCTCCAGAAGAGCAATTGCTGTCGACTTTCCACTGCCACTCTCTCCAACAAGTGCAACAGTCTACGACAGATCACATACATTGAAATCTTAGTGATGGATAGCATGAAATGAGCGCCATATAACACGAGAGAACTGCGAATGAAGGTTGAGCTACCTTTCCTGAATGAATGGTCAAGCACAAGTCTCTGAAGATTTGCACGTCGGGCCGAGATGGATACTTGAAGCTGACATGTTGGAGCTCAATGGTACCCTTTACATTATCCAGGATCATGCCCTCATCCCTGCTCGAATCGATGCTGGACTTCCTGTCGAGGATCGCAAAGATGGAAGCCACTGAATCCTTAGCTTTGGTGGAGTCTGGACCCAATGCACTTGTTTGCGAAACGCTGAGACTTGCCATGGTTAAGGCAAAGAAGACCTGCACTTCAATAGCGGGGAGATGAAGCAGACGAAAAGGAAGACAGAGAGCAGTCGAACGATCTGTGCTCGGTTCTCACCCTGAATACTTCCGTGAAGGTCGCTTTGCCGTCTTTAACAAAACGAGCTCCGACATAGAAGCACAGGGCGTAGGTGAAGTAGAGAGTCATGAATGAGAAGCCGAAGCCCAAGCCACTGGCGAGCCCCTGCCTGATGCCATGCTTCAATGGAGCTTCGCACTTCTTTCTGTAAGCATCCATCATCCTCTTCTCTGCAGAAAAGGATGCCACCGTGCGGATGCTGCTGATCGCATCGCTTGCCACTTGACTTGCTTGTTCATACATCGCCTGCAATCTTGGATTCTCAGTATGATTCCTTGCAGAGATTGCAAGAACACAACGCAACTGGTTGTTACCTTGGCATCTGCACTGAACCCCTTGAGGAACTTGATCTGAGCGTATCCTTGAAGACCGACCAATGGAATGACGACTATAATCACTAAAGACAGTTCCCAATTTGCGATGATGGCGATCAGGAATCCTGCGATGACTGTTGAGAGGTTCTGCACCATCAAGGCCAGGTTATCTCCCACCAAACTCCGAACAGTCGCAGCATCTACTGATAGCCTTGCACCGATTACACCACTGCAGAGCAGAGGATGATTGAGATGAGCAGAAGCCATGCTTGAACTCTAAAAGGAAGTAGGATAGGTTGCGAAAGAAGACCTGGAATTGGAAGGCTCGTCGAACCAGCTGATCTCCTGGTGGACGACCTTCTTGAACGACAAGGAGCGAATGCGCTCGACCAACTTCCCGCCGGCCACGCCGAAGAAGAAGAATTGGATCGGCACGCTGAGCAGCGCGACGATACCCAAGACGGTGTACATCAACGCCCAGAATCTAGCGTTCTTTCGGAGCTCGTGTGGCGGCTGGTAGAACGTCTTGATGGCGCTGGAGATGAGTATGGCGAAGACAGGGAAGAGCACTCCGTGCACGGCCGCAGCTACGGATCCAATGAGCAGAACCGGCGCCTCCGGTTTGTTGAGGTAAACGAGCCGCTTAATGGGGACGTCCCGGCGAGGCTCGAGCTGGCCTTGATTACCTTCATCTACTCCGGACTCCCCATCCTGGATCTCGATGGAGCCGGGCAGACCGAATCCCGTGGTGAAGGATCGCCTGCTGCTCCTGCCGAGTGACGAGCCTCTGCTGATGGATCTGCTCAACGAGGTCCTCCTGAAGGACTTGCTCATGGATTTTGTAGCAGCATCGTTATTGGAGCTGAGTCTTCCATGGTCATTCGAAGGCTCTTCGTCTCCTTCCTGGCGGAGTTCTTGAAGGCGGATGAGCTGAGAGTAAGCGCCGTTGGGATCGTTCACCAAAGTCGAGTGAGGACCTGCTCAAGTAAACGTGCGAGTTAGAACTGATGCCATGGAATTGCTACACCCGTAGGAAGGGATGCTTGCAGGGTCTCAACCTTGTTCTACGACTCTTCCCTCGTGCAGGACGGTGATGGTGTCGGCGTTCCTCACGGTGCTCAGGCGGTGCGCGACGATTATTGTGGTTCTCTGCGACATGATCCTGCTCAGCGCCTCCTGAACGATCCGTTCCGATTCCGTATCCAACGCGCTCGTCGCTTCATCCAGCAGCAGGATCTTGGGATCCTTGAGGATCGCTCTGGCGATGGCGATCCGCTGCTTCTGCCCGCCTGAGAGCTGCGTCCCGTGCTCTCCCACCGCCGTATCGAGCCCCTGTGTGGAACAAGAACAGCTCATATCAGGGAGCAGAACAGAGAGATGACGTTGCAGCAGCATATCAAATAACTCCAGATACGTTGGGCAGCTTGTCGATGAATCTCGCGGCATTGGCGAGCTCGGTGGCACGTTTGATCTCTTCCAGCGTCGAGCCTTCTTTGCCGTAGGCGATGTTCTCCTTGATGGTGGCCGTGAACAGAACAGGCTCCTGGCTCACCAGTCCGATCTTTTCTCGAATGTGTCGGAGTCTCAGCTTCTTCAGGTTGACGCCATCGATGAGAACTTCACCAGCCTGAGGATCGTAGAATCTCTCAACCAGACTGATGACCGTGGACTTCCCGGAGCCGCTTTCTCCGACGATGGCCATGGTGGTTCCACTGGGGACGCGCAGCGACAGCCCATTGAATACCAGTTGCTCCGGCCTCGTCGGATAGCTGAAGCACACATCTTTGAGCTCAATCTCACCATTAACGTCTTCCAAGACGATTCCACTCGTGTCGTTGGCGTTAATCTCCGGCTGCCTTTTGATCGTCTCGAACATTCTGTAAGCTGCGGCCCTCCCTGCTGCAAACGCGCTGACGCATGGCGATGTCTCTCCCAAAGACCTGCGAGAATTCATGGCCATGTTCTGGAAGAACCAACAAGAAATCCCATCGAACTAAACGTCGAGTCATGGAACTTACATTCCACCGACCATGATTGCCAACATGACATTGATCACAACTCCTCCACTGTAGCCTTTGTCGATGATCAGCTTGGCACCATACCATGTGGAGAGGCCATAGCTGGAGAACACAACCATGAAGACGGCACCCATGCCGAGGCCAGAGGCGACACCTTCCTGCATCGACGACCTGTACGCAGTGTTTATGGACTTGTTGTAGAGCTCGACGGCTCGGTCTTCGCCGGTGAAGGAGACGACCTTGGAGCAAGAGGATGAGGAAGGAGGATTGAGTTAGTCAAGGTGCCGATCAAGGATCGAACATTGTGAAGCAGGAATGAGGAAGAAGCAGTGGCCTGCACTAACAGTTCTGATGGATCCAATGGTCTGCTCAACGACGTTGCCGGCTTCGGAATATGCCGCCTGCCCGCGGCTCGACAGCTTCGCGATCATCCATGACATGACTGCGCCGGAGATGACGATGGGAGGCAAGCAGGAGAGCATGACAAGGGAGAGAAGCCATCCCTTGGCGAATGCGATGATGAAGCCACCGAAGAAGGTCGACAACAGTTGTACGAACTTCCCAACCTGGATTCAGATAACATGTGGTGGAACTTTAGGGAAGACCGCAGATTCTGGTAAGAAAGAAAGACTGCTATGTCTGACTTGGAGAAATGAGCAATACAAGTTGATGAAGCAGAACTACTTATAGATTCATTAGTCAAATGATTTAAAGCATATTGTTCTTAGAAAAGATGTTCTTCACTATAAATCTACATCACAGTTGAATCAGGAGCAAACAAACATAAAGACAAGTCGTGGCATGATCTTTGAGCAAGACTTTCGAATAATATTCCATTGGGAGGTAAAGATTAGAAGAAGATTAAAGATTAATATCACATTTCCAGGAATAAAATTAGTTGGACAACATGTATGTTAGCTCTGATCACTCGGATTTGTCTGATTTCAATATCTTTATTTGATATCAGAGCCAAAATTCAAACTAAAAAAACAATCAAGCATTGATTCGAGATTTATGAAAAATAATTCGGATTTGAATTAAAAATGAGCTAAGTATTGACCATAAATAAGATAATAGGCCAAACTACAGTTTGACTAACCTACACATAAATAAATAGGTGATGCCGTGAAGATTAAAGACAAAAAGAAATAGTTCCACCTTCCTAAAAGTCAAATGACTAGCTCACAACATAGCACACCGACCAGTTTAAGCTAATTTATGGTTAACTGAAAGGCGACGAAATCAGAATTCCCAAACATGGCTGAGAATGGAAATTAATATTATAGCTTATTCAATCAACAGATTCACAGTTTAAGCTTTTTAAGTTGAATCGATATCGAGTCTCATGTACGTAAGTCGTAACCAATATAACCTTGTTTTTGGGGTTGATCAGAAGGTGAAGAAATCAGAATTCCTAACTTCGTCTATGTACAAAACACTGCAATCCATATAGAACATGGCTGGGCATGCAGAATGACTTGAAGCTTATTCAACCAACAAGTTCTCACGGTGCAGATACATAACAAGATCATGAACATCTCACCTTTTCACCAATGGCATCTTGAATGAGCAAAGTGTCTCCTGACATCCTCTCTACTGCTTCTCCAGTAGTCATCTCTTTGTCAAAGAAGGCAATATCTTGCTTGAGTATGGTTTCCAGGTACAGTGCTCGTATGCGTGCCGTTTGCCTTTCTCCACTCACCATCCAACATGAGACCTCTGTAGTTGACATATTTAAGTGTCAGCAGAAGAAACAAATTAGCAATCTTGTGATGCTTTCAGAAGCATGATTTTATATAATCAAACTAAAGCTTGGTACAGCAGTAAGATCATTTTTGTTTTAACCCAAGTGATTGAAGTAAGAATTACAGAATGAACATCTCGATTTGTAGGAGACCCTGCATTGGCAGAAGTCTCATGCATCAGGTTCGTCCCCTTGCTCCACATGATCACTTTAGTAGTTAATTCTTCATTTGTTAGGATGCAGTGACAATGAAATGTTTATTAGGTCTTCTCTTTGCTAAGTGAGCAATTGGTTGATTATGAATTACATGAATTAATGTAAATCCCTGGTTTCAATCTGATTCAGTCTGGGAAACCTGATTACAACATTAAGAATCATCATAATCAAGCAGCTCTGCTAACAAAATGAAGATAATTCAAGAGCATGTGGATTCTCCATATAATTAGATGATAGAAATATTTCTTACCCAGGAGGGCAGCTAATCCTGTCCCAAGTGCAAGATAGACAAACTTCAGAACAACCTGGAAACAGATGATAAGTGACTTAAACGATAAACCATTCATAGATCAACATCAACAAAGATATACATGATAATATAGTTATTAGTGTTAGATTATAGTGAGAATGTCTAGTGAGTTTCCTATTAGCATAGGATTACATAAAGATCTGCAAGTCCTTACCTTTTCACATTGATAATGGATTACATAAAGATCTGCATTAAGTCCTTACCTTTTCACATTGATAATAGATGAATTTACTAGTCACTTACATGATAGACCTCCTTGGTGTATTGTCATAGACTTAGTTGAAATTGCCTAAGTCATGAGGCATCATTACATTATCTATCCGCAAAGGGTCAACTAAGTTACAACCTCGCTCAAGTCCCGAAGGACTTATAAAATAGCAAACGAGTTAGAAGAAACATTTAACTTGGGATCCCACAAGCAGACATTTCAACAAACACTTGATAGGTAGTGCAAATTATAAACATATATTTCGCAAATTCACAAGTGCCTAAACGGTCGTATGACAAAGAATTGAAGGTTCATGGCCAAAAGTTCCTCAAATGCCTATATGACATTGCTGTGGAATAATGCAGCGAACCAACCCTAGATACTATCTCAAAGGCCTATCCAACCATGTGTCACTTGGGTAGCTCCAAGATGTTGTGCTGGTTGCCACTTCATACTACTGTCGAGCTAGAAAACCCTATGGTTGTCTAGATTATCTATTTTGGGGCAGTTTTGCCTTTGTACAATGACTGCACACAACATATATATACAGGACCAAAATAACCACAAGAGCTAACCAAAATGGGGTTGCCAAGCCTATTGCAAGTCCTCTACATATTGTGTAAAGCATGAACAAAATCAAAAGATATGGACATACATAAACATTATATCGAATACCCTTTGTATATATTTGTCTCTGATAGTATATTATTTGCTAATGATATTATGTTAATTGATTAGAGCATAAGTAGAATTAATTATAAACTTGAGCCATAGAGGCAAGCCTTAAAAACTAAAGGTTTTAGATTAAATAGGAATAAAACTGAATATATCAAATGCAATCTTAATGATTCTAGAAATAGATAAGAGAATATAGTTAAATTGGATGGACAAGAAATCCCTTTAAGGTAAAGCTCTAGGTTTCTTAGATCAATTATTCAACAAGATGAAGAGATCGATAGATTTATTATTTATAGGATAAAAATAGGATGGTTAAAATGGCAAAGGGAATTAGGAGCCTTATGTGATCATCGGGTATATTTGAGATTAAAAGAAAAAAAATTATAAGATGGTTGTGAGACCAATAATGCTTTATGGATCTGAGTGTTGGATAGTTAAAAAGCAACATATATAAAAAGTTTGTGTTGCCGATATGAGAATGTTGAGATGGATGAGTGAAGTTAGTAGAAAAGATAGGAAAAGAAATATTTTTATTCGTTAATAACTATGTATCGCTTCGATAGAGAATAAAATGAGAGAAAATCGTTTCATATGATATGAACATGTGCTTAGGAGACCTCTGGATGCGATAGTCAGAAGAGATGAAATAATTAATATTAATAGTATGAGGAAGGTAGAGGTTGACCTAAAAAGACTTTAATAAAAACTATAAATAAAGATTAAGTAATATAAATTTAACTAAATATATGATTTATTATACATCTCAATGATGACAAAAGATTTATATAGCTAAACCCAAATAATTGGAGCTTACGGCTTTATTGGTGTTGTTATCCCAAAACATAAAAAGAGGGATGAATAAGAAATTTTTTTTGACTACATACCATTAACCTCAAAATAGTGAACTCATTTAAATCTTGGTTGTTCGGGAATAATTCTGATGAGAGTTCTACCTTGGTGATGTTAGGAAACCTAATTTGTCAACAGGTTCTTTGGGTCATGATACAAGTTGAAACTGTTAGGACTATAAAAGCACTAAGAGAGAGAGGAGGGTGAATTAGTGCTTTCGAAAAATTAAACCGATTTGAAAACTCGTTCGATCAAACCCATATTGGAAATACGTTTAACTTAAAACGTGCGTAAGAGTAGTGAGCAAGTAAATTAGTTTGTAATAGAAATGAAAAGCATAAAAGAAAATGCAAATCGAATTTATAGTAGTTCGGTTGTCGTGACCTACGTCCACTCTCGATTCCTCTTTTGTCAAAGCCATCGGCTTTCACTAACGAGCTTCTTTCAACAGGCAAAGATCAACTATCTTTGTTATAACTCTTTCTCCTTTTCACAGGCTCAAAAGAGACTCAATAACTCAAGAGAGATTGTAACTCTTTTTTCCTCAAGAATTCTTTCTCATTTCTACTTTTTTTCTTGTTATCCCAAGCAAGAATAAGTGGGGTATTTATAGACACCAAATGACTTCAAAAATTAAGCTAAAAATTTAAATCCCTAGGTTTTCGGGGTACCAGTGGTACCATCGCATACATTGGGTGATACCACCGCCTGCCACTCTGTGCACTAGCGATACCACTGCTTAGTCTAGGCGGTACCAACGCCTAACACAGTTTGGGAGACTGTGTCTGGGCGGTACCATCACTAGTCTGGACAATACCACCGCCTTACATAATTTCGGAGACTATGTCTGGGCGATACCACCACCACTCTGGGCAGTACCACCGCCTGACACTAGCGGTACCACCGTTGGGTCTTTTGGAAAACATACGCTTCGTACATTCTAGCTCATAGGCGGTTCCATCGCTTGACCCAACTGCAGGTCACTGAATGAGCCTTATAATAGGCCCAAATCAGCCCCAATTTAGGCCCAATGGGTCCCTAATTGAGTTGGCATGGTTACACCCAAAATAAACTCAATTACAACCTAAACTACTTCGATCAAGACACATGATTACAAACATGAATCCTATGTTGTCTGGCATGTCATTGGTTCATCCAGTGCTTCGTTCGATCCTTCGGCGCATCGTCCTCTTTTTCAATGTATTGCCCGATCCATTGGCATGTTGACATCTCGCAACATCCGATCATCTTGGTGTAAAGTCTGATCCTTCTAGCTTAATGCCCGAACTCATGGCACGAAGTCTATCTTCCGGCACGTCGACCAATCCTTCGGTCCAATGTCCAATCTCTAACATGATCAATTCTGGCCCAATGTCTGATTCTTTCTGCTTCAATCGATTTATCTTTCCATAATCAAAGTTAATCCTATGTCACTCAAACGCTTATTAGATCATAATTTCAATAATTGATTTCATCATCAAAATCCGAGATTCAACATAAACAAAGAATGTTTGGAGTCATATTTGTTTGCATAATAAATTTATAATTCTTGAATTAATTTTTTTTTAATATTTAAACCTAGTCTCACGACGATTTAGGAGAACAGAACTATCACTCTGATTAAATCTTTTCCTATAATTAGTTTTCAACTATAGTGAGGAAGTTAGAGAGATCTTTCCCTTCCTTCACTACAAACATGAAAACGAATGCACTCCTTTCTAGTATGCCTCCTTCAATGGTTCAAATTTCAAATGGAACAACCCTAGGCAATATATAACTTAGAACAGGGAATTTTATTTGTGACACAAAACTTACCCATACCTCTTCTGTGTTAAAGCTTATCAGATATTAAGCCATTTGCTAATAGCTTAACTTTTTATCATGGTATCAGAGCAGGTTTGCATTGTTGTGCACATGATCTGCCGTATCGATGTGTACCGCCCGGTACGGGCGGTACGTATCGGTCCAACAGGTTACCGGTACGTGAACCGCCCGCTACCGAGCGGTACGTACCGGTTTTCGACTGTAGCACTGTAATACTGTAACAGTACACCGCAGCACTGTAGTGATGCACTGTAGCACTGCTACAGTGCTCGGTACACCCGTACCGTACCATACCGAGCCCAGGTCGAAACTCCGGTACGATACGGTATTACGGACCTTGGTTGTGCATATATTGACCAAGTTATCAGACCAATGATGTTACCTCTAAGGATGCCCTTGAAACAGTTTGAAATTGGTGATTTAGTTCTTTGTTTCTTCCAAGTAATATGTTCTTTTTCTTACCAGTTCATTTCACTGATCCAAACTTCTCTTCAGGATTCGTTTCTAGTCATGGAGATAATGACATTCTTCCTATTCAAAACCAAATTATTATTGTTCATATATTCAGGATGTGTGTTAAAATGATTAATTCCCTGCAGGCTGACAAGGTTGAAATAGGTTGGATTAAATGGAGATTACATATAATGAAACTAGGGATATTATTGTTCCTATATTCCCCAATTCTGGTGGCATCCTTCCCATTTGCACATGCTCACACACTATGGTTTAGATGCGACACTCAGAAATAAACTTGTATGTTGGATATTAATCTTGTCTCATCTTTCAATACAATAATATGTAAAACATGATGAAGATTATGTTAATGACTACTTAAATCTTTCTTCATCACTAAGCTCATAATAACGAATGAAAGCAGGGGATTGAACAGACCTCGTTGACTTGGTGCACAACGGTGGAGTTGTCGGCGTAGCCGAAGGCGTCGATGATCTGCCCGAAGATGAGCGTCATGATCGGCATCGATATCCCGTTGCCGACCGCCGACACCGTGCCGACGGCCATCAGCGCCACGTCGCGGCCGTCGGCGAAAGCGAACAGCCTGTGGAAAGCCACCTTCTGCTCATCCTTCTTCCTCTCCTCCTCTCCCATCTCGCGTCCTCCTCCTCCTCCTCTACACAATACTTATAGCCGGAGGAAGAACACGTGGAGGGGATCCCAAATGGAAGTATGCCGTCGGATGCCACGCTGTGCTGTCCGCCGTTCACATGGAGTCGATTAATGAGTTCGTTGTCAGAGGTTGGTCAACAGGCTTCTCGAAGCGCATCCGTGACGTGAAGGCTGAAGTCGGTGGACGCAAGTAGGAGCGGGATGGCAACCACCACCGCTTCCTTCGACCACTTGACTCTAATGCTATGCTTTACCTGCTCTCTCTCTCTCTCTCTCTCTCTCTCTCTCTCTCTCTCTCTCTCTCTCTTCCCATCCATGAAGAAAAGGATATCACGACTAACTCGTGCCTCAAGAACACACATGGACTTTCTTGGCTTCTTGCTCCCCAATCTTCCTTATGCCTGTTGTCATAGCAGATGACTACTACGACTATAATAATGGTGATGGAGAGAGATGCTGCAAGATGAGAAAAGACGACCTGCTTGGCATGGGTTCAAGGTTTGATTGCATGCTATCTTAGAATGTCAATCTTTTATGTTTGACTATGAGCTATGTTGATTTTTACCCCCAAAATAAAATAAAATAAAATAAAATTCTTAGGTAAAGGAGATTATAATAACTTCTAATTTAATCTCCTATCAGAAGTGAGAAAAAAATTAAATTAAATTAATTTATAAAAGCTCGATGCCATTAACTTGGCTTTTAAGTATATATGTGGAATGGCATGATTCCACCCTTATCAAATTAATGAATCAGATGGAGCCATGACAGCATGTGTAGAGTTGTATGTCTCGAGTGCAATCTCTAGTTTGTATGTGAGGTGAGGGATAGTAGAGTCAAAGGACTGGTTCTTAACCTAATAGCCCAAGCTTTTGACATTGACAATAACCCAATTAAAACTCTTGGTCATGATGCGTCCCAACTGATTAATTAATGTTTGTGACAAAGATATCTCAACCAAACTTTCAAGAAAACAACGGACTAGATGGATTGGAAATCTTGTTCTCTTCTGAAGTTTGTGACAGGATCTATCAAGATCTTTGCTCTAGATACAGTGACACCCTTGTCAAATAGGCATTTCTATCATCATGTGGATTAGTGCAGTGGCCACTTCCCCTCTGGTTTTGGTAAGTATAACTTGTGAGGATGACAGCAAGTAACAAGCATCTGATCTTACCGTATGACAACAATTTCATTGATAAGCATATACTTCAAAAAATCCTCCTCAATAAGTTTTAATCAGTTCATGAAAACAGTATATTTGTTGTTTAATATAAGAAATTTAGTAATCTTCATATTGTTCGTTCTTTCTTTATGTTTGTTTAGCGTATATATATCCTTAAGAAACCCAAAAAATATTATATTATATATATATAGTTGTTGTTAATTCTTATTAGTTGATCGTTAGCATAATAACATTGGAACTTAAAATAATATTTATTTTTAAAAAATCTTACAAATAAATAAAAAGTATAAAGAGTATCTTAAAATTTAAAACTTAAAAGATTAACTTGAATTTATTACATAAATGCTAATAGAAAGAACCATCCCAGTATTACCGACTACATAAGGCTTGTAACGATGTAGGATCAGATGAGAGTAATAAGATTATTTTCAAAATATGAGTTCTGATCTCGTATGTCATAAAAAGAGTAATATTATCATTATAAAAAAGTATATATATATATATATATGTATATGTATATGTATATATATATATATATGTATATGTATATATATATATACATATATATACATATACACATACATATATATATACATATATATACATATATGTATATACATAAGTATATGTATATACATATATGTATATACA
>LVTN01000437.1:55211-75255 GCA_001649415.1 Musa itinerans | reverse complement strand
CATCATCATAAATATTTCAAATCATCATGATATCAAAATATCAAAGTATATTACATCCTACCATGTATGATCATCATATCATCATATCTTCTCCCCCTTTGTCACCAACAAAAGGAGAAGTGCAATAATCAAGTTTTGAAATATGCAAGTTCTACTTCATTATAGAACATGCAAGCTTAGCAAGTTTTAGAAATATGCAAGATAGCAATGTTTTCTTTTCTTTGTGATGTTTAAGCTAACGTGATTTACATCTTCTTAAATTATGCAGGCTAGCAAATTTTGGTTCTCTTTTGAGATGTGCATACTAGCAATTCTTTCTCCCCCTTTGTCATTGGCAAAAAGAGGAAGTGCAATTAGTAAGTTTTGCTCCCCCTTTGTCATTGTCAAATAGAAGGGAAGAATACAATTTTGTAATTCTTTTCCCTTTACATCAATTTTCACATCATGACAAAGATAAATAACAAAGATAAATTTACATCAATGTTTCAATCATAAAAAATAAAAGATCAAGTCATGAAGATATATCATTTTTGACAAATTTCTTCTTTTGTAAATAGAAGGAATGATAGGAAATGATCTTGATTTAAAAAGAACACTCAAGTCATAAAAATCAATAAATCAAGATCATGATCCAAAAAATGTATAACAAGAGTTTATGCATTTGGGAGATTTAACATTCAAGCTAGTAATTTTCTTACTCCCCTTGGTCATTGTAATTCACATCATGACAAAGATAAATAACAAAGATAAATTTACATCAATGTTTCAATCATCAAAAATAAAAGATCAAGTCATGAAGATATATCATTTTTGACAAATTTCTTCTTTTGTAAATAGAAGGAATGATAGGAAATGATCTTGATTTAAAAAGAACACTCAAGTCATAAAAATCAATAAATCAAGATCATGATCCGAAAAATGTATAAGAAGAGTTTATGCATTTGGGAGATTTAACATTCAAGCTAGTAATTTTCTTACTCCCCTTGGTCATAGTAATTTTCTTACTCCCCTTGGTCATTGGAATAAAACAATGGTGCAATTCATTTCATATTATATCATTTTTTAAATCATCACAAGAAATATATCAAGAAAAAATAACTTGGTGATGAGATATACAATTCATGAACACAAATTTTAAGTTATGAATATCAAGAGACAAATTATGATTTTTTTGGATAAATAAAATAGCAAAAAGAAGAATCATATTAAAGAGTCTTGATTCATAAGAATCTCAAGTATAATTATTAAAGAATCAAGATCATGATTTGGATAAAACTCCTCTTTTGTAAAAAACAAAAAGAATCATAGGAGAAACAAATAAAATATCTCGATTCATACATAAAAAATCTCATGATTTATATAGAAAATCTCCTCTTAAATAATATGAGAACACATAATAGAAGATCTTGATTCATAAAATATTTTAAGTTATACTTTCGAGGAATCAAAATCATGATATAGGTAAAAACTCATTCAAATTAAAATAATCAAAATAATCAAAATCACTTTCAAGAGATTCAAAATGACATAAATAGATTTATTAATCTCATAGGATCTCTTATTAAAAAATTTAATAAGTTTTTGGGGATAGAGTCATTTTCAAGAAAAATAATGCATTCCTCTATGTGATTGATTTCATACAAGCTTGCCATTGTTTTCTAAGCCAAAACATGCGTTATCGTTTAAACTCAAAAAATAAGATTTATCACAAAAATCATCAAAACTTCAAATCATTATGCATAATTAAATCATTAAGCATGGTACCAAAACTTTTAACATTTTCATTACGCCTTAAATCATCAAACATGATTTCATTAAACATAAAGCATTTCCAATCAAAATCAAAATCAAAAAGCAATATGGAAATCATCAAGATACATATTATTGCTTTTTAAAAACATACATAGGATTAATCTTATTATGTGTACAAGCATTAGATTTAAATATAATATTTTGTTCCTTTATCATAAAGAAATGCAATTGTCATGATCAATTTTTTTAATTTTTAAAAACACTATAAAGAAAAGCATGATCCCCTTTTATTTATTTTTTTATATTTTATATACTAATTGAAAAATAACTTATAAAATGCATCAAGTAATTTCAAAATAAAGTAAAGGGGTTTTGGTTGCCTTGTCGTCGAAAGCCAATAAGGCATAGTTTGCCATCTTGTATTTGTTGGTTTGCTTCCCATCTTCGGATGAACTCGATTTGTCCCAAGCCGCCTTGAATACTTTCTTCTTATTTGGTAACTTCTTCTTAGTTTATTTTTATTCTTCGATTCTTGTTTAAATTTTTTTTTAAGCTTTATTATTGAGAGTTCAAAGTCATCATCACTTGAGCTTTCGCTCGAGTGGTCTTCATTTATTCTAAGTATCAAATCCTTCCTGTTCTTTAGAGGGTTCTTCTCATGTTCATCATGTGCCTTGCATATCATTTTATATGTCATCAATGAACCAATAAGTTCTTACAGTGAAAAATTATTTAAGTTCTTTGCCTCTTGTATTGAAGTTATTTTTGGATCCCAACTCTTTGGAAGGGATCTTAATATCTTGTTAACAAATTCACAATTCGAAAAATATTTGCCAAGAGCTTTTAAACTATTAACGACATCCGTAAAATGAGTGTACATGTCAACAATAGTTTCACTCGGCTTCATTCGAAATAATTCAAAATTATGCATCAAAAGATTGACGTTAGACTCTTTAACTCTATTTGGGCCTTCGTGTCTGATTTCAAGAGTGTGCCAAATCTCATAAGCTATTTTGTAAATAGAAACTCGATTGAATTCATTTTTGTGTAAGGCATAAAATAGAGCATTCATAGCTCTAGCATTTAAAGAAAATATTTTTTTCTCTAGATCAATCCATTCGTTCATTGGTCTAGAGGGTTTTTCAAAGTCATTTTCAATAATACTCTATAAATTTAAACCAAAGAAAGTAAGAAAACTCTCATTCGAGTTTTCCAATATGTGTAGTTCGTCCCATTGAACATAGGAGAACGAATGATAGAGTGACCATCTTGAGAGCCGAAAGAACAATTTCTCTTAGGTGTTAAACCAAATGAGAAAAATGTGGCTCTGATACCAACTGTTAGGATTGAGTCGGCACTAAGAGGGGGAGTGAATTAGTGCAGTAATAAAAATCACGTTGAGTCAGAAATCTCGTTCGATAAATTGTTTCGACAAAGCCCGTATAGGAAATATGTTTAACTTTAAAGCGTACAAAAGCATAGTGAAAGTAAAACAGTTTATAATGAAAGTAAAGAGTAAAATAGAAATGTAAACCAGATTTTTATAGTGGTTCGATCGTTGTGACCTACATGCACTCCTGAATCCTCTTTCGTCGAGGCCATTGGCATCTACTAACGATCTTCCTTCAATGGGCGAAGATCAACTATCCTTTTACACTCTTTCTCCTTTTCACGAGTTTAGAAGACGACACTTACAAGCCTCTCTTTCTTAGACCTCACTTCTCCTTTTAGTCGAACTTCTAAATACTAGGAAGAAGTGATCCTAAATCCTAAGAGGGTTTCCCAATTTTTACAAGTATTCTTTCCCTTTTTTTCAACTCAATTTTATGCTCAATTCTTGCTTCTATATGCAGGAATAGCTGGGGTATTTATAGACCCTAAATGACTTCAAAATTAGAGCAAAAAAAGGTCTCGTCTTGGGTTTCCAGGGTACTAGCGATACCACCGCCTGTGCTAGGCGGTACCACCACTTGCAGCACTAACATTAGGCAGTACCACTGCCTAGTCTGGTGGTACCATCGCTTAGGAGACTATGTTTGGGTGGTACCACCGCCCAGACTAGCAGTACCACCGCTTGACACTGGGCGGTACCATCGCCCAGTCTGACGGTACTACCACTTGACATAGTCTTGGAGATTGTCTCTAAATTGAGCCACTAGCGGTGCCACCGCCCGACCCAACTTTTGGGTCACTAAATGAGCCTTTCTCTTGCCTCAAAATAGCCCCACTTTAGGCCTAGTTGGCCCCTAACTGAGTTGGCCTAATTACATTATAAACTAACCCAATTATGACATAAACTAACTCGATCTAGACAAATTATTACAAAGCATAAATCATATGTTGTCCGACATATCATTGGTCCTTCCGACGTTTCGTCTGATCCTTCGACGCATCGTCCTCTCCTTTGCCATATTGCCTAATCGGCATGTTGACACCCGCAACTTCCGATCTCCTTGGCACAATATCCGATCCTTTGGCCCGATGCCCGAATTCATGGCACGAAGCCTTCTACCGACATGTCGACCGATCCTCTGGCCTAACGTCCAATCTTTTGACATGTTCGACTCAGACCCAACATATGATTCCTCCTGCTTTAATCAATTTGCCTCTCCTTGATCGAAGCTAGTCTTGTGTCACTTAAAACGTAAATTAGATCATAAATATATTAATTGATTTTATTATCAAAATTCAAGTTCAACACGAACATAGATAGAATACGTTATGCCTTAATGATAGGGTCTATCATGTATGCCATGCTATGTACCAGGCCTGATATTGCGTATGCTTTGAGTGTCATGAGTATGTATTAGGTGAGTCCAGACTTAGAGCACTGGAAAGGAGTAAAGTGTGATACTTAAGTACTTGAGAAGGACTAAGGATCTTTTATTGGTATATGGAGGTAGTAGCCTCGGGGTTGAAGGCTACACAAACTCAAGTTTCCAATCCAATGTCGATGATAGTAAGTCTAATTTGGAGTATATGTTCATCATAAATGGAGGAGCAATGTATTGGAAGAGTTTCAAGTAATATGCTACTGCTGACTCGACCATAGAGGTAGAGAACGTTGCTGCAGTAGAGGTAGCAAAGGAGGGAGTCTAGATGAAAAAGTTCATCACAGATCTAGGAGTCGTGTCGAGCAGCAAGGAACCGATTCTCTTATATTGCGATAACAACGAGATAATTGCTCAAGCGAAGAAACCCAGGTCTCGTTAAAAGTCTAGCACATTCTGAGGAGGTTCCACCTGATTAGAGAGATCGTGACCCGATGAGATGTAATAGTATAAAGAGTTTCATTTAAAGATAACATCACAGATCCACTAACAAAGCCATTGTCTCAGATTATTTTTTAGCGTCATAAAAGTCCAATGGGGATCAGACACAGGTGATTGGCTTTAGGTCAAGTGGGAGATTGCTAGTCAGAAATGCCCTATAAGCGAATCACGTGAGTAATGACACGTGTGACATGATACTTACTAGTCATAAGTGTCTTGCAAGCTAATCACGTGAGTGATGGCACATATGACATGATACGCACTCCTTTTGCTTATTATTCTGGTATTTTCTCACATTATATTACATATTATATATATATATATATATATATATATATATATATATATTGTGATGTACATGGATCTATGCAATAGGAATCAGATCGTGATAAGATCACAATAATGAGACCGATTCGCTTTTAAACACAAACATTAAATAATCCTAGTCATAGGTTACTCGAGAGGGGTATCGAGATAACTAAACAGACTAATGTGCTGTATACCCATCCATATGATGAAGGCAGCTGATCTCATAACTGCTCGTGTGGGGACACTAGGGCTATAGTGCAAGTGCTCATTAGAGAATGAGTTCACTGATTGATCCGCTCACGGAATGCTGGATGATTAATTGTACCTCATTGTCGGACAACAATTTCGTTCTCCCAATGGAGTACCTAGTCCTTAGACTTGAGACACCAAGGATGTCTTGTATCAGTACTCTATTCTTTGATACCAGACTTATAGCCTGAAAGTTTTAAATCTAGCACAACCGATCATCGGGAGTGGCAGCCAAACTTACGAGGACTATTGAGTGTCGATAGAGCATCATTCACTCTTGGTATCATGAGAGGAATATCCCATGTGTTCTTGCTCAAACAAATCCTTGACCAGGGTCATTCGGATTGAGAGAGAAAGAGTTATCTAGGAGAATCTGATTAGATTGAGACTCGAGCAGAAACTATATGGGCCTGACAGTACCATACCCGGTATACGATCTTTGAGGTATTAGATAAATAAGGGACTAAAGATACACTGTAACTGAGGACAGATAGGTCCAAAGGATTGGATTCTCTTGTATCGTCTAGGGTCAACGGCGTAGTGGCCTAGCACGTCTGCAGTCGATGAGTCGAGTGAATTATTATGAAGATTATAATTCACTGAGCCAGAAGGAGTTCTGATAGGTATGACTAACAACCAGCTCAATATTGGGCATAGAGGGTCACACACATATGGTAGGCGTTGCCACGAGTAGAGATTCGGATATGAGATATCCGTCGAAGCCCCTATCTTATTGGATATTCAATAAGCCCCTGAATTATTGGATCCTATGGATGAGATCTAATAAGAGCTAATAAAAGATTATTAGATAGAAACCCACTAATCTAAGAGGCTTGGTAGTTGGATAGATTCAATACTCAATACGATAGGATCTATTACGGTTAAGTTGATAGGGGGCCTTTATAAATAGGAGGGAACCAAACACCCATAGGCTAGAGGCTTCTTGGTTGCCACCTTATATTCTTCTCTCCCCTTCTTCTCAAATAGTAGATGTGGAGATTTGGGTAGCGATTTAAGGAGCATCGTTGCAGCCCTATTGTGTGGATCACTACTAGAGAGGAGGATGCTTGACCTCTTTCATCATCTCCTACAGATCTGTAGGGATTCAGGGATGTACGATCTCCCTAGGTAACACAACTATCCCATGCTTGATTTTCAGTTTTGCGGATTTTACGCACTAATATTTGCACAACGTTGAACACCTTTTTGAAAAATTTGGGGTTTTTGTTTTTTATTCTTTCGTTATGTATGCGATGTCACCCCTAGATTTCCCTACATTCTTTCTAGAAATTGGAGAAAAAGTCTTGTTGTAGTCGATGCCTTCTTTCTAAGAAAATCCTTTTGGCCATAAGTTTGACTTTATATCGTTCGATATTGCCCGTTGAGTCACGTTTTATTTTAAATACCAATTTATAACTAACTCTTTTACAATTATTGGGCAATTCAATGAGTTCCCAAACACCATTCTGGACCTTTGATTTTAACTCTTCTTTCATTGCATATTATAATTTTTCAGAATCGTTACTTTCTATGGCTTGTGAAAATGATAAGGGGTCTCTTTTTATTTCTATATCATAATATGATTCTTATAGATATATCGCATAATCATCAGAAATGACATGTTTCATTTTCCTTTGATATCTTCTCAAAACTATCAATTGTGATTGTTCTACAAGATTATCAATGGCGACATCAACGTCATGTGAGAGTTCATTGATGTTATTTTATTGTTCACCCTCATCAATTCTCTCATTGATTTGAGGAACAATAATTTCTCGAATAGGAGATGATATGAGAGAATTCACCTGAATCTCCTCAATATCAAAATTAATCCTTCGAGATTTTTCACTCTTATTGATTTTGCCATTTTCTAGGAATTTTACATTACCGGATTTTATTATCCTCGTACTATGATTAGGGTAATAAAATCTGTATCCCTTGGATTTTTCTGGATAACCAATAAAATATCCAGAAATAGGTTTTAGATCTAATTTCTTTTTATGTGGATTGAATACTCTTATCTCTGTAGGACACCCCCAAATGTGTAAATGTCTCATACTGGGCTTCCTACCAATCCATAACTCAAATGGAGTTGATGGGACCGACTTACTAGGAACCCTGTTCAAGATGTATATAGTTGTCCCAAGAACTTCACCCCACATTGACTCAAGTACAGAGGAATAACTCATCATGCTCCTAACCATATCTATAAGAGTATGATTTCACCTTTCAGCAATACCATTCTGCTGTGGCACACCTAGTAATGCATATTGAGCACAAATACCCCGTTGTTCTAGGAATCTAGCAAAAGGACCAATATTCTGACCAGATTCATCATATCTGCCATAAAATTCACCACCCCTGTTAGATGTGATAATTTTAACTTTTCTATCTAATTATCTCTCGACCTCATTTATGTATACTTCAAGAGTGTCAACT
Source organism: Musa itinerans (assembly GCA_001649415.1). NCBI lineage: Eukaryota > Viridiplantae > Streptophyta > Magnoliopsida > Zingiberales > Musaceae > Musa > Musa itinerans. The sequence continues at coordinate 67,234 of LVTN01000437.1, read as the reverse complement.
GCCTAAGACTTTTCATGTATTAGATAAACATAGCTATATATGGATAGGTCATCTATAAATGTGATGAAATATATTTCTCCACTAAAACAAGGAATATGGAGTGGTCCACAGATATCAGTATGAATAATCTCAAGGAGTTCTTTACTTCTTGTGACATTTTTCTTTGTATGTTTAGTTTACTTTCCCTTGATGTAATATATACAAACATCAAAATCAGTGAAGTCTAAATGTTCCAAAATATTATCATTCATTAATCTTTCAATTTTTTTCTTAAGATATGTCCTAATCGTCTATGCCACAGTATAGAAGATCTTTCATTATTGAAACTATGTGATTGCAAGGTCAATAATATCTTTGCAAACTCAAGATTCAAATTAATTCTGTACAAACCATTACACGGAATTCCGGAACCAACTTTTATTGAATCATAAAATATACTGAGTTTACCAATATCAAAAGAAAGACGATATCCTAATTCATCAATTCTAAATAGAGAAACTAAATTTCTAGAAATCATAGGAACGTAACATGTGTCAATAAGACTTATCAAATGATCCGTCTCTAGGCGTAGATGATAAGTCCCAATTGATATCACTTTCACTTTAAGACGATTTTCAATGATGAATCTTTCATGTTCTTTTGGTTTCTAGATTGAGAAAAATCTCTACATATGATTGGTAACATGAGTTGAAACATTAGAATCAATCCACTAAGTATTAGAAGGAACTTTTGTAATGTTTGATTTAAAACATACAAAGGTCGAGTTAATACCTTTCTTTCCGAACCAAGTCTTGCATTTAATATAGTCCTTATTTATATGTCCTTTCTTGACACAAAAGAAACACTTTATTGTAGAAGCTTTCTTTTCATCAGTCTGTTTAGCATTTCCAGACCCGATAAATTTCTTTGATGAATGATACTTCAATTTTCTTTTCTTGTTACTAACTCCTTGAGTAGTAGTCATGATGTTATATGAGTTTTCCTGCTTTAATCTCATTTTTTTTCTGAACACACATACTAGTTAACTCATTCAAGTCTCACTTATCCTTATTTGTATTATAGTGAATTTTGAATAGGCCAAACTAAAAAGGAAGAGAGTTAAGAATGAATTACAGGAGAAAAGACTCATCAACATTTATGCCTAATGCTTTAAGTTTTACAGCTTTATCAACCATATTGAGGATGTGATCTTGAATTCCTCGAGTGTCATCATACTGAGCCGTAGTCAGTTCTTTCATTAGTGTGCCAGTTAATGACTTATCAGCAGATTTAAATATGTCTTCAATAACCTTTAAATATTCTCGTGCACTAGTTGTAATCGGTAATGAAGTCTTTATATTATTTGCAATCGTCATTCTTATGAACATTAAACTAAGCCTATTAGATCTTTCCCAAGCCTTCATCTTATTAATTTGTTCCATAGTATTTTTATCAGTCAAGTTTGCGGGCTTTTCAACAAGCAATGTTAAGTCAAGATCTAATACGCCTAGTGTAAATTACACATGCTCTAACCATTTTGAATAATTTGATCTAGAGAGTATAGGGATACTAAAAGTATAAGAATGTATGGACGAAAGTACCATTACAAAATATAAAATAACATTAATGCTTTAAGTTTTTCAAAATATGATGAACTATTGATATCATCTATATTTCACCTATGGGTGAAATATTGACATATCTAGTGTTCAATCAAGATCATCTATGGAGAACTGATACCATCATTGTGGAATAGTATTGTTAACTTTAGGTATACAATCATAAGCTATAAGGATATCTAAAACAGTATCATCCTATCCCATCACATAATTATTTGAAATAGATTTTCTTTTGGGATTATCTAAATATCCTTTGTGCCATTGTGAATATTATTTTCTTAATATCATTTAGGACTGATTCCTTAATGTTATTTTATAAGTTATTAGTTTAGGTCACTTTGGTGGCTATAAGACTAATATAATAATACAAACTATAATTTAAAATATCCTATAAATGACAAAACTTTTATTGTAATTCACATCCCAAAAACCTATCATCCCAAGCCACTTTGGTAAATAATATTCATCAATTTTTTTTAAATTTAATTTATGCTAAATAGTTCAATAAAAGAATAACAACCATAATAATTATTGAACATTAATCAGCAAAAAAAAAAAAACTCATATAATAATCATGATAACATATAAATCATGCATGTGAAAGATAAATATTATTTCATAATTTTATAATTTCAAATATATACATGTGAATAATTAAATGAATATCCAAGAACAATAATTAAATTTTATTTACCACATGTAAAAATATAATCAATAAGTCATCTGAGAAAACTATAAAAGTAAATCATAATTTATAATTTTTTAATCAAATCTAATCAAATAGTCAAAATATAATCATGATCAAATTCAATCATAATTATAATAAATCATATTTATCAATTTTATAATTGAGGACATAAATTAAAATATATCAATTTCATAAGGGTAAAATTGTAAATATATTGATCGGACATAAAATGGAATTATGAGATTTGTAAATGGTAGAACTATCAAAATATTAAAAGCATTAATAAAATACAAAAGGGCAAAGTTATAATTTAATCAAAAGGAAACCCTTGGGCAAAACTGTAATATTGCCAAAACCATAATTTGCCTACGTCATTCCCTACGCGTGTATGGTTACCGCCGGTGCGACCGTCAATCAATAAAAACTAGACTCTCCTTCTAAGATTGATGATTGTTGAGAAAGAAACTGTAATATCTCAATTGTGTTGTAATCTCTCAATTGTGTTCTCTACTAGATTTTTATTGATCAATATCTATGATTAAAATCTAATTAGTTTCATTATATATCTTATCCAATTATAAAGGATCATAAAATTTTCTTTATGCATAAGATTTCTAATATGATAATTATTGGTTAATGTGGGACATACAATCTTGTATTTTCTTTTTCTTACTGTCCATTTGCTTAGAGCAATTGGTATGTTCATCCCCCCTCTCTCTCTCTCTCTCTCTCTCTCTCTCTCTCTCTCTCTCTATATATATATATATATATATATATATATATATATATACAAAAAGGGGGTCTTTAATGACAAACAAGAAGCTAATCTTCCAAAATACAAAGCAAATAAGAATAGCTGTTACACAGCTACCAAGTTATTAAGATGAAGCTTGACAATATATTGATGATTAAGGAGGCATTGACTCCTTTTTCCATGCTTTTAAAAAGACGAATTGCGTTTGCAACAAAAAAATCCATATCAGATATTTTTCAAGATTGGTATAATACATATTGAACTGAAACATCATATGAAACCTTTCAATAACTAATATATTATACGAACTGCAGATACTTTTTTTCTCACTGATGCTGACTTTTGAATTTAGATAATGTAAAATGATGAAGTTACCATTGCCACAGAAATCATTGTTCCATTTAAAATACCAACATATATCTTGCTTCAGATAGTTGACACTTTCAAGTGTGCTTGCTGCCGGAAAAGTTCAGTTCATAATTTCAAAGTGCATTAATAAGAAAAAGAAGAAAATATTAAGAGGCATTGTACTAGATTCCATCAGCTAGCATGCTTCAAATAGTAGACATAATAACAATGCTGGGGTTGACTAACAGCACACAGTCTCAGGGACTTCAATTACTACATATAAGAATCCTGGGGTTGACTGACAGCATCCAGTCTTAGGGCAGACTAATTCAGCTTGAACATAATTCTGAAATAAAGTTCAAGTAGCTGAACATAAAGCTTTTCTCATGGACAGAGATCATTAAACCCAGGCACCACGTTAGCAAGTTACTTGTAGTTCCATTTCAATTCTTTTTCGCAATGAACAGGCCCCATCTCTGTTCACCAGTCCAACTTCTCTTAAGCTTTGCCTTCCAGCCACTCACAATCTCGTCATAGTCTTCCTGCATTTTAATATTACCGGTGTTAAACTTTGTTTAGCAATAAAAACAAAGACAATACTTGATACAGGCTTCTACACTTTCAAGCATAGTCACCTGTGAGAAATCATGTATGAATGCTTCCTTATCCTTCTCAACAGCATCCAGTTCCTTCTGAAGAACCTCTAAAAACTGTAATAAGGAAAAGAATGTTAGTTACGGTATTGGTAATCATTGAACTATCAGAGATAAATCTGCATATGAACATGCATGATGCTACGCATAAACAACTAGGCATTCTGTACAAAGAGAAAGTAGAACCTGATTTGTCCTGTCTTCTGCAATGACTTCATGAAATCCAGCATCCTTTAGCATCTGACAAGATAAACAATTTCCATTGCTTTTGTCCTAGGTATGTCAACAAAGCATGCAGCTGAACGTCAAGTGGAGAAGCTAACCTGGCCATAATCATCGACATCATGGAGATCATATCCCCTTTGCTTAATATATGCTGCAAAATCTTCTGACGGAGTCCCTGATTTCTTGCAGTAATCACTAATAAGAATCTTACCCCCTGGTTTCAACCACTTAAAAAAGCTTTTGAACAATGATGGTTTATCCTGAAGAAACAGCCAAATTTATCAACTGTCAACTTAATTGCATTTTAGAAAAAAGGAACAACCAGGTTATAAAAAGAATGCATTTTATTGGTGGTAGTAACAAGGTTGCTATGTATGTTGACCAATGTTAACATTTTATGAGTTCATGAAATATCAAATTGCAAATTCCACACAAAAATCTTGCAGGATGATGCTAATCATCAAAAGCTCTATTTGTTGATGGAGTTGCATATAACTTGTTTGTTAAGAAGTTTCAGCACAAAAGTCTTCACCAGATGATAAAAAAACCCAGTTCTTGCCTGCTGATTCGAATCATCTGTCTAGTTAGTGCCAAATATTGGTTTCTAGCTTACAGATCATGTTGCACATGCAGATACTATAATACTAAGCACTAGAATATGACATGATAGAAAATATTATGAAAGAAACACACCTGTATATGAAGGATTGTATCACGGCTGTATATAACATCAAATGTGTTATCTGGATATGTTTTCTTTGTGCAGTCAGCAACCTCAAACTCTACTGAGCATTTGCGTCCAATTGCACGTTCAAGTGCAAAGGATACCATATTTATCGAAAGATCTATCCCAACCACTTCGACATCAAAGTTCTCAGCCATATAAAAGTCACCTCCCCCGATGCCACATCCAACATCAAGGACCTTCTGTCCAGGCTTAAGGTCAAGCTTTGCCACAAACTCTGTCGTAGTCTCTGATGAAAAAGTTTAATTAAGAAAAACAAGAATAAAGTACAAGAGATGAGGATTGAACACTATCTCCAATATTTAAGACAAGCAAATTCATCAAAGAGACAACTGTTCTATCAAATAAATCTAACATTATCTCTGCAACAAGGCATTTTGGAAGTTACTAAGCAAGCATTAGCATTTGCCAACAGAAAACTTTTTATGATTGGATATGAGGATGTTTGTCCAATGGAAAACTGATGAGAAAAAAAGGAAGACCGGCACTACAGAAAAACTGCAAAGACAACTGAACAACTTCTAGATGCTCATGCAGTAGGTGCTGAAACTTATCTACAAATGAATGAATAAAGCAGGAGTAACACTCTTGATATAGAAGAGGTCTTCTTGTCTTTCACATGAGGCTAAAACAAACACAATTGCTGACACAAGTACATCAAAATTTTCTTTAGTATCATCCTAAAGTTAGGAATGAACAAAATGAACTAGATGCTAGTTAAGATCCAAGATAAAAAAGAAAGTTTTTTTCTTATCAAGTTTAGTTTTCAAGCAATCCTTAAGCAATGTGGTTATCCAGATGAGCTCTAAGTGATTGCAATAACTAAGCTTTTGGTTCTGGAATTGTTGAATATAACATGGCATCAAACATATACATTTGTATATAAATTGGATAGGTGTAATAATGTATCCTGATATTTGTATTGTCTTTTTTCAATTTTATTCCTTTTCCAACTATAATTCATCTTTCAAGTTTCAAGTAGCTTCCAATATCAGTGTTACAATTATTAAATTTAAGGTATATTGAATTTGCAACACTAATTTTCAGAAAATAGTAGGACAGTCTAACAATGTTAATGTAACAGCAAATTCAGAAATTATAAAGTGTCTACGACTACTTTGTAGTAGCCTAGGCCATGGCTTTGGCTTCCCGATAGGCCTACCTAACAACTACAGTTACATGACATAGCTATCATTAAGATTTCTATGAGATTTACTTATATGGGGTACATTATTATGGTTGCTTAAAAAGTAAAAAACTCATCCCATCACTTCACCTTTTTAGGTGATATTAAAAAAAAAGTTGGTATTAAGAGATAAAAAACAAGTGATGATTGCACATCAGTCAAATAAAAAATTATAAAAGAAATTTGCACATACCAATTCCTCCCGTGCTCACAAAGCCATCTCCAAAGATGCGCTCATATCGTAAAATTCCACTGCTTTTATATTGTACATTGTCTAAGAATAGCTGGAAACCCCTGTCGTTATCTGACTTGATTTTTTGCCATATCCAACAGATCTGCATTTTTCAGAAAAGCACATAAGAAACAGTTGATAGAAAAGCATCAAAATAATATCTGAGAGTAAAAGTTGAAAGACTACCTGATTTTGATTTTTCTTGTTCTTCACATAAGCTGCAATGCACTTACATGTAATAAGAGAAAGTTCAAAGGAGTTTCCTTGGACATCATACGCATGGCATCCCTTAAATACCTGCATTAAAATCTCAATTCTGAAACTAAAATGATATGAAGAAGAATCCTATGTAGGGAAGAAAGAAAACACCCTTATAGAAGTTAAGAAACTCATAAAAGAAAGCTCAAGTAGGTTAAAGAACAGAGAAAAAAAAACCTCTGTATGGATCAATTACAATAGTATATGGGGATACTCTCTAAGCAGTTCAACATAATTATTCAATTTTATTTTGACTAGTTCTCATTATAGTTTTAGATCTAGTCTCACTAATCTCGAATCAGAGTACAGTAAGCCAGATCAGAAGATTTCAATAAACAAATGTAAAAGTAGATGAATTACCTTTGTATAAAAACTTGGCTCCCGGTAATGTGTTGGGTTGACTTTCCTTTTCGAGTCACCAGATTGGTGGAAGCAGGATTCTCTAAAGAAGATGTAACCACCAACCTTCAGCCATTTTACCATCCTTTCCACCAGTTTTTCCACCTATGCAAAATATAAGCACTTTTAGATGTCCTAGAAATACAGAGGAAATAAATTCATTTTCAACATACAAAAGATAAGTAGAACTCCATGAATAAATCTGAAAACAGAAAAAGCTAGTCAAGATAGAAATTTAAGGGATGTTGGAAGTGGCCATCTTAATCGGTATATAAATTCTCTTAGTACCAAAGATTTATAATTTTATGTTCATTTCTGACCGAAATGGACTAATATGTTGCAACTTATCAATTCGTCTCCCAAGAATCAGTACAGAGTTTCCTGTGGACTAGTAATAAACTAGGATGTCATACTTATACTATGTAGAATATCTAAAGATAAGACATCCATTCTAGAAATCACATCAAACCAATAATTTCATTTTTGTATGTTGTGATTAACTGATTGCATCAGATAAGTCAGTGCACACTTATTTCTACAAATTTCTGATAATATACAAATAACTTATTATTCAAATCAACCATTGTTATTTCCAAGGATTCCCATATCAACTGGGGCATATGGAGTCTTTTGCATGCTAAGGGTGTGCAGAATATTTCTGGCAAAATGAAAATTGATGGAGGTGATATATATGCAAATTGTAGATATTGGAAAAGATCAGATGTTCAAATGCTCCAATGTTGTCAGTAATGGTAAGTAAGCATGGAAAGCATAAATTTCTAGAAATTCAGAGGACAAATATAAACACCTCAAATATGTGTCCATTTATGTGTATATATAAACTCGTGTGAACATAGGTATGATAAACAAAATCTCAAAAGCAGATAATATTAATGAGAATAACAACATTAGAAGATAGAGATATCTACAAGGATGCATATTACCTCTTTATCAGAAAGATACATTAGTAACCAATTTGAGAATATCAGATCAAAAGAATCTGCTTCAATAGACAAGTCTGGAGATGATACATCAGCACACATAAAGCTTGTATTCTTATAGTGCCCATTCAAACTCTCATTCTGCAATAAACAAGAAAATGAGAATATTCACAATGAAAGAATCCAAAATTGTACTATCATATTCTTGATGAAAGATAATTGCCTAGGATACCTTCTCAATCACACTTTCAATGAAGTCCAAAGCCAGAACATGACCAGCTTCTTTAGCTAGTTCGCCAGTAAAACGACCAATGCCAGCCCCTAGCTCCAACACTGACTTTCCCTTGTAAGGTGGAAGCAAAGACAGGACCTAGAAAATGAGAATATATATTAGAGACCAGATCATGGGCTGTCACAAAGACACAAACCACAACTCTTTTTCATTATGTATGTATGTATATATATATATATATATATATATATACACACACACAAATATATATATATATACAAATATATATATGTATATGTGTATGTATAAATAAATATATATATATACATAAATATATATACACATATATATGCACATATATATACACACACACATATATATATACATGCATATATATATATATATATACATATATATGTGTTTTTGTGTATGAGAGAGAGAAAGCACAATATTCTTTTGCAAAGACTACATATTACTCTGAAGATGTAAGTTTTCAATTAGCAACTGACTAAAAACATTGTTCACAAAATTTTGATGGTTAATGAGAGAATATGAACCTCAAATTTGATAATTCATAAAATGACACTGAAAATATCCATAGAAAAAACTAAAAGACTTATATTTCTAAGTTGAAAAATAATATGGTATATATAATTGTATGTGACATGTGGGATGTTAATTTGGGATCTTCAGATGTCCCATATCTGCAGTTCAAGACTAATATTTTGAGATCATCAAAATCATAAAGAACATGTATATCTCGTTTAGCATGGCAATTATTTTATGTTGGCTCCTTCAGTCATTTTATTTTCAGGATGAAGTGTTTCTCTACTGCTAGAGTTCAAGCCATACATTAGAATTAAGATGGCTTTGGACTATTTTCTTTTTGGTTTGATGAGATCAAACAGATACGAGTGCCATAAAAGCCTTTTATGCCTTAAAGCAAGACATTCTTGTGTGTAGATTTGCCATACTAGGGCACTAATGAGTTTAAAGAAATGACCATATATTGTTAATTGGACTTGAAGACCATAGGAAATATTCAGTGAAAATTTATAATTTTCACTTGTGTTTTATGCACCACAGCTAATCCATGTTGAAGCTAAAATATTCAAATTCTAATAACGAGTATAAAATAATTTAACATATAATAAAAACTTCTGTCAACGTTCATGTTTTTGTGGTTCTGGTTGATCTCTGTCCACAGTTGTTCATCCTTGAACAAGATCCAGATTTGTCATAACTGATCTAGATCCAACTAACAGCTTTCATCAATGAAGATCTGAATACAGTATTTACTTAATGGAGATCTATTTCCCCGTTTTGAGATAATTGACTTTGTTATTGAATGGATGCGATCCGCATGAAACAGCCAAACCTTTGAAATCATAGCAATACTCTCTTTCAAGAGGTTGAAATCAAAACAGAAAAGGAACTACTTATCTTTTCCTAGATGTCCATCTAATTTCAGTTTGTGGCAGATCAAAAGAAACAAAACAAAACAAATCCAGATTGTGGATACAAATCATTTGTCAGAAACTGCGCTTATTGACAAAAAATTGTGGTTTATCCATGTAATTTCAGTTTGTGGATACCATCTTTTGTCAGAAAGTACACCTTTTCTATGTGATCTTCTTTGGACTCTTCTCAGTTTTTGTTGGACTAGTGTTTGATAGGGACCCCATTATGAGCTGGAAAGACTTAGGTGATGATAACAAACAACATAATTTTTATGGAACGTTCTCTCTGTTGCATGGTGACACTCAAACGTTTGTCAAAATTCCATAAGGTCCATCTATTTTCAAAAATTCACTTGTTCCCCAAGCTTATGCTTTATTTTATTTTGTGAAGGGAGCACGCTAATGTATTATTAAGTTGATTTGCACCTACAAATGCACAATCGTACTATTAGTAACAAAATCCAGTCAAAAGTTCCATTCAAGAGCTTCCGAGTGTCACCATGAACTAAAATTCACGTCCTCGAACACTGCCAGAATGAGAAATACATAGATCAAGGAGGCATATTGAGAGAAAAACTAGAAGGGAAAATGCAAAAAGGAAAAAGATCAAGCATTTGAATGGTGTGACGAAGCCTATACCTCGGGCCTCTCTACTTTGTCGAGCTCAGAGGCATGGGAGTCGAGCATCATCGCCTCCACAGTGAGTTCCTTGGAGTGCTCTATCCAGTAGATCTTCTGGACCTCGCGCTCCTCTCCCCCTGCCACGATTTCCACAATGTCACAACAAAATCTCCGTTAAGAGAGCAAAATACGTCGAATAAACGCAAGTATCAGCATGCGATCTCGCCATAAACAATGCCATTGACAGAAGAAACCATTATTTCAAGAAAAGATAAGATGTTTTTAGGGCCGAAGCAGTCTCATCCGACCAACAAGAAGCAACGGCGGGTCTCTGATCTTACCATTGACGACGGCATTGGTAGGAGAAGACATTGTTTTATGACAATAATCTCTCTTTCTTGCTGCGGAATGCAGGGAATTCGAGATGGTTAAGATCCCTCGACGGCGAGGCGAGATCTAGAGAAGCTCCGAGACTGGCGATTATTAACCCTCCCCTTCTGCTGCATCAACTGCAGCCACACAAAAGAACCATAAGACAACTCCGCTCTCTCTCTCTCTCTCTCTCACACACACACACACTCGCGCTCTACGATTCTATTTCTCAGTGCGATGTTTCCTCCCCTCCATGACTCCCTACTTATAGAGAGGGAGGTTGGAGGCAGAGGGTGGACGATGCGCCCAACGGAGGCCGCATAGAATTGACCATTTTGCATGTGTCCGCATAGTAAATTATATGCAAATGCACTAGCTAGCGTCCATCTCACAGGATTACACGTCAGCAAACGGAACAAACACGTCCCTATTCGGTGACTGGACATAGGGACGCCGTCAGTGAGAGTCCGGGCTGTTAGTATAGTTCCCTCCAATCAAAAGCCTGGTACACTGAGAGTCAAATTAAGAGGGCTGACGAAATATGCGAGAATCCATTTCCAATTGGTAGAGCAGGTGGGCCCAGGCGAATGGGTGGTCCTGATCTGTGGGGACATAATTTCGATGACGAAAAACGAACGATTGGAGCATATGAGTTTTTTACCCGTCTCAGCTACTCCCCCTGCGATCGGAAGCTCGGATGGGGCCCAAGAATCTATCTCCTCCAATCAGATGGCAAGTACCTCAGCAGGTGGATTTCTAGCGCATTTCCAACGCAGGCATATACACGTATACCTGCCCACAATATACTATTTGGTTAACAAACCTAAAATATCTCTACTATTCTCTTAGCCAAACATATATTTGAGGGAAAACATGCAAATTAGAAGGGATAAGATATAATAATATATAATTTGGCTAAAAAATCGCATTGGAAATGGAGTGGGGTGGGGTGGCAGAGCACGTGACTACTGGATAGCACGTGGCAACTGGAGCAGGCCGAATCTTTTGGGGATTGGTCCGGCGGATCCCGTGGTGTCACTTTTCCCCATGATCGAATCCCGTGCTTGGCTCATTTCTTAGAGTACGACACGTCTTGTCGTGTTCCACTCTATGGTCACACGTGGATTGCAATTACTGGATTCGGAGGCGACGCTTTGTGCGAACCTTAGGAACTGGATCCCTGCCACGGAACATCGCGGCATTATTGGGGCGTGACCGGTCCAATGGAGCTCGGAGACACATTAGAAGAGACATACACGTGGTATGACGGGATGCAGATATATATATATATATATAAATATATATATATAT
>LVTN01000437.1:1981-52465 GCA_001649415.1 Musa itinerans | reverse complement strand
AACACAATTCTAGTTTTGCAACTCCACAATTTTCTAAATTTTTTCACCCTCTAAACAAAATCTTGAGATGCTTTAGTATCTTTGTATATGCAAATAAACATAAAACAAAAATACTATTTCAAGCAAGGTAAGCAATACCAAATAATACCGCCCGGTACGGGCGGTACGTACCGATCCGACGTTATACCGATACGCGGACCACCCGTTACCGGGCGGAACGAATAATAATAATAAAATAATATATATATATATTTATATATTTATATATTTGTATGGATCATATCATCTAATTGATGATTTCAGTTAAAAATAATCCGAATCTCGACAAAAAAAAATGACGAATTGAATCAACCACTGTGCAGATTCTGCTTCCGTGTATCTCTGCATCGAACAGTGTTGTGTGTCGTGTACTGTTTACATGAAATATCGATCGCTGTTTATCCGTTCGATCGAAACCAGCATTGTTTCAGGAACAAAAGCAAACAAGCTCCAGGGATCATGATCACTCTTTTAAATACAGCAATTGGAGTTCCATTTATAACAACTCTTTGTGTACTGTATGCAAACTCACAGAAAAGAGAGCTCAACTGGAGAACACTGTGCACTTTGGATCAGCAACCTGACCACCTTCTCCAGCAGTGTTGTCATATTGTTACTACTGGACTAACATTATCACCTACTTGGATTTAAGGACATCACTGTCTCTGAAGGAGAAGAAGAAAGCGTCAGCAATTGTGCCAATTTTGACTTTGATTCCTCTGATAATGTCATCATATAATAAGTATGCCTCCGAAAGAGTTGTCTGCTTGCTGTAGTGTGGTGTGTTGGACCAGTAGTCTCTTAACTATGTCTTGGACGAGTTGTCTGCTTGCGGCGATGTGATGTTGCGTGTTTCACACCGAGCCATTGTGCCCTACTAATTGAATAAAGAATATTTTCCTTTCTAGCAGCTATAAACTTGTAGATTTATCATTTGCCTTTTGTATTCCTTCGAATCTGGTTCTTTGTCGCACCCTAGATTTGTTGAGCATTGAAATTTTGGCTACAGTAGTCAGAAGTTTCAGAAACCCCTATAAATCTGACTTCAAGGCCATCAAAAGCATTTCAGAGTAGGTATTGGAGAAATGCAATAGTAATCCCTCAAATTATTAGTACCAATAGCTTAGTCGACATTGAAAACGACAACATTATATAAATCCAATAAAGATATTCAACATTTTATATAAATTATATATTTGTAAATTTAAGCCAACTTGTGCTTAATAGAGGTTAGCCTAAGTTTTTAAGTAGAAGTTAATTAGGGAAAGATACGCCCTAAGGTTATATATTTTTAATGTTATATATTTGTAAAATGCAGCACAGAGAAGATCACGACCAACCTATATGGAAGATGAAGAGCTAGAACATCTTAAGTTTGCATACAGACATAAAATGACACTTCAATGATCACAGCAGATGCTAAAGACGAATGGAGAAGATGAAGTGTAAAATTCCATCTTTACTTCACATCACCTAGCAAGATGGATCTGAATCTGGGAGGATTCCGTGATCGTTTCCTAACAAATACCATTTAGAGAAATGGATTCCTCCTACTTTCATCTGCTTTTGACCATCAAATCCCAGATGCCTTGAGACCAAGCAAAGCTTCGTCATTCAGCAGAGACCTTGCAGAACAATATTGATCCAAACAATCACCATAACATCTTGCTTACAGGAAATTCCTCTGAATATTTCCAGATGAAAAGCGAGAAGCCAACCCTTGTGCCATGTTCTCAGAATCAAAGTTGACCTTTTTCCGACCAGCTGTCAAATCTTTCTCACGGTCCCAAGGTTTCCAAGGGTGCATACCCTCCCATTCTTCTTTCTCAGGCTGCTTCACTTTCTTCCTTGGACGAGAACTCTCCTCTCGGTGCTTTTGCACCAGTGATACCGAGCGTTTAGAAGCATTATATTTGTCAACTAGTTCAGCATCCCTACTCATTCTTTTCCTTTCATCCTCTACGTCACCAAGAGCCTTAGCTTTATTATATGCTTCCAAATAACTGCAGCAAATAACATCACCGGCAATTAGAAACGAGAAGACACCCTCACACACACATGCACAGAGATACACAAAAAAAGTAACAAGTTCTAGTAAAAAGAATACAGAAAACTGTGAACATACAAGCAATTTACAGAACCAAAGTTCACCACATTCATACGGAAATGCCGCAATTGCAAATGTAAGCATTTTAGCAAAATTTAGGTTTTTATTGTCTGCATCCATTTACGAAGTGCATTCGCAATTGCAAGTTAAACCCTGTACTGTGTTTGCACGTGCAACTAAACTCTTCACACATGAATTACATGCTAATTGCAACTCATGAATAACAACTCCAACCATCTTATTTTGATCACCCCCATTTGCCATAGTCATCTGCCATTACCATTGTCACTCTCAACTACTGCCACCACCTTACCCATCATGATCATACCAACACTTTTCTTGTCACTCTTCCCAACCACATCCTCTTAACCATCACCTCTGCTACAAACCACTACTGCCCATCCCACCACCCCACTTTAATGAGACCATTCGCATACTATTGCTCATCCTACAATCCCTCTCAACCACTGCCATTCATCTGACCATCATGATCCTTGCTGTCATCCTTCATAATATTTATTGACTATTACAACCTCTATAATGTACAGTAGATGAATGAAATGCGAATGCATATTTTGAAATAAAGATACAAGTTCTGGAAAAATGAAGACCAACTTACATTTGTGAATGCAACAATTATAACCAAGGACTGAAGTTTGTGACACTGGGTATGTGCGCCAATATCTTTCTAGCACAATACATAGACATGCAAATACCTTTAAGCACAGTACATACCAGGTCTTGCCAATTGGCATGCCACCTGTGACGGCCAACACAGGCTTGACCATGTGGTGACATGTCCAGTACAACTTGGCGCATGTCTACCCATGCTGACAGCAAGACAACCCTTCCCTAAAATTATATCTAGGACAATTTAGAAGAACAAATTACTTGTATTATTAACATATATTCCCAACGTAATAGAGATTATAAGTTGCCATTGATACCCAATCACACATCTGCCATTAAAAATGAATTATTAGAACTCATAATTGAGGATTGCTCTACCATTTATCTTTATTCGGCATATTCTATGCAAGAAATTTATAGGCATGTGATGTGTCGACTCATGCAAGTTATGTGATACTGTGATAATATTCCATTTAGAAAGGAGAAAATATATCAAAACTAAAAATATGATCAAACATGCATACGATTAGTAATGGCATACTTCTGCTTTGCTGCTTGTGCCTTGTCAAGGGGGCTGTCAGTCCAAATGTTAGTATCACCTCGGCCTTCTTTAGTGGTTCTACTGAATGAAGTTGATTGCATACTCATTCCTGGCTGTTGAATAATATAAAAATAAGTTATTTATTCATGAAGATGATTAAAACACCAAAATCATTTGGGATAACAACGAAAAAGATCCTTACTTTTCTTTCGGGAGGTAATGTTGTCATCCACTCATCCCTCTTTGGTGCCTCTTTTGGCATTGCAAGGAGCTCATCATCACCGTCAATGGATATACCTGCAAATATAGACCATCTTTGAGTTCATGTTCCATGTCAAGGCCATAATGCCTGCTGCTGTGAGCTTTTGAATAGGTACCAACTACACAAATATGGATTATAACTGTTGCAAGACTTTTTAGAATTGTTGCAAGACTATAAATAAGCAAAAATTAATCTGTAGGGTGAAATCCCGTGTGATTAAAGTTCATTATAGTAATTAGGACCAACAAATGATGTCCTCTCCAAGTCTCCATCTGGTTGACTCTAATTGAATTTTAAAAATAAATGTGCCTACAAAGACAAACTAAGGCTCAGAGAAAGGGAGAATCTAAAAACATGGCGTGGTTGCTCATCTAGGGCCTCATTAGTAAAAGCAGGTGAATAATTTCGATTCTACAAAGAAAAACATGGTAAATTAGCCACATTGTCAAATCACAAA
This sequence comes from Musa itinerans, assembly GCA_001649415.1. NCBI lineage: Eukaryota > Viridiplantae > Streptophyta > Magnoliopsida > Zingiberales > Musaceae > Musa > Musa itinerans. The sequence goes on along the minus strand of LVTN01000437.1, from coordinate 48,429 downwards.
TTCAGGTTAGACAGTTAAATATTAACCAATTACAAATCTTTTGAATATATAATCACACCTTTATACTGTATCTAAAGTAACAAGAAAGCAAAAATAAAAAGCAAACAATAACCTTGCAACTTTCTCCATTGTGCAGCTTCTCGAAGTGCTTGCAACTCCACCTACAAAATTATGCACGATAAATAAAAGAGAAACAATCCTTTTGCAGGACCATATTGCAAGATTGCATATGTTCTGCATTATTAAAAAGTTGAAAGATCAAGCATCTGCAAATTAATTTCTCTATGATGCAACCAGGCACCACAATGAAAAAAAAAGCTCTATGAGTTCAAGCTGAGAAAAATTTAAATGACAATCAACAAGCATTTACTCTTGAAAAAAATACCTTCATTTTCTCTTCTTCCTCTTTAAGCTTAATTTTCTCATCAACGTTTTTCCTCTGCAAAACAAGCAAATGGCTGCAACTTAATGAACTTGCAACTCATAAGAATTATTTGTTGAATGTCTAAACATGAAAAAACTCATAGGCTCCTTGAACGGCACTTTAGTGTAAGGTTGATAACAGAACTGCAATTTCCACTTAATAAAGTTTAACAATAATTAATATCTATAAGCATTAAATAAGAAATACAGAGAATAAAGAAAACAAGATTATCATATTCAGGAGATAACAACTACTTAAAACTTAAACGTAATCAAGATTTGTGTTCCATGGCATGGGACATGCCACCATCTATCATGGAATGGCATTGTGCCATGCTTTCAGGAGAACTCCTGTGCTAGCCATCACATACCAAAATTTAGCCTAGCCATGTTTAGGCACTGCCTGCATAACTCAATATGCTAGTGTGCCTTCCAACACAGCATATGTCAACCTGTGTCAACCAGAAAAACAATCCCTGTTTCATGAAATAGGAATAAGATATTCCAACAAATGAATACAAGTTTTATTTAAAAAGATGGTTGGACAATCATCGTTCCTAATTTAGGTCTACTCTTCCTCTCCATATTTAGTAAATTAAGATCATCAGCACTTCAACCATTTAATATGTGCTCAATGTCAAAGTATTTTATCAGGATGGAATGTGAACTAATCTAAATTCAAAATTAGAAGACATGAAACAATATCTATTTGATAAAATGGACTTCAGCATCCCTTTTACACTGAGAATGATAGAAGATTAGAGCAAATGTTTGATTGACTCAGCACTATCACTAACAAAATATTGGTCAATCACTGCTCAATTACCAAGTTATTAAGCTCTGGTAAGTATCTCTAGCGTAACAAAACAAGAAGTATCAGCTGGGTTCCAATTAAACTCAGAGCATGGCATAAAATCAAGTTAATAACTGACAGGGACCAACTAGTTCTGCCCGGTTCCATGTAGGGTCTTGTATTTAATATGAAACCAATTTGATTGCAATACTCTCTAATGGATCAATTTATGAGGCATGTTCATATACTGTCTCCATGATTGTAAAATTCTGAGCAGGACCATATACTGTCCAAGTGCCTGCTTAAATTCATCAAGTTATTTGAGTCATGTTTGAACAGGATTTAGTCACAACAGGCTTCCTAGTCCTCATTTAACTATTAGGTATATATATATATATATATATAAGGTAAGGCTACCTATATTGACCTCGCATTGGCAGGAGCCTCATGTACTGGGTGTGTCTTTTTTTTTTTTTGAGTCACAATAGGCTTCTTAGTTTTCATTTAACTATCAGGAAAACAAAACTTTATACCACAAAACTTTGGAATTGAAATTCATCCAGAAAGCACTGAGCAAATTTCATGGTAACAGAGCTCAAACTTAGCACTTGCAGCTAAAAGTCTTGCCCTCTAAAGCTGTCCTGGTCAGTAATCCTCAAATAGCTCCATTAGAGAGCCAACATGTTAAAGCCAAAATAATACAAGTTGCTTGAATAGGCAAAGCTGAACAAAGGGCACAAAACTGGTCGATGTCAGTAATGTTTGATGCTCTAGCGTATATATCCTTTGAACATCAGAGCCAGACATTCATGCCCAGGCAAATCAGTTTTTCACCAAAGGAGAATTAATTCATTGAAAAGAATCCAATTTTCAGAACCTCATGCTTCCAAGATAAATTGGAAGAGATTAACGGAGGTCAAAATCATTGAAGTCCATCTAATTTTAAAATAATTATGTGATTTCTAAGCTAATTCAGAAGAAAATTGCTAGACGCATAGTATTCAGTTGGCATGGAATTCTGTGAAGACTCGTTAGATGGCATGCCGATGTCGGCTAACTTATACCATGGCCAAGCTAAGTTTTGGTATATATCAATCAGCACAAGAGGTCTCACACTGTACACAGTCATGAGATCGTGGGTTTTGGAGTCCTGCTGTAAGTATCTACTATGCAGATTATGTTATCTTTGAATGTAAGGAGTAAAATTAGAAAAGAAAATAAACATGAGGAACAACTTATTTTAGCTTTTCGGACAAAATATCTTGGTTTTGTTTATTTTTCTTTTAGGCCTCCCTGAGTTGGTGAACCAGTAAACCATAGATTTCAGTGGACCAAAGTAGCCACTTTTTTTATGAATTAGAAGCATTAGGGTTTTTCACCCTATTTATCAAGTGACTACAACTAGAGAAGTCACACTTGAAAAGGCTATGGACTCGGGATTTTACTAATAAGAGAAGATAATCTGAGGCAACAAAATTGGAAAGTCGCTTTAAAACTTCTGGACAACCAAGCAACAATTTGATGTATGACCATCTTCCCTCATAACTTCTGATTCCCTCCTCTCACATTCCTTTTTCCTTTTATCAGTGACAAGCTAGCATCTGCTTGTCACTGTCACATTTGTGATCCATCCACCAGATGTAATAATCCAATGACAAAGGCAATAATTTCTTCCTTTATCACATTCCTTCTTTTTCTTTCTTCTTAGTGGCTCACTTGTGTCCACATGTCAATGTCACATAGCAAGCATTTCATTCACCTGCTGAGACTGGACATACCACCCATAAATTATTTCTTGATAGTTATACACACATCATGTTCATAGAATATTGGATACCTTCCATTAGTAATCAAATGCAGCTTGCCACAGAAATCTAAAGGGAATACTTACTACTACGTCAAATAGTTAAAGATTAAAAAACAATAAATAGCACATATGTTCTACCCAACTATTTCCCAGATTTTACAAATATCAAGTGTGTCCACCACAAGTCCTACAATGACAAATCCTGCAAGTCATGAAACAATCCTGTTTAGAACTTCACTTTAGCCCATAATGCTCACTCTACAATTTCTACTGTCTCCTTCACAGAGTTCTAAGCATTACATAATTCAATAGGATGAAGGTCCAAAAATTCATAACAAAAATTATATCATTGTTCTACTGGTATAGAGATGCATCTGCAGGTCGAGTGTTAATTAGCAAACATTTCCAGGTTGTTACTATATTTGTATCACATCCCTACCTATATTCCTTCTTGGGCGATGAAATTGATTATTGAAAGTCAAGAACAGAGTCAAGGAACATAAAGCTTAGAAATAACATTGACTATGTAGATTGGGAATTAATTAGTCAAGTACTTTCTGAATTTAATATACCAAGTGCTCTGTAACCAAATCCTCCTAGCATCTACAAGCCAAACATTAGCTTATAATCTAGCATATAAAGTTTGCATCCTATGTAACACATGGCACATATGTGCAGGTCTGTACATGCATCCAATTACCTATACCAACACCTAATTAATTCTGCAGCCACAGAATTAATTCAATTAGAAGTCCAAAACTTCCTCCCAAGTCGTGTATTAGTGCAATATCAGTATGGTTTCACAAATTTTGTAAGAAACCAGATGGAGAACACAATAAGATGTTAATATGCTTAAGGTTCTAAATAAGAACAATCAGTATAGACTTTTACACTTTAACATTAGATATACATACATATGTATGCCTATTTTTATGTATCTATATCTATATCTTCCTACATTTATGCATATATGCATCAGTGATTTCAATAGGCGTTCAGGCGTTCGCCTAGGTGCTCGGGCGAGGCGAGACGAGGTCCAAGCGCCTCGCTTCGTTTCCAGGCGGCGCGCTTCAAAGAGGCGCCGCTTGGGCGCTCGCCCGAGCCCAAGTGCTGGGTGCTTTGGCCAAGCGCCTGGGTTAAACCAGGCGACCAAACCAGCGTTTTAGGTCTGGTTCGGTCTCCTGTGCTATAGTTGGTTCAATCGAACCAACTAAAGCACCGATATCAGCGCGACTTCCACAACCCTAACACTCGCCGTTCATGCTACTTCATTCTTGACATTTCAAAGTGTGCATCATCAAAAACATAATATAAGAAACATGTTTACCTCTGAGAAATGGGTGACAAGCAAATGGGCAAAAGAAGCAAAAGGCAAGAGGGCTACCGATATCATCTTAATGCCATCCTTTTGGAATCATGTAGTTTATATATTAAAGGTAATGGGCCTCTTGTTCGAGTCCTTCGGTTGGTAGTTTATATATTTTTATTTTAAGTAATTTATTTATTTAGATAGATGTATTAATATATTTTTAAATTATATGACATGACAGATTCACTCAAAGAGAAGAAATCGATTGCAACATCAACAATTACACGATCTTGTTTACATAAAGTATAATCAAGCTTTGAAGACTCGTCATAATTTGCAAAATAGAATTGATCCAATCTCATTACAAGATATTAATGATTCAAATGAGTGGTTGGTGAGAGAAATAAGTGATAATTTGCAAGATGCCGAAGACGAGCTTGTATTTGAAGATAATAGATTGACATAGGGAGATGTGGCAAGAGCTTCAAGTGCTAGAGAATTACAAACATATACAAGACAGATGATAAAGTGAAAAATGAGTGCAAAAGCATCAAGCTCGGCTCCTGCTATTGTTAAAGACATAGAAAATGAAACATATTTTGATGAAGGACAAAAGGAAGAGGACGAATTCAATAAAGATGATTTGTGTGAAAACGACGATAATATTAATTATGGTGAATGACTTTGATGTAAAATTTTATTGTTTTGAAACTTTTTGTTAATGTGACATTGTGATTTTGTACCTTAGATTTTCTTAATTTAATAGCATATTTTTATTTAAAATTTTAAATAATTATATTTATTAATTATATTATATATTTTTATATTTTAGTGCCTCACTTCGCTTGAGCGAGCGCTAGGCGTTTTTGGACCTTGGCGCCTAGCGCTTTTCAAATTACTGATATGCATGACCAGGGTGTTGTTTGCATTAGATTTCCACCTTCAAACTATTTGTCAAATCTAAAAGAAATAGAAGGATATGGCTTTCCTCTTCAATACAAAATAAGCTTTGGTGATGCTTTTCGGAGAAGCACTTCCCCACCCACACCTTTGTTCACACAAACATAAAGCAAAAAAGTGATTATGCAATGTTCATGCATTAGAAATACCTTGTCAGGATCTTGTAGATCTTTGAAGGCTTGGTTCAACAACACGAATGCTTGATGTGCTTGAGGATGAGAGCATTTGTCTGGGTGTACCATAAGAGATAACTTCCAATATCTAGAAAATAGATGTATTAGATACTCCACAGAAAGAATATGATTACCTTTTCAACTATTTAAAGTAGCATAACCAATTGGGATGTACGTTGGTAAAAAGAGTAACTGTTCAGAAGGCAGATTAAGCTTCACTTTTACTAAAGAGTAGATAGAAATATTTCTCATCATCATCTGATATCATTTTGTATCCTTAGCTCAGAGTGCAAGAGAGAGTCTTTTCTTTGTTTTCATAAAGTTTCCTTACAGTAGATAAAAAGAAATGATATACAGCTTAAAATAATAACAGAAATTCCATTATATTGACCTTATCATATGAAAGAGAAAATGGATGGCAAACAACATTTCTCACCTTTTCTTGATGTTATCAGAGGACATCTTCCAGTTGACACCAAGTATGTCATATGGTTTATCAACATCAGCACCAACAATTCGAGCTACCTGAATAATACACCATAATTATAGGAATCATTGCCCCATGACTTAAAATAGCAGGCATGCAAATTTCGCATCACCATAAGCTAATTACCTTTGGACACCTAACAAACTACTAATTTGAATGTTTTCAAATCAAGCAACAAAATCATGACACCACAATAAGTCCACAATGTAACTGATAAATTTTCAGGCAAAAATCTGAACCTCATGGTCTTGTCTAACTACCAAATAAGTTAACAACATTTTTTCTACTCTTGGAAACAATCAAGGCGGCTACATGATTCATTCTGTCCCACAATAAGATTAGTAAGAAAATATTCTGAGTGGTGGAACACAGCTTCCTACAAGAACTTTCTATAGGTTCAAGCATTGAAGTGTATAAGTTAGGACAAGATAATGTACAAGCAAGAATAATGGACATCTTAACATAAGGCAACGACCATGCGTTTCTTTCTACTGTTTCAAATAACAAAACAAGTTTAAAAAGTCGCTGAAGTATAAATTCTTGAAAGCTCAGCTGGAGACCTTGCACTCAGAGACAAGTAACATGTTTCATAGCAGCACAAAGAGTGGACTTCAAGACAGAATACATAATAGACAAATCAGCATTAGATATTTCATCCAAGTTCAGATAGAGACAAAGCATGACTAACAGGTTCCACGAAAAGTCAATCAACTGACACATTATTTTAAATAGACAATAACAACAACAAAGTCATAAATTCCAACTATTTTGGATTGATTATTTTAAATAGGCTCATTCATAAAATACTTTCGTTATGGAGAGGCCAAAACCTGAACACTCCTCAATAAGGGCCCCCATCTTAGACAAGGGCTTTTCAGTTTCTGTTAATTTCAGATATCTTTTCGTCCATACTATTTCAGATTTGTAGAGCCATAAATCAAGTTATATGTTCCTATCTTTGAGTCTTATTTAAGATATAGACAGAGTCGAGAAAACTTTAAGCCATTAAAGTAATATTTAGAGCATTCTAAACACTTTATGGGACCTTAAGATTTTTTCAAAAAATTATTTTAGTTTTATATAGATATGACATATTGATATAAGCTTACAGGATTTTAATATTCCCAAAAAATACCAGTTATATATATATATATGTATATATGTATATATATATATATATATATATATATATATATATATATATATATATATATATATATATATATATATATATATATATATATATATATATATATATATATATATATATATATATATATATATATATATATATATATATATATATATATATATATATATATATATATATATATATATATGTATATAGCATACTGGAATAGATAGGTTACTACATATCAAGTTGTTGATAAACAGTCCGATATCAGTTTCAATAACCTCTCGGATGGGTATGGCACCTCTACACATAAAATATACTGACCTATTCGGTATTAACGGAAAATAAATAGGAGCAACATAAGGAAAGTATCAAGTTTTATGGTCCATTACCAGTGATTACAGAACAGTATTTGAAACCATGCTACATAACATTACAGAGCCTCATGAACTGAGCCACCCTCTTTTAATATACATGGCATATTAGGGTCCCTAAAGGCTATCTTGGTGTTGGTTATTTCGTTACTACAGTATATATATATATATATATATATATATATATATCATAATTTATTAGTATATCCTCCTAATTTATTAGTTATTCGAAGACCAATTCTTCTTGAATTGGAGAATTCTGATAGGAGGGGTATATCCTATCATTGTGCTTTAGAGTGAGGTGATTACAGTGACGGTGAAAACCACGACAGCAATGTAATATGCAGCTACTTGAGTTAAAACTATACCCTCAATGGTCTGACATGCATGTTGAGGAGGATTTATGAAGACATCCAAAGCATCACCATGCACATAGAAAGAATAGAAGGCGAATTGATTGGAGACGTGTAAAGATCATCACAATCCTATGCCCATGACAAAGTCTCTAATAATTGAGTGCTATATGACTTCAACACTGACAAAGCAAGCTCCAATGCCTATTTCGCCATCTTCTCCATATCAGGAAGTGCTTTCTAGAGGCCCTAACAACTTGCAGATAATCATGGAGAAGAATCTACAGCATATTAAAATTCCAGCCTGATGAAAATTGATCAGTGACTTAGTACTGGACCAGCAATTGGTCGGCTCAATTCAGACTTTGCCAGCATCTACTCGACTATTGGAAAGCACTACATGGAACAAGGACTTGAAGATCCAGCAGCCCTCGAGTTTTAATACCATCATAATAGCTTTATTTGACTCCTAAATCAACAATTTCAGCACCAGCAAGTAAAAAAGACAAAGGACAGCAGAAAGTAATTTTTGTAGAGCAATTGTCTACACTATTTGAAGACATGGAGATTGATTTCATAGGGGAGCAAAGGATTCCTTATTGTCAGCAATGATTTAATCTTCCTCAGAATGTAAAAAAACCATGACAACCTTCCTCAGAATTAAAAAAAGATGGAAAAGATCAAGGATATGATTCCTCCCTCTCTCTCTCTCTCTCTCTCTCTCTCTCTCTCATATGCAGGAGGCCAACCCACCTCAAAACAGAAAATACCAGACAGAATCCTATCAAAATGGCATCAATTTTTTGCTTTCTCTCTAGATTTAAGAGTTATCAAAGAAAGATGTTCTTTTCTTTATCAAAGACAGATGTCAAGGAACTAAGTAACGTTATAGAAGTTTCATGAGGCATTTTTCAATGAATTAAATTAAACCATAACACCAACTTAAACTTGGTGTTCAAAATATAAGCAACGAAAAAAAATGCAGCGAAGAAAAAAAATGAAAATTAATCATAAAGAAAATGTGCTGTCCTGCCCAGTTAAAGAGTGCAACTAGATGAAAATCATATTAACGAGTGTTGTTGCAGAAAGAATACATCCTCCCAAGTGCGGAAAGCAATTGTCCAACATAAAGAGGATGAGGAAGCTATGGACATGCCACAAAAGTATCATTTGGATAATTGGAGCAGAGAACCAGGAGATCATATGATATCTAGTCAGATTATTCTATGTTAAGTAACATGACAGGAAATATTACAGATCACCTACAAACAAATGAAAGAATTATTATATTGAGGAAATTAACACAAAAAGAAATGTGGAAGCATTCAAGAACATCAGTTCAACATACTCATAAATGAGAACCTTCATAAAGAAAATTGATAGGAAGTTTCTCATACCTCCTCAAAGCGCTCAGCTTCATTTGCAGATGCAGCTTCAGCAACCATGGCAGGTGGAGGAGGCCCAATAAGCATATCATTGTCAATTTCCAGGTGAGCTTCCCTGGAAATTTTTATAATGTATTAAAAGAACTTGAATTGACATGCACACTTTGCTCAATAAGCACTAGCTGTCCATTGTGCAAGATTGGCAATGAAATGAGAAACAGACTCACTAAAATACTACAACAAAAAACATTCTGACCAACTTGGGCACAAACATAACAGAAGTAACTTGTGTTCAAGTACCTTAGCAAACTCTCTGCCTCCATCAGTTCAGCAGCAGCAGCCAATAATTCATGAGATGGCATTTCAGGTCCAATTAACCTGCCAAAGAGAGTTCACTACAATTTATCACACACAAGAAAAGTGAGCTGATTTTCCAAAAAAGGGACTAGTAAAATGCCTGTGACATGTACCCCTTACACTAATCCTAGATTATAAATTTATACATGCCATGTTGCATGCAGAACGTAACATTTCTTTCACGTGCTCCTTGTCCATAATCATATCAAGTATCCAGATTGGAATAATATGATGTAGGAACAATTGTATTGTGCTGATATCGTGCCAGCATAGTAAAAGAGAGACAACGCGGAGCAGCATGGGAAATCCTTGTTTTCAAAATTCGCTTGCATGAAAATAGCCAAATGATACCATATAAAAGCAAGTAAAGGGATCTCCAACATTTATGTCAATCTAAGACATCTGTTTTATAAATCTAGAACAGTTTTCTAAAAAGGTTGGGCATAAAAATTCCAAAACAGTTTTATTGAAAATGCCGACACAACAATAAGTTGGAGTTCAGACTTAAATAAGCAACCAACTAGAACAATTGGTACTAGATTCAAACCCTTGATTTAACTATCCCCCAAGAATAGAACCCTTCACACCAAATCATCAATTGAATGAGAATAAATGGGTAGCTAGTACACCTAAAAATATACAACTAATATAAACTAAGTGGAGCTAACTACAGAACAGTAAATATGCACAAAAAACATGAGCACGTACTCCGCCATCACTAGAAGTATGGAGCATGGGTATAGATTAAAACCATTTAAATAATATCCAACTTATAAATAATAAAATTATGGATATTGGATAAGTCTTATCTTCGAAAAAATAAACCCAATAACTTCCTCATCGGTTTCCTCAACCATGAAGTTGCCCAGTCTTGAGAGAGAATAAAAGATTATACCAGCCATATTTTGCTTATTGCAGTTACCAAGGTTCACCTTATCGAGCATTCAAATCCATGTTAGTTAGGACATACCATGCCATCAAGATACTAGCATGAGACAGTGGTGCATCCAGGTCCATGCTTATCAATGTGAGCATGCGACCAGCATAGGATCAAACCATGCTAGTGGCTTACCTGCATACATCAACTATATTCTGTTTATTGCAGTTACCAAGGTTCACCAAGCCGAGCACTCAAATGCATGTTAGTCAGGACATACTATGCCAACAAGCTACTAGCATGAGTCATTGTGATGCATCCAGCTACATACATGTCAATGTAAGCATTAGATCAATCATGTTAGTGACTTACCTATATACCTTAGCTCTATAACAGCTCTTTTAGTGTCTACAAGTACGTGAAAATTCGAAGTCTAGTACCCAACAACAACCAAACACCAAACTCCTAGGGAAACTAGAGTAAAGAAAGCAATTGACAGATATCATTTTCCAACAATAAAATGAGATACCTAGACATAAAATAGCACTGACCTAAGATCATCCCTGCTACATGATATAAGATACCAGATTCTACCATACTTTAGAGAGCAACATTTATGATGATCAGTCGAAAGATCAATCTAGACTACAACAACAGAAACAGTAGCCAGTTCACAAATTCACTATTAGGAATCATTAAATCAAATTAAACATTGAGTAGAAATTCCATATCCTAAGTGAGATCTTATGAAATCAGAACTTGACCTAGAGAAAGCCAATCGCTGATCCAGCAGAAGGTGCAGCTTGGATCCAGATTGAATCAATATTGTTTACAAAATTGAGCCTAAAATGTAACACCAACTGTCATTATTAATCATGTTTTGTTGTATTATAAAATTAACTTGATTATAGAGTAGGAAAACATGATCCACTAAATTAATTATCTGGTTGTCTTAAACAATCCATTTTAGGTCACTATTTAAAAGGATTGTTTCCCCTTCGAAGTGTCCGTTACAAACCTACATAGAAAAAGTGAGTGATTACTTGTGGGTGTAAATTCAACCAACACAATTAGAAAGGATAAAGTAAAGACAACATTCTGAGTGGCTACAGAACAGAAATGATAGCATATCTGCAAAACAAAGATGCTAACCGAAAAATTCAAGCAATGAAACAAAGTTCTCCATCTCAAGATGGACAACCTTCAAACGATAGAAGCCCATATCACCTTCTTCTTCCAGGAGTAGGTAATTCATGGTTTTCTTGTGCTTCATCCAAGTTTGCATCATTACTATCAGCTTTATCCTTCTTATGAATATGATCTGATAGTGAAGGTTGTTGACTATCACGTGCTTCAGACATAGAACAGAGATTGTCTCTACTTTTCAAATGTGACAATAATGTCATACCGACAATGTCTAAAGTAGGAATACCCTTTGGAGGTAATAAATAAACTCCATTATTTCTTTTGAGCCTTAGAGACTGGAAAAGCTTCTTCAGTATTCTCACAAGTGACCTATCGGAAATTCCCCCTACATCAACACCCTGTCCACTGTCAACCATTTGAAGAAGCTGCCACAATGGGGTACAGAAATATTAGAAAAGCAGTTGAGAAAAGAGAAACACACACACACACATGTGTATATATATATATATATATATAAAATGAAAAAAAAAAATAGGATTCAAGATGTAAATCAATAAATGTTAGACATGATATCCAATTGAAGTAAGATAATTTCCAATTTTTGAAGCTTCATTTTCCTTCAAAATTGTAGTCCATGTTACAATAAGCAAGAATTCCATTCAAATGCAAGTTTTAAGCAGCGTAAATATATACAGGTGCATGGCTAAGACACAATCAAGAGATTATAATAGTCACTGTTTGAAGACAGCAGTAATACCACTTATAAAGCCTATACCTGCTACAATGACCTCACGCTGATGATAAACGATGAATGAGTATCGAGACTTGAACCATCTTTCACTGACTGAGGTCTACAGTTCCAAACATTACAAAAAGTAATAAAAAAATTCCTGATAATAAGGCCACTCTTTAAAAAGCCCAAATTATTCAACCACATGTTTGCAAGAGATGTCCCTAGCAGCCATCAGATTGGTTACAATAAGTGAGCAGTTAAGTATCATAATATTCGGTATCCATTGACTCCATTGGATATCTCCAATGTTTAGAGAAGTGACTGTATTTAGCCTGAACTAGTGTCTCCAGTGACTTCAAACTGACATTAGTCTAACTGAATACGGCTTAACTTGGCCAGAAAAGAAGTTCTTGAAGGAAAGTTAGTTTGGATCCTTATAGTTAGGTTCATGAGGATCAAAATTCCGTGGTTTCCTTTGGCTTACAGTCAGTCTCGCGAGCTCAACAAGGGAGCGGCAGCAACATTTGAGGTATCAACAGTAATTTTGACAATTCAAGAATTTTCTTTTCGGTTCTTTTTAGAGAGAGAGCAGAAGGAACAAATCCCTAAACAGAGAAAACTGTTCGAGCATAAACCTAATTTGTGTCAAGACGATGTATAGAGAACCTGTTTCAGATCATCAGCGGCGTTGGGGAACTTCCGAAGGAAAAGGCGAACAATCGATTCAGGTTTGAGCGACCGAGGCTCAGGATCATCACCAGAAGAGGATGAAGAGCGAGAATAATCAGAATCATCGTCTTCATCATCGTCATATTCCCTCCCACTCAGCCGCCGCCGCCTCCTCTCCGACTTCCTGTTGTGCCTCCTCCTTTCCCGTCGCTCCTCCTCGTTCTCTCGCGTCCGTGAATCGGCCTTGCTGCTGCGAGAGTGCCTGCTACTCTTGCGCCTGCGGCTCTCCTTGTGACGGCTGGATCTACTCCTTTCCTTCTTGATCTTCCTTTTCCTCCTATCGGAGCTCTCGCCATGAGAGGAAGACGACGACGAAGGCGACGAGGAAGGTGAGGAATCGGGGCTTCGATGGCGTTCCGAAGTGAGACGATCCCGCCCCATACCCAAAAGTGAGCTCCTGCCTGGAAACGGGTCGACCCCTTAAATTCTATATTAGGGATCGCAGCAGCTCGGGTCGGGTTTGCGCTTAATTAACTTGATCCGTTTAAATCCATATTGCTTCGAGATTCGTCATCTTTGATCAACATCAATTTTTTTTATTTCTTCAATATTTATTTTCTTCTGATCGATTTCCCCGAAAAACTCTTTTTTTTTTCCTTCTTTCCTACTCCAATCTATCTTAAACTCAATCTAAGATTTGATACTTTAATATGACTTAAGTGTGTCTGACAGATGTAGATATAAAAATATATTTATTTTTCTACGTGAAAACATCTCCAACCTAATTATCGGGTTTTTTAATCGATTTAAGCGGATTAGTTAAAGCCGATACCCGATAAAATCCAATCTCAATACTCTTGCACGAATCTTGATGCACTAAGCCAAGGTCGCCCCCACCACTGCCGTAAGTCGTTCAATCTATTCTTGCGCGGATCTCAACAGTTAGCTCCTTGCACGAATCTTGACGCATCGATTGTGCTCATCTCAACAAGGTCCTGGGCACGAATCGTGAAGCACCGGTCACCTCCCTCGACCCCGCGCGCGAAGAGTAATTGCCTTTCGTATCCCCGTCTCCGTTCGAGAACACGAAGAAACCTTCTCTTAAACCCTTTCCATGTATAACCGTGTCTCGTTCATGAATCTGCCTCGCAAACGACGCGTTGCAATTTCGCCTCCTTTAAATCCCTCTCTTCGACCGCCCACCGAAACCCCGATTCCTCCACGTTCCATCGAGACCTGACGTCGTCGGCTGGTTCTTGTGGTTTGAGAGTTGAGACAGGGTTGAGATCTTGGAAAGAGAAAAGAAATCCGATATTTCGGTTGATTTCTTCCGGTTTTCGTTTCGTTTCTTCCCTTCGTTGGTAGGGATGGAAGGGTCTGGGGACGACACCGACGCCCTATGCCGTAAACGGAAGTGGATGGTATCGCCTGCAGACGATCCGTGAGTTCTTGCTTCCCCCTCACTCGTTGTTCGCCCTCTTGATTAGGTTTTGATTGTGCATTGGGAATTTGAGGTTCTGATTCGAAATTGTGTTTCCTTTTGGGAAACCACAGTGCGGCTATGGCAAGCGGAAGTGATGGAGATCAGAAAATACGATTCCAAGATGCTGTGTGGTTCTTGGAGGTTTTGAAGGAGAACCTTGATGATGACAAGTATCAAGAATTCCTGAAGACCATAAAGGATATGGGCTCTCAAAGGTTTAGTTTTGTAGGCTATTTCTTCTCTATAAAATTACCACTTAAATGACCAGTTTATTGTTGATCTTCAATATTCCATTTTGGTGTTGATTGCAGAATCGATCCAGCTGAGTGTTTCAAAAGGGTGAAAGCGTTGCTTCAAGGGCATCCCGACTTGATCCTCGGGTTTGACAACTTCATGCCAAAGTGCTGGCGCCGGATGGAACCTTCGACATTTGAAAAGAAGCCAAACTATAACGATGCCTTAGCTTTTGTTTACAAACTGCGAGTAATTCATTATCCTTCTTTTCTGAAAAGTGGTCAACTACCTATTTTTGCATCAGTTGTTTCTGCAGTCTCCTTAATTTTTTTTCCTTCCTGCAGAATCGCTTCTCGAATAATGACGAGAGGTATAGGTCTTTTTTGTATACCCTGAGCATGATTTGGACTGAGCACAAGTCCATCGATGAAGTATTCGAAGAGGTTTTTCGCTTTTGCCAGATACCATTTATGTTACAATTTCAAATTTTGTTTCCGGAGATCTCTCAAATCATTTAGTTCTTCAGGTAATGGTGCTATTTCAGGATGACAATGACTTGCTTGAAGAGTTCTGTCGTTTCATACCTTTTGGTTCAGAAAGATTACCTTCTCATCATGTGTCATCTGTTGGACCTTTGAGGCACCACGATGAAGGGAAACCAACGCATATGAATGATGCTCAAGGTGAAGAGGTACTGGAGTTTTGTTAACTTTTTCTCAGTATTCTGGATGTGTGGGTCATAAATGAGTCTGATTACATGTAGACGTAGATTATAAGTGAACAACAATCTTCTTTATTGCATATGGTCACTAATGGTATATTTCTGCATAGGAAAAGACTTTAGGAAGTAGGAACTGCTTGGTAGTGATACCCTGTTGTATTCAATTTAACATACTCTGACATGACACATTGCGTCTTCTAGTTGCTTCAGAAGAAACAAATATGCAATTCACATGCTGAAGGTGAATTGAACAATGAATTGCATGACCTAGAGCACAACAAGAGAAGAAAACACCTTCAGAGAAGTCACAAGGATCGGAGAGAGTATGAGTCAGCCAAAATGGACATGGAGCATGAAAAGGATTTGAGTAATATGCTGCTGCAGAGAGGTGAAGAAAGTACTTGAAACTTTCTAATTCATTGTAATAAAAGCTTTTTCCTAAGAATCATAGGAACATTGTGCATAGTAACTTGGTAATTAATTAGTGATTCATGCATCACAGGACTTTCTATGTGCATTCTCATTGAACATTGATGCTAAAATGTCCACATACATGTCAATTGTTTTTAGTTTCAATTGTTAATTCATCTTCGTTCCTGCTCAAACCTTTTACTGAAAGTAAAAACTGTGAGTCTTTTGTAACTGGCCTTTGCACATATATGACGTTTATGATTTTTCATTCTAACTTTAAACAAGATGTTGCTAATTCTTTCTTAAGATATGCTGCTATGATGAGATTCCGAGGGACTGTAGTTATAGTAGTATTGCCTTTACAAACCAAACAATTGCAGGCCTGCTTGCAGTTGCTACATCATCCCTGCATCAAATACCAACACCTCCACATCATTCCAACAACATAAAGGTCTTGTTAAACATACTCTACATTTGATTGTGCGCCCTCTCTCTTAGATTTGTTAAATATCCTATTAGAAAAAAGCAGAAAAGTGGTCAGGTTTACCTTTTCTTTTTAACTTGCTGTATGATGACTGAGGCATTTCTCATGTATGATCTAGAAAAATCCCACCTCTCATTATCTATAAGCTGGTAACTTGATTTTGGCACCAAGTTACCTTTTATCTTTCATAGTTGTTGTTTCATCATGCCGACAAACCTCCTTGCGCTATTTAGTTATAGTGTTTTATCATAAATTACTGCATCAATATTGCAATCATGTTATTTTTCCTGCTGTGTGGCCCCTTTCTTATGAGGAAGATTTCCATGTGGTAAAAATGATAAAAGGGACAAAATAGGAGTATGCACAAATATACCATGTACTAGTGTTGTCAGGGATGTCATATTACAACATTGTAGGAACTTGCATATTATGGACAACATTTATAGTAACTGGCATATTATGGATGTTATACAAAACATTGTATTTTTATCCACATTACAACAATAATAACAAAAACAAGCCATAGTGCCTGGGGTCTATTACATCTCTTACTCTCTTACACAACTAATCCTAATCGGCTTCACTGACTAGTTAGAGCATCTACTGATCTCCTTTTGATATTTCAATATTATTTTAAATACTTTTCCTCATTTTATTTTCCATCAGAGCATCACCTGATTGTTCAAGGCTGTATATTTTTCTTATTTTGTTTTTTCTAGTAAGCTGCACATCCACATTAATATCCTCATCCAGAAAACGGTGAACCCTGTGCACTCACCAACATTAACTTGTTGTGTGTGTTTTTTTCCTAACCATCCAATATTCCTCTCACATTTATTTAAAATTAATTTTTAATTTGACCCAAAGGTATTCAGATTTTTTCTTATCTCCATTTTGACTTGATCACAAGCTTACCAATATTATTGTCTGATTGCTAATCAAAATCAACATGGGTTAGTCTTGCTTCAAGATGACTCTGGCAAATCCAGTGGAGTTCGATACCCATTTAAGGTCATTATTCCTTCTCGTGGTGGTGACCAGTAGGATTCCCGTGACCACTAATAACCCACTAGAAACAATTAATTTTTTCTTCATTTTTATCTTGAACATATATAAATAAATGTATAATATATTTCTCTGATATTATTCTTTGAGAAATAGATCTATTAAAAGGACAGGTTGTGAATCTGAAGAAACCTTGATGTAAATTATGTCCAGTTCATGGATTTATAAACTATTTAGTGCAAAGTTATTATATCAAATAAAGACTTGATAGTAAGTTTGTAACTGTGAAAGATATGTTTTTTATTAGAGAAGAACAAGAAATATATTTAAACAAGAAATTATCATCAAAATTGATGAAATATACTTTTACCTTGTGTTTGATAAACCCATGTCCAAATATATGTTATCGTTCAACTTGGTGTGACATCGAAATCAAGGCCATGTTGTAGAAAGAAGAGGATGGGAAGGCAGGAGGAAAACAGTGTGGTGTTGCTTAGGAAGATATACGCCATCACTCATTCACAAGTATATATGTCCCATCCAACATCCACAGTATATGGCGAAGGTTTGAATAAACTTATGATGCAAGTTAATGGGATTGTGACTTTATATTTTAAGTGGACACAGATGTAAAATAATATAAATTGGTGGCATCATTTGACATGTATGTGTGCATGTGGATGTATGCAATCAGCCATTGACAAATATATACATCTCATCCAACATCCACAAAATATAGTGAAGGTTTGAATAAACTTGTGATGCAAGTCAATGGCATGTGATTCTATAGTCTATACAATAAACACACAATACTCCATTTCATCTTGTATAACAACATTGATCATATCCAACATCAGGCAGAGATAAATGATTTTTGTTAGATGATATAACCATATTACTACTCCAATGGATATCTAGGGCTCAATATTTTCTCTATTTATATTCTCCTTGGTTCGAGGCCAATATCCATGTTATTTTATGCAGATGCTAAAAATACATTTTCCGTTCTCATTCAAGGCACTTATATTCTAATATTATCACATACTAAAAAGGGAGATATGCATACCATGATATGCAAAATTCAAATGTTGGACCAAATGTTTAAATGGTAAAACAAGCCTCATTAATAAATTGGAACAAATTTCTCACTTCAATATTTGGTTGAGCTAACTCCTTATAGACAAACTTACTGTTAATGGACCAGATACAATGCACTCAATGTCTACACAGTTAGGATGCTTTTCATTCAGGAAAATAGCATTCACAAAGTTACACTATGATTTGAGCAATTTTCTAAAAGATGTCTTGTATGTAGTGGGCCTTTCAGACCCTGTCAATGTGTATTAGGTTTGGGAATACTATCTTTGTGCATGTTCGCCCACACAGAGAGATCACAATGTTCTCCTGTTACCACCATTTACCATGGCCAAAAATGATTTAGTAACTCAATAACTTGTATAAAGCAAGCCTTGACAATATGTTCTGAAATTCTTAAACTCAAATCATATGTAGTATGCCAATCAGGTAATACAATGTCACACTTTTGACTTTACTTTTCTTGATATGGGAATATGAGGACAAAACAAGTAAAGATGATTTAGAAGATGAACAATCTTCCAATTCGTGAATCCAATTAAATGTTTTTATTAATTAGACATTTTTTTAAACAACATCTGGTAAATGCAACTTTTTAGTCAGACCCACGAATGGAGTTCCCAGTTCCCATGACACTCCATTTCATGTCTATTACCAAAGTTATCATTAAAATTTTATTTAGAGCATGAAAGAATTAATGTTATTTTTTGATTAATATTGATTTATTTGAACATCAAAACTCAGTATGCTCCAATTTTGTGTGCAACCAATGTTTCAGTTTGCCTTTTCCAATCACATAATATATTTCTTTCAACATGCTAGGCTACTAACATTTTTTAAAAAGTTCCAATGCCTCAACATATAAAAGAAAATGAAGAATATGTTTTTTACTTTTAAAAATGGAAAAGAGATTGTTTTTGTTATTAATTTATGCTAAATATCTGGTTTTGAGTTGCCCATTTTATTTGGTGACAGTGAGGAGTTAGGTGGAGTGGGATTGTTAGACAATATTTTGTGATGATTTAATTAAGGATGACTGAGTTGACTTGCATTCACACTTGGACATGAGCTCTTACCCAAATAATAAACTGGAAGCACAACCTGACTCTTTTTCTTTCTATTTTGCTCTGATTTTATTGTATTTGGGTAAACTCTTGCTTTAGAAACCTCCCTACATGGCATTTGGCCTATGTTAGTCTACTGTGTAAAGTGTAAACAACAGCAGTTTGCATTTCTGAAGCTTCTTCATGACATATCAGTCCATGCTTCCATGATTATGTATCATTTTCTTATAGGAAAACAAGATTTTAACATTGTCTAATGGTAGCTGTATCTCTAGTCTTCTAGTCAAAACATGCTACATGCTTATTACATCTGAGGAGTCTAAGATTCACAACAAGTGCATTTAATTTGCTGTGGATAAGCATTGCTACATATCCTGGTTACCAACAGAGATCATCTTTTGATGGGGATAAGTTGCAGGATAATTTCCATTTGTGACCCGATTTGTTGACTCTTAACATCGTGGAATTGCTTCCTGGATCCATTATCATGCCAAAATGGCATGTGCATGTTGCCAGTGCCTAACTTGCCAAATCTATATTTGGTTGTTATTGTTATCTTATTTAGCATTTAATATTCAATAAAATTATCATCCTATTCTAATGCAGCTCTTTCTCTTGAAGGCCATCAAGCTAGACTAATCATGGAAAAGGAGTCTTTCATGGATGTGGACCTTGAAAGAGATGATATCAAGAATGTAAAATTGTCCAAGAGTGATAAGAATATAGAAGGGAAAAGGCTAATTAAAAAGGGTCCTTCTTCTAAAGATGCAGATGCTTCTGGAAATATTTTTTCTGGAGAAAATGAAAAATGTGATCTCGGAAGAGCAGATTCAGAGCTAGATCTCTCAAACTGTCAGCGTTATGCCTGTAGTTACTGCTTTCTTCCTAAGAATGTATACTTCAGATCTTATATTACTTTTTCTGTCTTTTAGGAATTTAGTTTTCTATCTTTTGCTAATCTATTATGTGTGCTTTTCAATAGTATCCGGTACCTCCAGCAAGCGGCATGACTGAGCTTGGTGCGTCTGTCTTGAATGTTCATCTGGTATCTGTTACTTTTGGAAGTGAGAATTGTCCTTTTAAGTTTACACGCAGGAACAAGTATGAAGAATGCTTAAATAGATGTGAGGATGATAGGTATGTTTAACTTTGTAACAAATGTGAAATCTTGCATGTAGATTGTTCAAGACCATTATAGCCCTTACAATAAGCTCTAGCACTGAGAAATGCGTCATAAGAGCCCACAACCACATCTTTTCTTTCATGACTGGAAGATGCATCAATAGTTGAATTCTTTTATAATATCATGACTGTTTCCAGGTTTGAGCTGGATATGTGGTTAGAGATTGCAACTTTAACTGTCAAGAGAGTGGAGGAGTTACTAGAGAAAATCCACTCTCACAAAATTGAGCCGGAAATCAATATTCGAATTGAAGACCACTTTACTTGTAAGTATATGCATAAAGTGACAAAGCTAAACTTGTTTGGAGTTTGCATTTAAAATTTTGGATTGGAGATTATGTTATGTTTATGTTATGCTACAGCTCAAGACTTGAGATGTCTAGAACAGTTGTATGGTGACTATGGACTGCATGTTGTTGATATTCTACGTGAGAACGTGAGTGCTTCATTGCCTGTCATATTGACTCGTTTAAAGCAAAAGCTAGAGGAAGGGTTAAGAATGCGAGCAGACCTTCAAAATGATTGGGCTGAAGTTTTCGTCAAGAACCATTCAAGAGCACTTGACCACCATAGGTTCTATTTTAAGCAGCAGGATCCAAAGACCTTGAGTTTCAAAGGTAACTTTAGCCTGACTAGATATCATGTTCTTTTCTGTTTTCCTCTTTTCTGATTCTTTATTATATCATAAAGTTTGGCTGGGCCTTAGACCTAAAGAAGAAGAAGAGAAGGAAGAGGAGAGGAAGAGGGGAGAGGAGGAGAAGGGCAAGAGGAGGAGGAGGAGAGTATGGGTGGACTGGCAGTGGCAGTGACTGATGGGCAGCGTGACAGAGGTGAATGCGAGAGGAGAAATCATGTGCAAGAGAGAGGCTGGTGGGGGTTATGTGTTCCTAGTAAAAAAATAAAGAAATAATTGGGTATGGACCGGATGGTTAGCCCTATTCGATAGACTTACCAGGCAGCAAGCCATGTATTGGATCTGCTTTGCAACCTCAGAACAAACACATTGTTGAGAGGGGTAGGATTTCAGCCATCAATCTAACTGTTATCTGATAGCCTGGCCAAGGGGATGACATGTCAGTGGAAAGGAATCCTCTTCCCTAGATACCAGGGTGAAAAATCTAAAGGGATAGTCATGTCTTAGTTCATGCTCAGACTGGAAAGTACCGGCTGGTATGTACTGGTTTAGGTGAAATGAAGTTCCCTGCTTAGACCATGCTATAAATTTTGTATAAAATTGGGTTCTAGTTTGTTGTGGATTTATTTCAATTGGCATGCATGGGTAGACCATTCTATACAGAATATCAAATAGCCATTAGCTGCAAACAGATGCTAATGTCCATGCAGCACCTACACAATTTATCATTATCTAGCAATTTTATGTTTCTTTGTTGTTTCAAGCAAATTGGCAACTTTAAACTTGAGGTAGTTGTTGCTTCTGTTGCAGTTAACGAGTTTTATTATGGCATAGGTTCTGCAAGACTTTGGATACCTACGTTTGTTCTTTTGACAACTAATTTACTATATTTTATAAACATTTTTTCATAATTTGTTCATCCTGTAAGAACTGCCCAGAAGCACTGATTGGTCTCTGGTGCCCTGCTCATGCACATGTCTGGCCACATTCTGGAGAGTTGATGGATCAGCGGTATGGTGATGAGTGATCTTGTTCTCAAAAATCATATCCTGGTATTATTTTAATGAGTAGTTTTTAGGAGTTTGCAGAGTTTTGCTGAGGGGAAAATTCATCTCCTGATATAAGGTACAATTTATATCAAAGTTCACAATTTCATATACCGACAATGGACCTTTCAAGGCACAGACTGGTACCATACCAGTCCATACGGGTGTGCTGAGTGTTTGGTATGCTGGTACATATCAATTTCGAAAAAAATCCTGAAAAAATACTTAAAAAACAATAAAAATGTCCTGCGGTACAGGCATTATACTGGCTGCCTTTAAGCATAGAATATCAGGCCTCATGGATTCAGAGTACTTGGCTCCTTGTTAAGGAAGAAAGTTTTTATTGACCTATCAGGTGAACATCTCTTGGTATGTACGGTTGCAACAACCTAGCTGATTAGAAAAGAATAATGCATTAATAATCGAGTGAGGTGCCAAAAGTCACAATATTCATTTTTTTTTCTATTTCATTTATCTAATTTGAATGATCCTTGTGCATTTCTTTATCCACTAATGTGATGACATGATTGTTCAGCTATTCAATAATAATATCTGCAAGTATCCTACCCTTCATTATATGCTCTTTTATATATTTGGAAAAAGGACATTTAAAAAGAAAGCAATTGGTGTTTTACACTGAAGTATGATAATCTAACAATCTAGAAGCTAAATGAGACTCGCATGGCAAATGAACAACCTTAATATGCCACCTAGACTCACCTGCATCAGTGGAATAAATGATCATTCTGCAATTGACTATTTTTTGTGTAATCTTTAGAGACCAATTGGTTTTAGGTAGAAATTTATTATATCTTTGTGAACTTCTTTTTTTAGAAGAATTCTTAAAAAGGATAAATCTAGTGTACAAGGCTCCCGCCAATCAGTGCACTCAGTCTTACCCCTTCAAGTGGAGAGGTGTTGCATTTGTTTTTTTTTATAGAAGTTCTTTTGTGCAAACTTATAGTAGACAATCTGTTGTCATATTGCATCTGCTTTTTTTTTTTTGTTCTATGAAGTTGTTTTATTCCTGCTGTACTCAAACTTTGCTGTGTTCTCAGTTCATAGTTTGATGTTTTTTGTCATCTCTGTAGCTTTGTTGGCTGAATGTAAACTACTAAATGAGAAAATGGATGAGAACAATCATCTCAAGAGTGCTGCTGGGAATGGACATATTATATCTAATATGGTATTGGAATATACAGACACAGAAATCCATGATGTACTGTACAAAATTATTGCGTTATCAAGTGTTGAAAATTGCACCTCAAAGGATGAGCTGGACAAGATCATGACGGTATGGACAACATTTGTGGAGCCAATGTTTGGAGTTTTTTCACGGCTCCAGGACACTGAAATTAACAAAGAAACTATGAAACATGATTATAAAGGTAGTGTGTCATCCTCATGGCAAAGCCATGGTGCTCCTTGTGCTAGAGGTTTTTCAACACATCTCAAATCTGGTTACCTTTTCAACTCATCTGTTCCTCAACTTGGAAAAGAAAATCTTAAGAATTTTGAGGTATTATTCTGCTTATTTTTTACATTAGCAAAAACTTTAAGTCTGAAGTGCATTGTACATTTTATCCTTGCTTTTACTTTACATATTAGCCATGATCTATAAGTTTGTATATAAGTTTATACATTTTATCCTTTTACATTTTTCCTATTAGCTTAAGATTTTCTAAGAGGTGCTACCTTAACTAATAATCTTATTATGCAAGTTGTGGTCTAAATCCCGGTTCTAGCCCCTTTAATGT
Source organism: Musa itinerans (assembly GCA_001649415.1). Lineage (NCBI taxonomy): Eukaryota > Viridiplantae > Streptophyta > Magnoliopsida > Zingiberales > Musaceae > Musa > Musa itinerans. The sequence continues at coordinate 24,332 of LVTN01000437.1, read as the reverse complement.
TTAGTTTGCTCATGCAGGGTCTTTTGGCAAAGTCCGACGGTTTTTGGCTTGGGTTCACTTGTCAAACCCATTAATTCTTGCTTAGGCTTGCAATTTGATAGGGGATGTTAGAATCTTAAGTATAAGTTGGGCCTATTTCCTATCATTTTAATATCAAAATGAATTATTAGTGTTGTAGTTAGAAGAGGCAACATAATTAGTATTAGTGATGTGAGAAGAGGTGGAGGGAGACATAGAAAGACTTTATTGTAAACTATAAATAAAAATTATAATTTTTAAATTTAACTAATGACATTGTTAAACGATCCATGTAGCCTATCCCAAATAGTTGAAAGTTGAAACATTATGACTTGTTATTCTTGTATCAAGATAAAGAATGCAAGTAGATTTTCTTTGTAGCACTATTTTGTTTATTGAAATATAATTTTACTTCTATCTACCAATTGAAATATTTTAGCAAGGATTGTATGTACCAAGAGTGATTGTACATAGCATTCCACACACACACTCTCTCTCTCCGTCCCTCTCTCTTACTCTCTCACTCTCTGCCAACCACCAGAGACATGCCAGAACTAGGTAAGTATTTGGTTTTTGTATTTGTTCCTCTTTCCATTTGATCAGCTTTTCCAACGCAGGATGGAACATACGGCACTAGCAATGCCAATGAGCTTCCAGCACAGCGTTGATAATGTTTCAATTTTTTGTTTTGGCATAAAATTCATTTAAGAAAAGGAATAAATGTGCTAGAGTAGGTTACATCCTAATCAATGAGTTTTGTAATCAATTACCTTCTTTTGGAACAGTGGATATTGGCACTAGTCAACAGAAATTTTTTGACATTTTTATTTCCTCAGTTATTTTGACTCATATTCTTCTTTTTTATTTAACATTTCTCCTATTGTATTGTACTTATTTTATTGTTGGAACGTTGTCTATGATTTTTGATCCTTCAATTCCCAATCTTTTGTACTTGGTGCATGTTGGGTATTTGTTTGATTCCCTGCATATCTGATACTCCTTGGGGTAAGAGTTTTTAAATAGCTTGAATATATGAAAATAACTTGAGTTTATGTTGGAATCTAGTGTTTGCACTAGGACAGATACTTTACCACAGTCTTCCAGGCAGCCAATCGCCATAGAAGTCTAGAAACTTAGCCAGAGGCATTCTGGGCTTCATGACATAATAACAAAATGTTGCTGTGTAGCCTTTTATGAAATATTCAAGTGGAAGTTGTATTTTTCAGTTTGTTTGGTTTAACAGATTCATTTTCTAAGAGAGAACTGTTAGTGTTATGTGAGTGGGCCTTCATTTTGTATATATCCAATCCAAAAGCTTTGCATGTATATAGTTTGAAATGATGCCCAAACAAACTCATATTCTAGTGGATGACTAGTCCTAATTCTGAGGTCTTTTGGTGAATGATCACTCTTCATTGTCGTCTTACTGAGCCATCATTTGAGTTCTCTTATTTTTATAGTATATTTTTTCCATTTCAGAGTTCTCACTTCACTTTGTCTCATTAGTGCTATCGGGCTATTTGAGCAAAACCTTTTCTCTATGCTTTCTCTCACATTTATGATCCAAACATGAATCAACTACCTCTTCTATGCGGTCACCAATGTACATACCTTCTTTCTTTTTTCTTCTTTTTGTGCTGCATTGTTCTTCACATTGCTGATTTTGTGCTATTCCAACCTTATGTTGCAACCTTATCTAAACATGTTCTTCTATGTTCTCTTTTAGCTAGTAATTGGTACCATGCAAATCTATTTGATGACCTATTGTGAAAGTGCTATGCGCCTTCTATTCTATATTACTGATGAGCATAGTCTGATTGAGTAATAATGTTTTGTTTGTTCTATAGGGATCTCAGAATCGTAAGTCTATTGCGCACAGGACATGTGGTGAACAACTAGAAATTTTTGATGAAGTTTATCAATACAATGAACTTGCTGCCATTTGTAATTGTGAAGATGGAAGAGAAGATGGTGAGTTGTCACCTGAAGTAAGTTTTGAAGAGAATAGCCTTTTAGATCTTGAAGGTACTGTGATTGACAAAGTTGAAGTTAAGGATGGTCCAGAAGGCAAACAATATCAAGTATGTCCTGGAGAATTGATGTGTGATGTTGAGGCAGAGGCGAAGACCAAAGTGGATGATGTCATTGCTGTTAATGATGGTGATGAAAGTTCCTCAAGGCATTTGAGGAACAGCCCAAATTTATCTGAGACAGTTGTAGATGCATCTAACAATCAATGTGATGATGTTGGTTATGATGTCCAGGAATCCTCTGATGAACATGATGGGGAAGAGGAAGGTATAGATCATGACGCCAAGAGTGACGAAATGTCTGTTTTAGACATTTTTGAGGGAATTTGTCATCCAAAAATGACAAAACCTCTTACTGAGCATGCACCTAGAGTATTACATCACAAAGACAGACGATCAAGGATCTTCTATGGCAATACTTCATTCTATTTGCTCTTTAGATTTCACCAGGTCAGAAGAATGTATTTCATTTCTGTATATATAGCTAGAGAAACAATTTTCTGTAATTTTATATAATATATTATTTGGCAGATATTGTATGAGAGGATACTCTCTGCTAAAACCAATTCATCAGCAGCTGAGATACAATTGAGAACACTGAAGAATACAGGCCTAACTAGTTTTTACGCCAAGTAACGTATCATAAATAATTTATTTATATGCATATATATTTAATGCTATATCATTATGTGCTATAACATTTTCCATGTCGGTGCAGATTTAAAGAATCACTTTACAGATTTCTTAACCATTCTATTGATAAATCAAAGTTTGAAGATGACTGCTATACTTTTGTTGGGCCTCAATCATATTTGCTTTCTACATTGAACATTTTGATATCTAAACTCGTGAAACAGGTACAAATTATCTAAACTCGTGAATATTTGCATTCTACTTTTGAATTTCATTAAACTCAAGTAATTCACATCTTTCTGTCAGCTACAAGCAGTTGCATCAAATGAGATGGACAATAGGTTTTTTCAGCTCTATGCATATGAAAATTCAAGAGGACCAGGGAGATTCAGTGATTTGGTTTATCTCCAAAATGCTTGTGTCATTCATGATGGGGACATTTTCCGATTTGAATGTGTAGGTTCTCATGGCTCTCTGTAGCTGAATTATAAGTTTCTTTTTGTTTTGCGAGCACTTTTCTCAACTCATGACTCATTAAATTTATTTTTGCAGTCTCTAAACCCTACACGGTTATCAATCCAGTTAGTGGAACATGCCTGTAAAGAAAGTGAAGCAACTAATATTTCTCCAGGCTCTGATTTTGCAGATTACTTGTATAATGGTTTCCTTAAAAGTGTTCCAGATATAAAGGAAATGAGCAATGTTTTTCTGCGGAGGTATTTTTTTGTATGATGGTTGAGGTTTTCTTTAATTGGCTGTTTTTTTAGGATTTGTCTAACTGCAGGAATATGCATAAGTGTAATTGTGATGATGAACATTCTGCAACTTGCGAGGCCATGAGTAAGATTCAGATGATCAACGGTCTGCAATGCAGGATGCTCAGTTCTTCTCAGGCACTAATCTCAAGATTTAACTAAACTTCGATTTTCTTGTGGCCAACTAGGCTATGTTCTTTGTTGGTAATTAACTCCTTTCTTATTTGACACATGAATTGGATGTTCTGCAGGTATCATATGTGCTAGGCACTGAAGATTTCTTGTTCCGTAGGTGGAAGAACAGGAAATTGTCGGATGGTATAGTCTCCTTACACATGTACCCAGCAAGAGTACGACGTTTTAGGCGCTTTCTCTCAAAGTATTTAGATCAATAAACTTTGAAGGAAGCAGCAAGTATATCAAATGCTCTGATGACATTTCGTTTTAATATATGGCATTGCTTCTTCAGTGCCATAATCTTTTACTTTCATACCACTATTTAGGTTTTATGTTAGAAGAAATAACTTTGACCAATGCATTTTTATTGACCAAGAACTCACTCTTTCTTGGTTTTCCGCTTTTGTTTCTTATATGCAATTGTGGAACTCAAATCTATTGAGTTAATTGTTAATTGGTAAGAATGCGAAATCAAATCTATGGACAATTCTATTCATTCTTGTTGGTTGCAGGATTGTAGTTGATTTTTTATGATGCAGAACTTTTGTGGATCAACACAAGATTTTACGGAACCTGTTTGGATTATCTGAGCTACACAATTTCAGTTTTGTCGATGATCTGATCTTCATCTTTGATCCTACAACAAACACGACGGCTCAATTTTTCACATCAACATCACCATCCACATAAGGACAAGTCATATCAGGTCAACAAGATCAGTTAATTGGCTCAATTGACAAAGATATACAAACAAGTAAGCTGATTTCTGCATAATTTAATTTGTTGTTTTTTTCATTCATTATTGTGGACAAGCTAGATTCATCCTATTTATCATTGCAGATAGAAGTCCAGAAAATATGCACATGATGTTGATATTTAAAGTTGCAGTATAGATTAGAACAAATTGATTGTTCCTGTGCATTGGTTATCGTGTATGATTTTAAGTGCATATCAGTTAATATAAGCCTGGGTTTAGGGTTTACCATGCTCTTAATCACCACATTAATATTGGATGGCGGAGTGCGAGCTGCTACCCACCATCCATCAACATTGAACTCCATGAACAATTTGATGCATTGGTTGGCTTTGGATACACGCACGCACTTGCATGCACACACACGTACACGCATGGGGGCACACGTACACTTAAGATATTGAATTGCCCTGCAAGGTTGACATGCCCGCTGTAAATTTATTCTGTGAGACCTCATAAGGTATTGTAGCAGCTCTTTGTTTTTGGAGCTTGCTTTGTTTGCTATTCTTGGCCTGCAATTCAATATAAGTGTGATATTTCAGCACCCAATGTTTTCTAAAATACAAACCGTAATATCTCAACTATTTGTGATCGACTAATAAGCTCTTTATATAATAATTAATATCCCTTACAGTAACATCGTGTAATTAATTATTTCTAGTGACCATAATAGATTACCTTTATTCGGGTACCTGCCATTCTAACCCACTTAAGCTAGATTTGTGTAGCCATTAATCATATTTGGAAAAGGTACTAACAAAAAAAAAATAGATATTCTGAGTTGGATCTAAATAAAAAAATTAAAGTACCTGTATAGAAAATAAAAATAAAATTCATGATATCCTATCCATTATCGTTCTTAATTTTGGTGACAATGGTATTTATCATTCTACCACTTTCACATGGATATGAAACCTGCAGCAACAAAACCATGACAATCCAATGAACGAGAAAACAATATTATATTATTTGCCTCCATTCACCATAAGTGTAGATTTTGGCTTCACCATTTAGTCTTGCTTCTGAACTGTATTCGTTTGTCAGGAATTTTCTCTTCCATACTTGGAGAGAAGTTGGTCTTCAGTGCCTGAAGTGTCGGACATTCGTAAAGACAAGAGAAACTCCATATTTGTTGCAGCAGTCCACGGCATCTCCGTCTCTGATACTGCCTCCAGGTTCAGCAATAACTCCGATACCGTTCTGGCATGCCTCTTGGACCGCATCCTTCCAAGCTGCCAATGCAGTAATCTCGTTTCAATAATAAAGCCACTACAGATAATTTTGTCTGTCTTGACAAGGGACACTAGAAGCCCAACAAAGAAGTAGACAGAAAAAACAAAACAAGGTTAAGGCAACTGTTGTATGAACACTTTGCCATCAAAAGTTCTCAAGAGTCCAGTTAGAAGATAAATAAGTGACAGTGATCCCCTTTTTGAGTCCTCAAGCAGATATTGTTTTACTTGGTTTGCATGGTTGGCTCAGTTGCGGCACCCAGATAGCCCATGATGGAACTATCAGCTATTATTTCTATTCTTCTGCCTATCCGGATCATTCCCTCTCCCAAAAGAGAGATCATAGTGTTGCGGGATTGAAAATTGTAATACAGATTTTAAACTTTGTCAGCACGCAAACACTACGGATGCTAAGATGAAGATACACAGATGGATGAATGCGATTATTAAAAAGCTAAAATTGCAGAACAATGATACAAAGCTTTGATAGAAAAAAAATCCTAGAGAATCAGAGAATCATTTAAAACAGCATGAAAATGCTAAAAGGAAACCTATAAATTATTAGTTAAACAAGGTGAGTCAATTAGAATTAGCTGGTATGACATAGAGGAAGACCTATGAAAATCTATTAGAGACTCATCGATTAGAATTAGAGGTATGGCATGATTTTACAGCCAACAAGACAGACTCATCGATCCCATGGAGTATCCTCAATTATGTAAGGCACAGAGGATGATGACACAGAAAACAGATCGATGTAGACACATATCTAGAGTACAAAGAACAAAAGCATGTATCTAGGAGTTGACATGCATGTTTGGTGGCAATTTAGCAAAAATAAGATCAAAATTGGCTATCATCCTATGTTGAAAAGATGATAATGAAACACATCCAGAAAATTCAAAATAAGAGAAAGAAACATGATGTATAATCATTTGATGCATATGTAAGAAAGAACAATGGCTGCAGCATGTCTGTTGATTTCATAGTTCTTACCAAATGGGAAGAAAGCATCACTAGCCAAAGCAGCTCCTTTTGCCTCTTCTCCTGCTTTCCTAAAAGCTATTCGAAGGCTCTCCACCCTATTTGGCTGCCCACTCCCCATTCCCAACATACAGTTATTCTGCAAAAAGAAACATTCAGTTTCTGTGTATGAGAACACTTGGGTCCTCAACTAAATGTGAATGAACAGAAACATCTCCAAATTATGAAGTGAGGAATATAAGAAACACCACATGGTCGCAGAAGCAAAAGATAAAGTAGACTTCCTTGCAATTTGTCAGAAGCCAGACTCTGTCTGGCATATTGTGCTTTTTAGCTGTCTACTAAGCAGAGGAATTAATCATCAATGGATAGCTCAAGAACAAGAATTTTTTTTTCCATAAGCTAAAAAAACATAAAATCATCATTAATCTACAGATGCTTTGCATTCAAATAAACTAATCTAAGGAAGAATCTCTGATCTACCTTTAGTCCATGATTAATATCAACATTGGAAAAACTGCATATCATTTCGGCAGGAACAGGTGCTCAAAGAACGGTCTGACCTGTGTCAATCATGACAAGATGTTTCATTCATTCTTGTTGTTTTCCAACAAGGACACATGCTAAATCCTGCGAAATTACACTTGTAGATGTTGGATCACATAAGCAGGTAACTTAATACCATATTATGCATTCTCCTATTCCATGGACTAGTTCAGCATGGGCCAAACAAGATGCATAGGCGAATTGCAACATATTAAATTAAAATTAATTCTAAAATGCAAGGATTGCATTTTCGATCCGTACCAATGTACCGAGACATACCAACGATATGCCCAAAATCATAAAAAAACCTCCAAAAATACTTAAAAAATAGAAAAAAGTTAGATTAGGGTTTTAAAGTTAGAAATAAATATAATTTTAGTATAATTTTAGCAAAAATAATGCAAATTAAGAAATAATAATGCCACATATCTTTTTCGAGCTTTGAGTAATTTTGTGGTATGTTCCAAATCGTCCTTCCATTAATATTGAATTATCTACAAAAAAATTATTTGAATTATTAGATTATTTTTTATATAACTTTAAGATTCAAATAAATCAAATAATCAATTGATGGATATGCTAGGTTCTACCACCAAAAAGAACAATGGGACTCCACGATCGACGGATCCAGGTCCTCGATCCTATGTGTATCTATATATCAATATGATATGTTTGTCGGGCCCAATCTTGAAATTGATCCAATGACATAGTGTATTGATATCAAGGTATGCAATTTTGAATAATACCGCCCGATACGGGCGGTACGTACCGGACTGTCAGCTTACTAGTATTATACCGAGCGGTATACCGAACGGTATACCGCTTGGTATATAGTTTTGTACCATACCGAGCGAACGTCGAAACTCTGGTACGGTACGAAATTACATACCTTGACTGATACACTGTATGTTATTGGTGCATCAATATGGTGATGGTCGTAATTTGATTGTCGTGAACCACATATATCTAAGGCGGCTCCTGAGGGAAGGATGAATGTAGCATGTATTGGTGCAAAGAATAGAGAATTTCGGAACTTCTACTTTCGCTACTGATTTACTACTTCATATTGTAAGATCGATCATCGTACTATTGCTTGGAGAAGTATGACCAACTATTACCGTACCGCTGTTGGTCGTAAGATTCTCCATAATACGACGATTGTGAATACCATGGGATCATTCTTTGTTTCTAAGCCTCAAACAATCAAATTTGACTAGTAACAGTCGAAATCCGACCTTGATCAGTAATCTCAACCCTTGATCAGTAACAGTAAAAAATCGACTGTTACCGACTAGTACAGGTCGGTAACAATCGGATTTCGATCATTACAGCCTGGTATAAATCCTGTATCGCTCGATATGGGGTCAAGTGCCGATACCGCCTAGTAGAAGGCGATTCGTGAATCGATATCTTATTAGACCGATATGTATCGCCCGTATCGAGCGGTACGCATCGATATAGCAAACCCTGCTAAAAAGAACACTATATGTTGAAACACCATGTCAAGCACTATTTGGTTGTGTAGTCAATTATTATTGGTACATTTATGGGTCTAGCCACAAAACCCACCACACAATCACTAGTATGTAATGAATAGATCTCTATTTTCTTAGAAATAGTTAATAAATATAACATCCATGAAAAAAATTCTCCTGATTCAACAATTTAACAACCATATTTTAGTCAAAAGCAATTGGCGTTGGTTTGATCAAAGTACAAATCACGTGAAGGACATATGACTCCGACACAAGCTAGTAAGATGCAATGATAGATAAAGAGTCCATGAGCAACATAACTAGGGATGAAGCATAAAACACATCAAGCTCACACAAAGGGTATTTACATATGCCTTAGTTACGTATATCTTTGCCTACTTCTCCAATACAGAACAGGATTAGTTCATCAATAATTTGCGTATAGAAAAAAGAAAATTGAAGATCATCAGCACAGGGGCATGAGTGCTCATCTAAAAGTGAATTGAAGAATGCAATGGTGCAGCGAATTTGATGAAATGACAATTAAAGTATATGTCTGGCAAAGAACCTGCAAGCTTTTACAAACTAGATTGGCATAACATCAAAACACAAAATGGTAGAGGTTATATACCCTGCTCCAAAAGCTCACCAAAATATGATTAGGATCAACATATTGTTTTATTAACAATAATAAAGCAAATTATTAGTGGGTGTTAAGGCAAAGAGTTCTTTTGATGTGTATCTCAGAGAAAGATGGGGTGATCATCACTGTAAATCTAGATAAACTGGCCGTCAATGTCTAAGGTATGTGGTGCATGCAAAATGCAAGATTATATGGATCATTGATAGAAAAAAAAGTGTCCAGTCGCTTTATACTATTAGAAGATTTCCAAAGGACAAATTTTACCATATGAAATACAGTTGTATTGTAGATTATACAGAAAAAGCATCCAAAGTACAAGAGTCTAACCATGATTACATTCAATTATTATATTGAATGCAGATGTAGTGAAAAACTGAAAATTAAATTGAAAGGCAGACCTCAGATTAATCATTTTCATTCTGTTGGATCTTTATATATATATAATAAGATGATGATTTTGATACTATGCATTGTTAGTGTTCTTTACTCACTTGACCTAATCTTAATGTAACCCAATCAATTTTGTCCAAAATACATGGTTAAAATAAAAACACCCACATAAGGTTAGGTTAAATTTTGGCCTATGCCAACCAGCAAAGTAGCATTGTCAACATGCACAACACAAAATTTTAAGATGCCAGAAGGAATATAGTACAGCCTTATCCCATTGAATCTTAATCCTTGTCATCAGTTCCAACTATGATGGACAGGTTACAATCATAGTTTATACACAACATAAACATCCAAGATAGAAAGATTTCAGTGACATTGAATTCTAAATGTTTCTAAGTTAATTGAGGCATCTGTTACCACATGTAAATCTAAGGCAAATCTGAAAGGAAAAAAAAACAAAGATTTAGACCTTTGAAAGATCTTGCCTAGTTTATGTTGATACACAACATAAATTCATAAGATGATGCATGTGCAAGTTGTATATTATAAATATCAAGCTATTATAAAGGATCTCAAGGTAAAGAGCAAAAAATTATAAATTTCAACAGAATGATAAGAGTGAAAAGTGCAGAAATATGCAACTGCTGTAACTCATGCAACTCATGCTTCAATCATTTTGAAATCTATGTTGTTCCTTTTTTAGAAATAAAAGAACTTTAATCACCTAAAATCTCCAGACAAATCCAGAGATATTAAATTACAACCAACTTCCTCCTACATATAAAATTAAATAATCTAAGACTTAACTGGCTTAATTATTGAATTACTGCTTAATAGCATATAGTATTGAAGTGGAGAACAGAGTTACCTTGGCTATTACAATGGCATTACTCTTGACATGCTTAACACAAAGCCATGCAAATTCCGCATCTTGAAGCTCAGCCTCTTGTGGTATCCTTTCCGACATCACAGTGAATTTGATATCTTCTGGGGTTAAATCATCAGAGTCCTGAGCTAACCAGCCCCCAGCAACCTGTCGCAGTGAAAGCATCCCTTTCTCGCTCTTTTTTGCCTCAAGGATCCTCAAAGTCTTTGACTTGCCATGGAGGATCTCAAGGCCTTTCTCAGTATATTTAGGTGCAACCACAATCTCGTAAAACATTCGAGTCAAACCGTCTATTGGACTCCTAAACTCACGGATTTCCTTCGCAAGGTCCTAGGCATTTGATTGTCAGAAATGAATACACGTGAATCAGGATACGAAAATTCAAATTCACCTGTGTTGCTTATGAAAAAGATACTGTGCAATTAAATTTTCATTTCTTTGATAAATACCTCATCTACTATTGTGTTGAAAGCGACAATGCCACCAAAAGCACTGACAGGATCAGCCTTTACAGCTAGCCTGTAGGCTTCAAGGATGTCTTGACGTGATGCTACACCACAGGGATTTGTGTGCTTCACAATCACACAAGTAGGGTTCTTGAACTCGGAGACACAGTTCCAGGCAGCATCAGCATCCAAATAATTATTGTACGACATTTCCTGGATCAAACCAGAGAACAATTTTGACAAAAAGACCCAGCAAAGTAAGAATAACCATATATGACCAAATACCTCAGATCAAAAGCTAAACATACATGCCAATTGAATTCCAGAACAATATTGGCTAATCAGCCATTTATCAAGTGAGACATAAGTACTTGTCAAGTAGAGCAGATTCATAGAATCTTATAAAAACTAGAACAACAAGATTTCCCAAATTTTCAAATTCACAGGAAAACAAGTAGGCATTCTGATAAATAATACAGGTAGATATTTGTATCCCATGCAGTATTGAACTCTTTCCTAATAGCTTAAGATTTTTAATTTAATGTTAATTAGAACCTTTATTAAAAACTTTTCAAAAATAGTACATCTCATATCCAAAATCTGCACTAAGGTGTCATTTAAAGTATAAATACTTGAATTTTACATGTTTAATGAATCATTCAACCTACCTCTATCTATATAGGAACTCAAAATTAAGTAACCAACTCAAAAATCAAACAATAAATTTAAAATGGGCCTCCAGTAACTCAGCAAAATTATGGACAAAAAATCATCTGAAAATATCAAAATAATAAATGACATGACTGACCCAAACTACTGGACTTGGTCGCAACTCTAAATATAACTTCAGAGTGCAATCAACGTGGACCATCAAACTTTCTTGAATCTAATATTTAATATCCTTCTTTAGAACTTCATAAACTTCAACGCTTGTAATAAAAATTTAAATTTCTTGCAATTCTATAACATCAATATCACTAGCGCCTATAAATTCCTGTACGCCATCTTCCACATTTTCAAGTTGTTCTTTCATCCCACATGTCTAGAAATAACCAAGATGATACTTGTCCTTCACAAGGGCTTTAGTTTTTCTCACTTTGTTATCAGTGGTTCGCTTTGATTTCTAAAGTAGTTCTCTACACATCCCATCTTCTTGCATCACCTTAAATCTTCGCTTTAATGCAGCAGGATTTATTATTATACAAATATGACATGTACCAAACAAATTATCTTCCCAAAGTAGTTAATCATCAAACTCATGCAAATCACAATCATAACTAACAATATACATGTCAACAAAAATTCCATCAAAAATATGGTTTAACTATTTTATAATAAACACTCCCATTAATTTGATAATTGCAAATTGCCTTTTTTATGCATTTAATGGCTTGGGGTAAAGACTTTTACATTACAGTAAATATAGGGTTTATCTAAAATCCTATCTAAAGTGATGCTTAAATTAATAAAAAATTGGTTCTTCCTGGCATAATGACTCTTCCAAACACATCTATATTCATCAGTGGACTCAGTAGCAAGTAAACAACTAAAAATGGACTCTAATAACACTTCAGTGTAGAAGAAAATTTATCCAAAATACTAAAAGTATGAGCAATAATAATATTATTTAACCCAAAACTACATAACTTATTTTAAACCCTAAAGTGGACTGCAAAGTGCAATTTGCTTGGACAGCTCCCATGTCAAAGAGAACGGATAGGAGACACAAGATGCAAGATAAGTAGATAAATATTTTATTGGCTATCTTCTTCAACATAAATATCGTCTTCTTGGCTTTCTTGTTCTACATATTTCTATTATTGTTCTTTCTACTTTTTCCCTTTTCCATTCTATGTTTCTTCTTCTAATGGCAACATTGCCATGTTACCTAGCACAGAATGAAGCAAATTGTTCTAACAATTGACTAACAATAGTCCTTTTTCTAAACTATGGAACTTTCCATAGTCAAATCAGTTTGGCCACTACTGTATAGGAGAATTAAGATGCTTGACAGTAAATGTTCTTTTCTAGCTTCCTTGATCTGCCTGTTGCCATGTTAGTTTTTCTTTTTGCAAACATTGATTTCTGTGATGGCTGGTGCAGCATGAAATAAGAAAATTGTATCACTAAACCCAATGAACTTCTCTCACCTTCCCATGGTGTTGTATAGCAGTGGCAATACCACCAGCATTAACCAGGGATAAACTCTTGTCATCGTAAAATGCAGCCTTCTGATGAGGATTTTCACCATATCGAAGAGTACACTTCAGTGACAAGGGCACTGTAAAGCTTGGAGGCAGCTTATCTCCTAAGATAAGATCACACATAAAAAATAATATGATTTGCAAACCTGTTTATAAAGTTCATATGATGTATAAAACAAGAGAAAAAGATGGTTACCATCCTCTGTTTGCTTCCATAACCACTCTGACACTGCAGAATCATAAGAAGAAACATGTTGAAAGGCCTTCCATGCCAGTTTCCTCCGAAAATGCTGATTATCTTGTTTTCCTTGCAGAAATTCCAAGACTGCAGGATAGTCTTTGTGGTCAACAACAACCAAGACATCCTTGTGATTCTGTTAAAAGAAGCATTTAGGCAAGTTCCCAGAGCAAGTCATAACTGTAAATGTCCCATCAAGTTTTAGAACAACCTTTGCTGCAGCACGTATCAAGGTAGGGCCACCAATGTCGATATTCTCAATTCCATCCTCAAAAGTTATTCCATTGGCAGAAGTAACCTTTTCATAGAATGGATACAAGTTCACCACCACTATATCAAATGTTCCTGCAGAAATATGAAGAAAATCTTAAACTGTCCAAATTATAAGTTTTAGAATCTGATAATCAAGAATTATTTACATCCAAATGATACTAGAAGGATTCTTGAATAATGTATGAACTAAAAGACATGATGAGTAACTTACCAATGTTGTACCTACTTAAGGCTTCCATGTGATGATTATGATCTCTGCGAGCAAGAATACCACCATGTATACTAGGATGTAGAGTTTTCACTCGTCCATCTAGCTGCAGAAATCAATAAAATGCTTAGGTAACCTTTTATGATGAAAGATGATCAAGCAGAGGGAAGTATTTCAGTTTGATAGAAAAGCACCTTCACAACATCCTTTTAGAAGTATACACAACTATGTGCATCAGATCAAAGTTATGTTACCCTGGTGTATTTTAAACTCAAAATAGCATGTATATAGGACCTCATACTATAGGGTATATCAGATTCCTGAAAATTATTGAAGGAATTCAAGATGAAAAACCTGAATAGTGTACCAGGTTTAGACTCTGGAAAAATTCTCAATTTATTGCAAGTCCTAGATTGACTTCCACCTACAAAAATGAGCTACAGAATTGGGATACTTAAGAGTTATGTGCTTCACTGTTGTTTGTTCTCAAGACATGCAAACCATCATGTCAAGGCTGTGTATCCTAAACTCTCAGCTCACCTTTGTAACAAAGCTAAAAGACGACAAAGTTCTTTCTATTTATAGATATCTCAGAGGATTTTCTACAACTAGTAAAGAAAGATCAACCTTTTAAAAGGCAAATAGTGAAGATAAGGAACAAAATGCCCTATTTTTTCTTGGCACGGCTTTCACCAAGTTCCAATCAGCAAACTCCAAAGTAAAAAAGATCAAATTGGAGATCAGATATCGTGAAGGTTCAACCCAAAACATTTCACTTATGCAACCCACAGAGAAACAAAACACAGTCGCTTATATGACATCTCACACAACTCTCCTTGGAACAAACTAGTTAGTTTGCTTAAGTGAAAGTTGAACTTGAAAATTTTGGTGAAGGCACTGAAGAAAGAGAAAAAACATAATTACATCTATCATACACAATATACATAGTGCCACCAGAGAAGGTTAAATGGATGGATTGTATAATGAGTAACTACTTTCTGCTGCAAAATCATTTAACTACAAAATTATGAGTCTTTATTTGTTGATATCTAGTTATCACTTAATTCTTCCAATTCCTTTGTTCTCCATCCATGTAAATATCCAGCACATATCCAAAAGTGGATAGATGATGATACTTGTTTCTCAACCCAAGCAGGTCCCATTTTGAGAAGCAATTATAACCATATTAAGAAGAATAGAGTTTACTAGAAGACAAATTCATATAATTCAAATAAACTGAAACTACACAATAGTTGCAAATGCCAAGAATTTATTTATGTTAATCTAGATATTTATAAAGAGGACACGTACAAGTGGTCAAGGATAATAACATAATAAAGTTTACCATTTCTGGAAAATGGGTGATCTCTTCAACTTTAGTTACAGAGACACCAGCTTCTTCTAAAGCAAATGCTGTTCCGCCGGTTGAAACAATAGAATACCTATAAAAAAGTATTTGCATGAAGCTAGGGAAGACTAGAGGCAAAAGAAAAAAAACAAAGCCAGACCATTCCATTGCTAAGATATACATTTTAAGAATTACAATAATGAGATGCACATGAAAGTGTGCTGCCAAAATAAAGAATCCACCAAGAGAGAAGAAAAAGAAAGAAGAAAACAACTTGAGATTTATATCAAGGACAACAAGTGAACGCCCATTAAACAAATCCACAGCAGTCGAGAACTGTTCAAGAACTTGATTGTTATATACACAGAACAACTTGATTATCTACAGAATGAACACTGTGGTGAGTCAAGGAACTGAAGATATTTAATCACTTGCAGAGACAGTACAACTAATTGTTCATTACTCTGCCAGCTTTCCACACTTCAGAAAGTCTACATATTTTGCATGGGGAAAGTGTGGATGCTTTGTTCAGTATCGAACTCGCTCATCTATCATAAAGAAAATTCATGTGAGTTGCACCAGAATCCTTGAAGATAATTCAATTAGAGCAGAACTATACATATGCAATTTTTGCATCAAAGATGTTCATTGTTCTGATACATATTTCTCTTTCAGAAAGCAAGGAAATAGACTACCTACTGTGAATAAAAGAACCTTAAAAGTTAAAATAAACATACAGCTGGAAGGAACAATAGAGATTAGATATTCCAAGATAAAATTTTAATAGCCAACACAAATATTAAAGTTCGCACGTGCTGAAGCTTACCCTAAGCCTTGGAGTCCATCTCCAAGAAGAGATAAGTCTCGCTTATCCGACAATGATATCAATGCTTGCTTATGCCCTACTAATAAAAGATTTATGAACATTAGCACCAGAGGCAGAAAAAGATCACTCAACTATATATATAATTTAACTTATTACTTCATTGCACCAAAAATTGAGTCTGGATTTAAGTATCAGCTATACAGCAGCATATACAAGGCAGCAACCAATTAACATCTGGAATCTTCAAGAAAGAATGCATTAAAGTGCTGCCTTTGCTGCAGCACATTATCATGCCAGTACCAAACCAGTATAGTGCTAGTCATACCATAGCACATTGCCATGCCCAGTTGCATGCTACATATTGTGCCAATGTAAAAGCACACACATCATGTGAAAATACAACCAGCAACCAGTAGTCAACAGGCACAAGCGCAACATTTAGAACTTATCCTCAAAAACGAATAGACAAAGAGATAAAGGAATTGACAATCATCATCACTAAAAATGGAAAAAAAAAATTATAATGAATTATTAGTTGAATACGGATAGCTCACAATTATTTAACTTTCATGTGAGAAATGATAGCAAACATAAGTTTCCATTGACCTAATTGCAGGCAAGAAAAATATCCAATCCACGCAAAGCGTCATCAAAAATAATATCAAAGATCCAAAATTTGAGGAAACAAAGTTCTATTTACAAGATTAATGAATATTCAGTCAAAAGAATTTACTTGATCCTGTGAATAAAGAGAAAGAATAATCAGTTTTTCTATGGTTAGTCATCAGCAAAAACCTTATTTTTAAAGTACTAATGAAAATATTCATCATTTTTCCAATACTTTTTCCCATCAACATGGCACAAGCTATGGATCACAATTCAAAATCAACAAGACTCAAGAAACATTTGACAAAATTGTATAATTGACCATCAGAAGATGTAAACTTCCGAAGGATGGTTTAGAAAAGCAAGTATGCCAGCAACAAACTTGGCAAAAAAGGCGGCCAATTGTAGGTAGAAAGTAACATCTTCTCCATTGTAGCTTAGTCACATGTAAACATGGAGTAATTCCTTTCAATTTCCACCTAAGAGAGGGTAACCATGTGGAAGAATGTGAAACAAGAACGAAATACAAGTTCCTCAATACAGTTTTGAAATGCACCTAAATCCAAATAATAAAGAGGCTAAAAAGGCCGATTACATACAGAAAAGGAAAAAGAAGTAATATAATTTTCCCTGATTAACTTAAATTCAAATTGTTAGCACAAAATTTTTGAGAGGCGGAGAAACGAAATATCAAGCGGCTAAATGAAAACCACAAACACCACAACCTTTCACGCCAAAAGAACCGAAAAACTTCAAAAGTTCAATCTTTTGCCCAACAGAATACGAAAAAGAGGCACGAAGGGCAGATAATACCAGCCAATTGAGAAGGAGATGCAGCCTTCTGCGTTTCCACATCCGCCATGCCCCTGATCAGACCGCGAGCTACGGAAGAAGCCCGACAGGGAACAAACGAGAGAAGTACGAAATTCTGTTGCCAAGACACAAGACCAAGGCATCACAAAGGTGGTATATTTCCTTGGTGGCCCTAAACAAAGCAGGGCGAGAGAAAGGCCAGAGGAGAAGAGAGAGACTCACTTTTCCAGCGCGGTGGAGGCACGGCCGGTGAGGATAGAGGAAGCGGTGAGCGGCTCCGCTGGCGGCAGTAGTAGCGGCGGCTGTGGGTGAGGACGAGAGAGAAAGCGGCATTGTTTCTTCGCTCCGCCGCTGCGGCTAAGGGGGGAAGTGAATTTGTGTTACTTACGAGTAGGGGTTTAGTCGTTTATATATATACCGTCCGGTTTCGTATCATCGAAAAGTTGTCCAATTATAGTAATTTTCGTGAAGGACCAAAAATATTATAATCATACTAAAAAAATACCGTAATTAATACAGAAATAAATCAATAAATTGTTTATATTATATCTTGAATCTGTGTGTTCCTCAGTTATAGTTTTTATGGTGATCTAATACAAAGGGCGAGATTTTTTTATATGTCCACGTTTTCTCGGGATAAGGAAAACAAAAAAAAAGGGTGTCAATCGAAAAGATAAAATAAAATGAGAGGTTTTTCTCGTTAATTCATCCTATTTATATTTATTTTATTATAGTGACTTAGGGGTAATCCTAATCTTAGAACCATATCTTTATAATCGGAACCAAGTCGAATCCAGACGATTTTCGAATTTGTGGTTCCAATTCTAGTTTTTGTCACATATCAAAACTGTCTATTCTAAATTTTTTTTTTTATTAAAAAAATAATCTATAATAATAATAATAATTATATTTTTATTAAAAAATCATCAAATGTATTTCTAGACACCTAATGACATGAATTAAGTAATTTACATCGATAGATGCATCAATTGATATTATGTTTTGATTATTTAATCGATTGATACAACAAATAAATCTTTGTTATTATTCATATTCAACTCATTACCATTTTCGTATTCTTCTGTTGCACCATAATATTAATACATTTAATCAAAAATAAATGAGTAGTAGAATAATAAACACTAGATAAAATATAAGTAGCATAATTAAAATTAGAAAATATAATTTTTTTCACAAACATTCCAATGTTATGGAGATAAATTCAATTGACTTTTATTATTTTAATAAAAGCATATAATAATTATCTACGTTTCAACTCACATTAAATGATTCAAATGGTAACATTATTTTAGCTTTTGATTTTCGTCATAGACTACTTAGGCCCTTATGATTTACTCATGTCTAAATTAATCCTTATATTTTTAAAAAGTAGCATATAAGCTCCTCCCATCAAGTCTAAGTTACTAGACGTTAAAATCTGCTTGCATGTCATGTTGACTCATAATAATATATTAATATAATAATAAGTATAATTTAAGTTAAAAAAAGTCCATTTTAGCCTTAGTGGTTTTAGTCATGAACCACTTAACCTCTTATAGTTTTATTAGTATTTAAAATGACCCCTACATCTTTAAAAATGTAGTATATAAGCCTCTTCCGTCGTCTGAGTTGATAAACATTAGAGTTTGCTTATGTGGCATTATGACTCACAATAAATCATTAATACAATGATATATATAGTTTAAGTTAAAAAAATTTATCTTATCAAGGAAGAGGAAGTGGCGGAGGCCATAACGACGGACGAAGGCGAAGAGACAGAGGTAGGAGAAGCTAGAGGCGAAGGTGAGGGAGAGCTAGACTACCACGTCGTATGCGTGACGGGTGAGGGCATAAGAGAGAACGAAGTGGGAGGCGGTAAGGACGAAGATGCATAAGAGGAGGAAGAGAGATCAGGAGACCATTACATGCATAGTGTCGAATTGGTCGACACACATCCACCTAAGGTAGAACCGGAAGCTTCTAGGCTTGTCATTAGTATGGGAGAGGCTACGTGCGTATAATGCCCTCCTAGGCAATTGTGGCTCGGTGCTGCTATTGGGTGGTCCCTTCCACGACAACGTCTCCTCCCATCATTAATGGTGGTCTAATTTTTTTTAGTTTAAATATTATATTTATGATTTATTGTGAATCAACATATCGTAGATTATAACGTTTGTTAACTCAAACTTGATAGAAGGGACTTATATACTACGTTTTTTAAAATATAAAGATTATTTTATACCCGAGCAAACCCATAATAGCTTAAGTGGTCTATGACTAAAACCACAAGAGCTAAAATAGACTTTTTAAAAAAATTAAATTATATATGTTATTATATTAATAGTTTATTATGAGTCAACATAATAAACTATTAACTTAGACTCTAACATCTATTAACTTATACTTGATGGGAGGGGTCTATTATTAGGATCGAGTCGGCACTAAGAAGGGGGGGTGAATTAGAGTAACAGTAAAAACGTCGATTTCGAAAAATATTTCGTTCGATTAAAACCGATCGGAAAGATGTTAACTTAAAAACACTTTCGTAAGCATGTAATGAGGAAGTAGAGCAGTGAGCAAGTAAAATGATTTGCAACAAAGGTAAATAGCAAAGTAAAAGGTAGTAAATCGATTTTACAATGGTTCGGTCGTCGTGACTTATATCCACTCCCGATTCCTCTTCACTCAAGGCCACTGACTTTCACTACCGGTCTTCCTTTAATGGGTGAAGACCAACTACCCTTTTACACTCCTCTTATTCTTTTCATAGGTTTAGGAGCTAACCTTTTACAAGCACTCACTCCTCTCTAAATAGAATTCTAAACTTAGAATTAGAGGAGGGGATCTCTCAAGTGATTACTATAGCATTTTCCCACTTTTAAATTCTCTGTGCTTGTGTGTGTTAACCAGGGATGAGAGGGGTATTTATAGGCCTCAAGTGGATTTAAACTTAGAGCCTAAAAATGTCTCATCCCCGATTTTCGGGGTACTAGCGGTACCACCGCTTAGTTTGACGGTACCACCACCTAATAGTCTCTCGGAGACTATGTCTGGGCAGTACCACCGCTTGACAGTCTCTTGGAGACTGTTTGGGCGGTACCATCGCTTGACATAGTCTTGGAGACTGTGCCACGATGGTTCTACCTGTTGGGTCATTGTTTGGGCCTTTCACTTGGCCCAACACAACTCAAACTTGGGCCCAATTGGCCCATAATTGAGTTGGCCCAAATCCAACCCAATTAAGTCTAAAACCTACTTCGATCTAGACAATTATTACAAAACTAATCAAATGTTGTCCGGTATGTCATTGGTTCATCGGCACTTCGTCCATATCTTCGATGTATCGTCCTCTTTTGCGACCTATTGCTCAATCGGCCAGTTACCCTCACAACTCTGATTTCCTTAGCGTAATTTTCGTTCTTCTTGACCCAATGCCCAAACCCATGACCCGAAGCTTTCTGTCGATACGTCGACCGATCATTCGGCTCGACGTCCAATCTTCTGACATGTTCCACTCTGGCCCAACATGATTCTTCTTACTTTAATTATCTCATCCTGATCGAAACTTCCTACGTCACTCAAAATATAGATTAAATCATAAACACTCTCAAATGATTTCATTATCAAAATCTAAGATTCAATATGTTACGTTTTTGAAAATATAGAAATTAATTTAAACATGAATAAACCTCAAGGGCTTAAGTAGTCTATGACCAAAACCACATAAGCTAAAATGAACCTTAACCATAATTTGAATTATATCATATAGCAACATCTCTTAAAATTTTTTAGATATTTTATCATTTAATTTATAAAATCTTACCCACTATTTTATTGTTCAATCTCGGATTTTGATAATGAAATCAATTGATGGGTTAATTGATCTAATCCATATTATTGAGATAAGAGTGCAGGATTAACTACGATAGCTTGAATACATAAAGCAAGTCTACAGGAGTCAAGTTCGATAGGTGTTCGAGAGTCCGCCGAGAGTCTGAAGATTCGTCAGAAGTGCTGCCGGAACCAACCGAGAAGAAATCAGGGACTTACCGAAGGTTTCGAAAGTCCGCTGGAGAGATCGTCGGAGGTTCGCA
Source organism: Musa itinerans (assembly GCA_001649415.1). Classification (NCBI taxonomy): domain Eukaryota; kingdom Viridiplantae; phylum Streptophyta; class Magnoliopsida; order Zingiberales; family Musaceae; genus Musa; species Musa itinerans. Next base: position 2,750 of record LVTN01000437.1, on the reverse strand, counting down.
AAGATCACCGAGAAGGTTCGGCTACTCGCCAAAGACTTGCTGAACTCACAACAAGACCGGGAGCCTACTGGGAGTCCGTTGGAAGAAATCCGAGGGTGTATCGGAAGTCAGCCGGAAGATCGTCAGAAAAGCTCGCCGGAAGGAAACTCGACGTTGTCGGTTAAAAACCTGCTTAGGACTATGTCTTGATTTCATAGTTTGCATGTAATTAAGGTTAGGATTAAGAGTTAATCTTATAACCCGGTTAGGGGCCAACTGGGCCCGTATATGAACTGGTTTGGGCCAAATTTGTAGCCCAGCTAGTGACCCGTAAGGTTGGGCGGTGGTACCGCTGGACTGGGCGGTGGCACCGCCCAGCACCCGAAAGGTCGGGCGGTGGCACCGTCCAGAACCCAAGAGTTCTGGCGGTGGCACTGCCAATAAATGGTCAATATGACATTGATAGGCGGTGGCACCGCTAGCTCCGGGAACCCAAGAGAATTCAGCAGAGAATACCCCTCAATTATCAGCAGAGAATACAACTTTTGAGAAGCAAAAGATTGAGATAAAAGCCTTAGCAAAGTCTTTAACAAGTCTTGTTTTCAATAACTTGAGTGTTCACCTCCCTTTTTCTCTTTGAAAATTTGTAAGAGTGTCAACCACTTGTAAAAGGTTGTAAGAGGGGTATTTGTCCTTCCCCTTCAAAGTGATTTGCTAGTGGAAGTTGAGAGCCTCATCGAAGAAGGCTTCGCAAGTGGATGTAGGTCATTTGACCGAACCACTTTAAATT
>LVTN01000436.1:5883-231325 GCA_001649415.1 Musa itinerans | reverse complement strand
ATTTAATTTCCTGATACGAAATTGTTTCTTTTCCATAAATTATAGTATCACGGAAATACTTAAATGATTGGGGAAGAGAACACAAAAGTAATAGGGCCATATCCTCATCATCAATTTTCACATCTATATTCTCCAAATTCATAACTAAAGAATAAAATTTATCAAGATGTGAGAGTATAGATGTACCTTCAGTCATCCGAAGCATATACAAACTCTGCTTCAAGTAGAGACGATTCTCCACTGTCCTCTTCATATATAAGGCTTTAAGCTTGTCCCACATGCTCTTAGTCGTAGTCTCCGTAGCTAATTCCCGTAAAACCTCATCAGAGAGATTTAGAATAATGCTTGATCGAGCCTTCTTATCCATACCCGTAAGATATTCCTATGACATATCATTTGGAATGTTCTCAGCTCCCTATAGTGCCAAATCAACTCCGTCTTGAACCAGAATGACCTCCATTTTGAGTTGTCACATGCCGAAGTTGACATTTCTGTCAAATTTCTCGACAACGAACTTTGTTATTATCATCATTGCTAAAAGATCCCAAAACTAGGCTTTGATACCAGTTTGTCAGAGCTAGTCTTAGGAAATTTATCAAAGGATAATTTTGGTAACCCAATAAAGATAATAAGACAGAAAAAATAAAAAAAGATAAGGAAAACAGATTTACGTGATTCGGTCAATTGATCTACGTAAACGGATGGAGGAGCAAAACTTTTACTATAAAAGGGATAATTATAAATGCTAAGATTATTAAACAAGAAAAAACTCAAATTATAAGTCTAAACTATTTTAACTAAGTGTAGACTTAGTAAGTAAATCCAAAGTAAATAATTAGATTTTTCTTATGATATATCTTGCTTTAAACCATTTATTTTTATTTATAATTTTAATAAAAAATAATAGACTTGATTTTCCTGGACTACGTGCGACTTGCCAAACTAAGCATCACGGGGGGAGTCCCCGCACGGGCGATGGACCACGCGGTGGGAAGGCAAATGTCACACGTCTTTTGACATCGCCCTCCTGCTTTGGCCAACGGCGGATGACTTAATTGGAACAGGCGCCAGTTTTCTCTGAGCCAACAAAGCCAATGGTAGACGTAGCTGGAGCTACAATGACACAACATTGATGCGTTCGAACGAAATGTGCCGTAACGATGCGTCGAGATTGTTAGTTCGTCACTCCGATTTCCTCTTCAGGAATCGCAGGTGGACTCCTCGAATGGATGATGACGAGGTGAGGCTTCTATTTCTTTATACAAGGCAAACGAGAAACGACAACGACGAATGCCTTGTCAGTGTTATCGCAGAAAGGGATTCGAAACCACTCCGCTCTTAGCCAGCGTTTCCAAACCCCACCCCCCCAAAACTCACCTTCCCCGAGCGAGCTCGCTCCTCCTCCTCTTGCCTTCTTTTGCTATTTAAAGAGCCCCGTCTCTGCCCCAATCCCAGACTGCCTGTTTCGCACAGAAGCAAGAAGCTACACTATGGCATCCCCTGTTTCTAGTTCTATTCCCCTGTTTTTGTGTCTTCTCATGTTTCAAAACCTGAACTTGCTCTGTTTTGTGATGGCGGCACGGACTATGGCTCCTGATTCCAACGCAAAGCCGCTTCTTCTTCCGCTGCGAACCCAGAAGATGTCGACTTCCAGCCTTCCGATGTCACCCAACAAGCTCCGGTTCCACCACAACGTCAGCCTTACCGTCTCCCTCTCCGTGGGGAGCCCGCCGCAGAACCTCTCCCTGGTGCTCGACACCGGCAGCGAGCTCTCGTGGCTCCTCTGCGGCGGCTCCACCGCCGCATTTCCGTCCTTCCGTCCTCGCGCCTCCTCCACCTACTCCCCCGTTCCCTGCTCCTCCCCGACGTGTCGTGACCAGACGCGCGACCTTCCCATCCCGGCCACCTGCGAGGACTCCACCCGCCTCTGCCACGTCGCCCTCACCTACGCCGACGCTTCCTCCTCGGAGGGCACCCTCGCCTCCGACCTCCTCCGCGTCGGCGAGTCCTCTCCCCTGCGCACCGTCTTTGGCTGCATGACCTCATCCTACTCCTCCGCCACCGGCGACGCCTCCGCCGCCGGCATGCTCGGCATGAACAGGGGCGCCCTCTCCTTCGTCTCCCAGACCGCCACCCGCCGCTTCTCCTACTGCATCTCCGACCGCGACGCCGCCGGCGTTCTCCTCCTCGGCCACGACACCCTGTCCTTCCTCCCCCTCAAATACACCCCCTTCGTCCAAATCGCTCTCCCCCTCCCTTACTTCGACCGGGTTGCATACTCCGTCCAACTGGAGGGCATCCGCGTGGGCCGCACGCTCCTCCCCATCCCCAAGTCGGCGCTCGTCCCGGACCACACCGGCGCGGGGCAGACCATGGTCGACTCGGGGACGCAGTTCACCTTCCTCCTCGGCGACGCCTACAGCGCGCTGAAGCAAGAGTTCCAAAGGCAGACAAAGGGGGTCCTGCCGGTGCTGAACGAACCGGACTTCGTCTTCCAGGGGGCGTTCGACCTGTGCTTCCGGTTACCAACCGGTTCCACCGCGCCGCCGAAGGGGTTGCCGGCGGTGGTACTGATGTTCAGTGGAGCGGAGGTGGCGGTGGCGGAGGAGCGGCTGCTGTACCGGGTAGCTGGGGAGCGGCGGGGGCGGGACGAGGTGTGGTGCTTCACCTTCGGGAACTCGGACTTGGTGCCCATGGCGGCGTACGTGATCGGGCACCACCACCAGCAGAACCTGTGGGTGGAGTACGACCTGGAGAAGGGCCGCGTCGGGTTCGCTCCCGTGCGCTGCGACCTGGCTAGCCAAAGACTCGGTCTGGTGCTGTGAAAGATAAGCGCCGCATCGACGGCCATTTTGGGGAGCTTCCGCCAACCTTTTGACCTGTAGTCTCAGTGTTCCTTTCCTTTTTTGTCTCTCTCCCTTTTTTTCCCCTTTAAAAAACTTATCGTTGGATAAGCTGTAGATTCTGATGTTTGGAGCACATTGTTTTACTCCACCTGTTGATATATATATATGTACATATACTGTGAATCTAAACTCAGGATTCTGTGGCTTTCTTTCCTTCATTTTCTCTCTTTCTTTTTGCTAGTGTTCTTCATTCTGAATCCTTTTCATGTATCATTTCACACCTAATGAGATGAACAAAGATCTTTAACCCTTCGTCCAATGAAGAGAATCTCTCCCTCTATCGCTTAGCAACCAATTATATATTCCCTACTCTTTTGCAAAAGGTTTATTCTTTGCCCAAATAGCATGGAAAACTTTGGAAAAAGAGTTACCGTCCTATTCGATTCCCACCAATTCCGTTCCCGTCCACTTCGCCGTCTCCATCGGCCTGTCAGGCTCTCCTCTGAGATACACGCGCCATTAGGTGGGGGAATAGAGCTGATGAAGACTCGACGCGACCCAGTATTATTATGCTTCTCGTATTGGTTTGGATCCGAACTCGTCTTCCGTAAGCTTCGATTTCAAGATCGTCTCCATCTTATGAACATGTATGGGATCAGAAATTACCATAGAAGGAAGAGGGGACTGGCAGGGGAGCGATGGGGATGTGCTCCATCTCCTTCACATGGATTCATGTGCTCGGCCTGAGTTCTCGACGCGGTTTTAGCTATCGGACATCAACGCGCTCGGAGTGGAGGAGCGATTTGTCACATCTGTGACCGAAAGTGAAGTAGCAGAGAGACGATGCCGTCGTCTTCCTCGGTAGGGAGACACGAGAGTATGATACCGACACAGATGTTGGCTCAGAGTCCAAAGATTCACCGAGTCACTTGTCTTCTTCATGCTTCTCACTTCTTTGCAGAGCACGGGTGGAGTTCCAATTTCCACAAGTAAATACTAGTGCCAATGCCGGTATCATATATAATGCACTGATGCTTGTGCATGCCCTCTTGAATATACACAAAAGAAAATAAGCATTGTGAAAAAAATATTATCAGTGCATAAATAATTATTAACTGACTGGTATAATTTTATATTTTGCTAATAAGCACAATGTATAATGGGTTATTATTCTCCTCACTAAATTTAGAATTATCTTCTGGATTCATTGTTAAGGCTGTCTCATATACACGGATACGGGCATATACAATGAAAAGACAATCCTTCCATCTATTATTATCATTCTTTTGATTACAACAAATACTATACGATGAAAAGACAAACAGTCCATCTATTTTCATTCTTTTGATTGCTACAAAATATTAAATACCTCCAAGAGAAAGGCCTTATCCAGATCAAAGACTTCTTTTTCAGTCAATTTTTCTCCCTCGAATGAGTCTTGATAGATCAGATCACTCAATACTCAATAGCCATAGAAAAAAAATGATAATCCATCGTATTCTTCATATTAATTTCTTTGCTTCTATGTCTGTATCATCCTATGCCCAACCCTTTCCTTCCTCACTGGACAGCAGAGAAGGCCGTCTCCAACAGAGGAAGGAAACCCAAATGCAACCACAAGAGGAGGATGCGGTACATGCTGTAGGCCCTCTTAAATCAAGGGTAGTCTCTCCAGCAGACGAGCATGGTGACGCAGCGGCTTATGATGTAGAACCTCGCCCTCTGCTCCTTCACCAGCCTCGCGCACCGGCTCGCGAACGGTGACCGCGTCGCCGTCGCCATACTGCTGGTGCTCCTCCTCCTCCTCCGCCTCATCCCCTCCCGCACGCTCTCGGAACCCTTCCACGAGGTGCCACCTTCTCGCCTGCTTCCCTTCTTGGACAGCTTCCACTTCTCGTCCATGCTCGGCTCCACGGCCGAAGCAAACCTTTGTTTTCTGGTTCCTCTACTCCGCGACCTCTCCCTCTCGGACTCGGTACTCGTACAGATGGAAGAAGTACTAGCTAAAGAGCGACGATCGAAGCGAGAAGAAAGAACAAAACAAGAGAGGGGGTTTATGCAATTGACAGAATGAATCCATAGGAAACCTCCGACGTTGATTTATACAGGAAGAAGAAGATAGAGGAAGAAGTTGGGTGCTTTACGTCTCTCGCCCACTTTTCTCGTTCATACGGGTGGAGGTTCTCAGACGTGAGATCTTATCTTATTGCACGAGAATCTGTTCCCGAGGCCACCTACGGGGTCGCCTTTGCCTTGTCAAATGCTATATCTACTCCACCAGCGAATCTTGGTCGCCACCCCTCTCGAGTTCCGACGCCTCGTCGATCCTTCCCTTCTTCTTCCGGACTCAGCACATCCGTCACACATCACTGAATTGAAACGTCCACCAAACGTTCTCATGTCGATGGCTTTTCATCTTAATTTCTCACGCTAAAAGAAATACGAAGTGGGTTATTCTGTGCAAGTCATTAATGCCGGGATAGGTGAAGATTCATGAACCAAAGTTGTGCATGCATGTCTTTTGTCTCCGACCAGACCATCATAATCATAATGCCGAGCCATGGAAAATAAAATATGAGATTTGAAGACCAACTTTATCTCACTAAATCCAACTATTTTATTACATGAAAACTTGGTCTTGTTGTTGAACCCAATGGTTCTGCTTAAAAGCAGTACCAGCATGCATGTATTTAAGGGACTATGATTTGCCTGCATCCATGGTGGTAATCTATGGGCCCATTTGTCTGCCATGTTCATGGGATAGCCTCAGTTTCTTAGTTACTGCAGCAAAATGACACCCACAGGGCATATGCAGGACGAACCTGTCAAAGATTTGGGATGTCAGCAGACCCATACCAACCCTAATCGACCAACCTCGCGCAGGAGCATCCGTGATTTGATTCAGATGCGTCCGTTTAGGCCTCAGTTCTTCAGCAGACCCATACCAACCCTAATCGACCAAACTCGTGCAGGAGCATCCGTGATTCGATTCGGATGCGTCCGTTTAGGCCTCAGTTCGACTCTCCGATTTTAAATGGAAAGACCTATTCATCGAAGCTCATTTGTCCTTCGCTTTCCAGCAGAATGAAAGGAGGAGGAAGAAGAAGACTCATCACAGCATGCACTTGTTTCTTCATCCTTTAGCCTCGTTAGGGCAGCAGAAAGCTTCTGCAAGGCATGTGAGGTGCTGAGACATGACGCCGCTAGGGAAGCCCAGAGAAATGAACTCCACATGATTCCATGTGATCTTTATACGCCGAAAGCAGTGGACCAAAGGCCTTGGAAGAATGAAACAAGAAAGATGAACTATTTAATCCTTGTTTCTTTCAGTTCATCACCAAAGTCGTTCTACTGCACGTAGTAGACCACATGAGGTCTTCAGACCGGAAGAAGGCCAATCGCATGTGGCCCTTCCATAGATATCTGCAACCAATGTGGTTTAGGATTCTTTATCTCGAGCTTTCTCTATTCGCCAAGAGAAAAATCCTTCTACTAAAATACTACAATGACAATTAGCTGAACGTTCCACCAAATGAAGAATCTTCAGAGGACCACTGTCATGCCTTTTTTGTCTGCAGACATTAGAACACTGAATGCTTTCTTATTCTTATTCTTGCTTTCACGACAACTAATTAACAAGTATCATCGAATAAGCATCCTTCTCGTCCGATCTGCAACAGTTTCAAGCAAAATCAAGTAAAAGTTCATTGTGCTTGTCATCTCGATGTCGATGCACTACAACTACAACACAACTTGAACCAGCACAAAGCTAAGACTGCATAATTCCAAGAACATCAAAACCCCAACATTTTCTTCCACCATTTCAGAAAAACAAGTAAATACCAATTCATTTATCATTACCAACTACATTAACGGGGCCGCAGACAATGAATAAGCCTAAAAAAAATCACTACTATCGTTACGGCAAAAGGTTCCAAGCACTACATATATCAAGAATCCTAACCATACCTATAGCATCTGTTATCTACAATAACCCGCCACATACGCCGAATTCACGCACAAGCCTCCCTCCTCGAAAACAGGGCGAAGAGGGCCTCGAGGTCGGGCGGGTGGAAGTAGCCGTTCTTGGGCGGATCCCCCCTCTTGCCAAACGCCACGGAGGGGGTCTTCTTCTTAGGCGGCGCAGGGCAGCGGACCGCAGCCGGGTTCCGGAACTCCGCCCTTTTCGGCGTCTCGAACCCGCCCGCCGCCACCACCTCCTCCTCGCCAGGCCGCCTCATCTTTATCTTTTGCATCTCCATCCTTCCCTCTCCCATTGTTGCGTTGGGATCCAAATCGAGTAAGAACGAGAGTATATAGGGAGGAGGAGGAGAAGAGTGGTGTGCGGTGGAAGCCAGGTAAGGCGGTGGAGTTGGCAAACGCGTTTCAAATTGGGCGGGAATTGTGTCTGCACCAAAAGCGAGAACTAAACCGAATTATACATGCTACATTTGTTCCATACCACACGACATACCCTCCATTTGATTCGAGGAAGAGACGTCAGACTCGTACGACCATGAAAGAGTAGAGTCTCTTAAAAGAGAAATAAAAAGACGACGAAATCCCACAGTGTCCGCGTTTCGAGGCGTCGTTTGTGGTGGTGAACAAAGACACGTGTACCGGGCCCACGAGATAAGGGCGTCGCTGTAGTTCCGGTGTTGGGCCCGCCGCAAACCTGCTGTCACGCTCCGTCGGTGGTGTCGTGTGCGGACGCCAACGGACTCTTCTCCCGGGTTATAAAGGGTGTCGCATAAGTTCTGTAACGCCCGTTATATAGACGGACCGGTACGATGTGGACGCTGACATGGAACGTCGGCATGGATGGGAAAGGAAAGCTTTGTTCCGGCCGTATGCGATCCAACGGTCTTAAAAATCCCACTGAAAAAGGACAATAAAACTAAGAAGAAGACCAAAAAGCCCATTCCAGAAAACAAATGGGCCGGATATGTCATCTCAATTACGAAGGCCCATTTATGTGCATTGCATCAGTGATATCGTGGCATAAATATGATATTCTAAAAATCATGCAAATTAATGATGTTATTATATCTTCCTGCCATGTATCTTGTTTGATAGGAACTGTTGCGCCAACTCGCGCACAGCATTATTGCTTGGTGTCCCCAGGCTTTCAATCGCAAATATTCAATCAATAAGATGCATGCATTTATTTATTCTCCAGCTAAGTCCAAAGGGCGGCCGCTAATAGCACCCTGCGTTCTGTTTGGGTTGGGTGCAACAGGAGTATTTATTTCTTCCATCAGCTCTCAAATAAGCTGCTCACGAATAGCGGTGTGACACTGACACCATCAGATGGTAGGGGTATCCTTGGGCACGAAGTTGCGATCTAATCCATTATCATGTACAAGAGTCTTGTCTGACGTCTCTCGTCACGGACTGTGTCCATCATTTCAACTCCAGGATGCATGCAGCCGGGCATTGGGATGCAGCGTGATATCTTCTTGTGATGGCAATGACAGTCGAGGATTCGGACTTATCATCTTCGTGTCGTGTACAAACTGGCAGAACCAGGTGCCACTGGTCGCTTTGAACTATCATATGGAGCGATGAGGATGGGACTTGTCAAGAGACAGCGAGCCACGGCACCGTGTATCTACAGTATATGAAGTACAAGAGTAAATGCTAGTCCAGCAAGCGTGGGTCGATGCTGATGCAGCCACAGTGAGTTTGTTGAAACGTGAGCTGCGTTTCTTGGACTCTCATTTAGAGGAGAAGAATGGATAGCTGGGAGGTATCCAACAGCGGGAGGAGAGGGGGGAGGGATAAGATCACGAGTACTCGGTGGTCTTCGAGGGAGGAATCTTCGGATGTAGGTCATACGTTACTTGCTTGAGGTTTTAATTAAAAGAGAAGATGCATGCATGAGATGATCGCTGGACTATTCATTTTTCTACTCCGTTGTTGATCATTACTTCAGTTAATGCAACAGTCCAGCGTCTGGAATACCTTTCACCGGAGAGATTCACAACACTTAAATTGGGTCATTAAAAGCCAATTTTAAGCTGCTTACCGACAGCGGCTCTCTCTCTCTCTCTTTCTCCGTTCTCCTTGGCGATTGCAGAACCCACAAATCAAGGTGAACTGGTTCCGATGGCACAAGTAAAAGAACCAGAGATCTATTGGCACGATGAATCAGAGAAGGAGCTTCTCCGAGGGCTTTCGGCTGAGGCATCACCTCCCTTCGTCTCATCCAAGGCTGCAGATGGTGGAACAGTTGGTAGTCAGCGGCACGTACCAAACACGCTCATCTCGTCGGCTTATTCCGGTCCGACCATCGAAGACATCGAGAGAGCTCTATCTACCAAGGTTCCTGATGTCCGCGCTACTTCACATCGTTATAGGTAAGTGAGCTAATATCATTTCTTCTACAACGTGATTCTATTGTATCTTTGACGCTCGCTCTTCATTCCTCAAGTCCCCGTGCATGCTTGCAGAGCTCTAGTACCAGAGAAAGGCATTGGCAAATCGGACACCAAGTACGCGGTGATGATCAAGAGCTGTGGAGGTGGAGTAGCAGAGGATGGCTATAAGTGGAGGAAATATGGCCAGAAAACTATAAAGAACAACCCAAACCCAAGGTTCTTTCTCTTGCCACCAATGCCTATTTCATTCAGATCAAAGATTAACAACATGTTCCCACAAACATATTTGTACTACGTATACATACGGCATGAACACAAGTACTTTCTTCCCTTGATGAATACTGTACGCTTTCCAAATTATGGTACACGTATCACCCGCGACTCGGTTCCAATCGCTGTTACCAGTCCTCAGGTATAGAGTTAGAACATGTTTGTCTCACTAGCATGAGACAAGAACCAACAAATGAACGATCAGAATCAAATACAGTCAATCTATTTTCTGGCGCTCGTGTCATCGTTCTGTCTTAGTTTGTGTGAAGCTTCTTTCTTTGGTTTGTCGAGCAGGAGTTACTATCGGTGCACCAACCCTCGGTGCAGTGCGAAAAGGCAAGTAGAGAGGTCGAAAGAAGATCCAAACATGCTCACCATAACCTACGAAGGCCTCCACCTTCACTATCCCCACTTTCACGTCCTCCGGCGTCGTCCACAGGATCATACTGCTACGAAGCTTCAGGTGCCCAAGAAACCCAAGCTGCAGGGCGAGGAGCAGCTGCACAAAGATTACAAGAGCCAAAGTATTCAAGGCGAGCTGAGGGAGGAGGTGGTGGCCGCGACCAGCGGCGAGAGCAGTCCAGGATCTCCAGATCGAGGACTTGAGGAAGAAGCTACACTGAACCCTGGCGCAGGGAAACAAAACATGCGTCTGAGGGGTGCTGTGCAGTATCCGCAAGGACTGCTGCAAGATGTTGTGCCCTTGCTCATCAGGGAGCCATGCAGTACTGGTTCTGCTGTCTCATCATATCATCATTACCGCTTCTTCCCAACGCCTCGTCCCTCCTACTATTCTGCATCAATTTCCCCACCTACCAATCCATCTGACATTGATTTAGGGCTCCATTTCCGCCACAGTCTGAATCTTAAACAATCAAAGGATAGGTGAACGATGTCAAATTTAGCAAAGCAACACCGTATGACAAGTACGGATCGATCGCTTCTTGTCCATAATATGTATACAGAATGTTCATCTTTGCCTATAATTTCTATAAAGAAAAATGTTTGCTCCGAAGGTGAAGCCTCCTTTTTATATTTATTAATTATTTCGATAAAATTCATCATCCGATCACCAACAATTTGTCACGGTGCAAAATTTGTGTAGAAGCCTGAGGAGATAATGTAGGTTCAGAAGAATCACAACGCAGATTTTGTTTTGAGACCACAGATCGACGGATGCTCTTCACTTAGATTCGAGAAAGAAAGAAAAAAGAAAAAGGCTTATCATGCGTTTATTCTTTTAAGTTGGGCGGTGGAGATCGCTTGTTTGGATGTTGGAATTTGATTAAAGAATTATCTCAGATTTTATAAATATAAAAAGAAAATTAAACCAATTTTACTTTAGATTTTTTATTTAGAAATTAAATAAATGTTAAATCGATAGGAACAAAAAACACAAAAAAGCTTCTAAAAGAAAAATAATTATCGCCGTGATCAGCGATCTAACGCTGGTCGCCTGCGTGACACGTGAGATCATCGTGAGATATAATATAATAATAATTGGACATGGTCAATGCGGGTCTTTTTCTGCAAACAAAAACCCTTAATCTCGATGGCTTTGTGGGGCAAATTAATAAGACAACCAAAAGAACCAAAGCTCGCCTGCGTGACACGTGAGATCATCGTGAGATATAATATAATAATAATTTGACATGGTCAATGCGGGTCTCTTTTTCTGCAAACTAATGAGACAAATTAATGAGACAACAAAAAGAACCCAAGCAACAATCGGATAATTAGAACCCGCATCATCAATATCCAATTTGGTCGAGACTTGAATATGCCCATCAAAGTCTAGCATTTCGGGAGATCCGAAGGCGGAGGTGGCAGCTTCTGGTTGGGAAGTGCTCCGTCCAAGACCAGCCACGCCATCGTCAAACCCCAACTCAAGTGGGTCTCGATGTGACAGTGCATGAACCACACGCCTGCAAATGATGCAGATTTCAACAGTTTGAATCTAATGCACGCAGTATATCTCCATACTAACCTGGGTTGTCCGCCAAGAATCTAATGGCCACCCAGCCGCCGTCCGGCACCCCGACGGTGTTCCTCTCCACCGGATCCACCAGGTTGAACTCGGCCGGGTCCCTCGCCGGATCGAAGTTGCCGAACCCTTCCCCTACCACGAAGAAGTTGTAGCCATGGAGGTGCAGCGGGTGGCTCTCCGTCCCCAGAATGCTGGTGTCCTGCATCACCAACTCGACGCTGGTGTTGAAGGGAAGCACCAACAGCTTGGTCCCATGGCTCACGTTCGTGTTGTTCGGCGGAGTTCCGGTGTAGTTGAACGGCATGAGTGGGAAGGCGGGGAAGTCCGGCGTGTACACGCCCTCCGACTGCCCGAAGAAGTGCGCCTGGAGGAGAGCCGTCGTTGGTACTGTGAAGGAGACGTTGTTGACGGTGGAAGAGAACTTGGTGCCGTTTGGTCCCTGGCACGTCTGGTTTGTCGGGCACGGGTCCGTACCGAGCCCGACGGTGAAGAAGAAGCGTCGGTCGACGGTCTGCGGCACGTTGGCCGGATATTGATCCGTCGCCAGACTACGTAACTTGCCGGTGAAGTTTGCGGCGAAGGATGTGTCGTTAAACGCCGGAAGGGCTGGTATGTAGAGGGCGAACTCCTTGCTAAAACCAGCAAAGGACGAATTGCTGGGGTTGTGGTACTTGAGGATGGCGGCGACGGTGGTGTTGTCGAAGGTGCCGGATCCAGTAGCGTAGGGCCTGGCACTCATGGAGAAAATGGCATTGGGGCAATTAGGTTTGGCGTCGAGCAGGACGTTCATTGTCTGGCCCGGCGATATGAGGATGGTGTCGGCTTCGAAGGGCTTGACGTAGCCGGCATCGACCTCGACAACGGTGACGGTGTGGTTGGCGATGCTGAAGAAAAGCTCATCGTTGAGTGCAGCGTTGATCAGGCGAAGGAGGTACGACTTTCCTGGCCTCACCATGAGTTTGAATGTATCTGCAGTTGCACCATGATCAAAACATTTAGATATTATCACATAAACTGACTACATATATTCTTCCATTTGCTGGGGTTTTCTTTGTACCTTTTACCGAACAGTTGTAGAGAGGACCAGGGTGTCCGTTGATGGTGAAGGCATCCGAAATATTTGGCTCTCCGCCATTCTCAAGTGCCTGACTAATGACAACCTCTGTATCAGCCTTCCACCACTCCCCTGCAAAGCAAGCGTATAGATAGCAAAGTGAAGCCAAGACAAATGAACACAGCAACAACAGGAGGCTGATGTGAGTACCAAAGATGACAGGGACTTCTTTATAGGGTTTGATGAATGGATAGGGAACACCGAGCTCGGGGAGGATGATGATGGCGCCGTGGAGGGTCGTTCTAAGCCATGAGATGTGGGCGTGCCAGAACAGAGTGCCTCTCTGTCCCACGATGGTGAAGTTGTAAACGTAGCTTTGCCCGCTCTGGATCGGGCACTGGGTCACGTACGCCGGCCCGTCCGCCCAGCCGCTGCGCAGTTGCCGGACTCCATGCCTGTGCTCAAAAGGTTGTCCTCAGTTGTGTGTAGTATCTATCAGGTGATAGGCTGTTCTCTGTACGTCTGCATTAACAAGAGTAAGACTCCCATACCAATGAATGGTGACATTGTCTCGAACATGGTTCACCACATTGACGATGACCCGGTCGCCATCTCTGGCGAAGATCGTAGGCCCCGGGTACTGCCCGTTGACGGTGATGATGCTCTTTGTATAGCACAGGCGAGTCACATCTGCCATTTGTATCTGCAGATCGAATTCTCAATGTTTCAGCAACACTGGACCTCATAGCCAGTCCAATTTATGCAAGCAGAAGACTGCAGTTGCTAAAGAGCATACGTCAAACTCGTAGTGTCTAACTATGCCATTTTGCTGGGCTTGTACAACATCAGCTGGAAGCGCAAGCAACACGATGGATGAGAAAACCAAGGTCTCGATGAGAACAGACGACGGACATGGGGAGGAACCCATCCCGATGAGATAGTACAGAGAGAGAGAGAGAGAGAGGCAGGTATTACGCTCGATGGCTGGAATAGTTGGAGAACGTATGGTGGTGTGCCATGAGAGAGAGATAGATGGTCATATATACAAGAGAGATGAAAAAGAGATGAGCATAACAGGAATGTTGGTCCATGTTAGCTTTAGAGTATGGGCAAAGCAGACGTATATGACATATGCTACCATCAAAGACTCTGTTTTGCCAACTCCACCTTCAAACTACCTCCATGAAGATTATCCAAAAACAGAGTCTGGTGTGGTCCTCTGTGTCAGAGAAGCATAGTCCTCCAATTCTGCTTTTTCTACTTCGTGATGACTTCGGCCTCTTGAAGTTATTCTTAGACATCAAGCGATCGATCACCCGTAACAGTTGACACAGTGAGGATATCCCTTGTTGTCGTTTCATTTCACTACTAGTTTGGGATATCAGAAAATTACCGGTGAGCGGGTGTTGGTAGTGAAGCTCCTTTCTTCTTTGTTGATTCCTTCTCGTGTTTCCAAGCAAGAGAGGGAAGTTGAATCCAACTCACTTCTGCAAGTCATCCATCCATACGAGGATAAATAAGAAAATGATGGGAGATCGGAACCTTGAACTCTACTCATTGAATCATACTTCGGAAGAAACTTTACATCGAATTCAGGTCCATGCACTACATACATATCCTTCCTTCATTTGTTGCCTCTTCTATTTGGAGTGTAGAACGGATATGAGTGCTTTGTACGCACTCAATGAACCTCATTTGAGGTATTAAGAAGGGATCAACTTTCGTACACTTGCATTCCAGACTCATTTGAGGTATTAAGAAGGGATCAACTTTCCAGAGCTTCTTTCCAGATCTACAACCAACACAAATCATACACTTGCATTCCACGGAGCATGGGATAGGGAGAATGGTGCGGAAGATGGTGGGTCGTAATCTGCATGAGAAGATAACTTTGATCTTGTGGAGAATATGAGAGCTTCATATGGATCCCAAAGCAGAACATTCCCAATAGGGTTCTTCTGGGCTTTGAATAGTCTCTCTTTACCTGCAGCAGAAAGCAATTTCTTGCTGAGTGCAGAATGTTTGTGCATGATTGCCTACTATGTATGTTTATAATCTCATATCACTGACCACCAAATTGTGCAATGGGGACACTCTCCGTATGCTTAGGTATTTAGGGTTGTGTCAGTGGAGTTAGAGGACTTAAGAACCAAAATCTGAATCTGACTTGTTCTTTTACTGGGCATGGAGCCATGGATTCCTACGACAGCTTGTTCCTTGAGAAAACAAGCAAAAGGCATCTGTTCCTGGTGGGTTTTGCCTGGCCATTGAAATCAGCTTTTGTGGATCATAGGTTCCCTAAAGCCAGTACCAACAAGAACACCACAGATTGATGTCTCACGTTGGTAAGACAAGATCAGCACAACACATTCACCACATGACAGCACCTTTTCGTACTCGAATCTAATTAGGAACACCACGACATTATTTTCTGCCCAAGGTGAGATAGAAACAAATGTGGAGTCCTGTTTTGGCCACATTCTGTAGAATATTTAGGATCATTTGTGAGAGTCAATTCCTCTCCTCTATTCTCCAAATGAAAGCTTGTAATGTTTCTGCCCTCCACTTCGTTAGATATCCTTCGACAGAAAATAGAGGTGGCAATTAATTTGAGGCGCTAGAAAAATGATTTCATCACCAGCATCAAACAGTAGAAAATGAAAAAGGTACACGAGGAGGAACAGAGAAGGAATCCGAGGATCATCACACCTGCTGTCCTCTGCTGCTACTGCCAAACGCTACAGGCCAACATGCATGGATTGCTGCTGCGAGGGATCGGCCTGGGAGGCTGTGGAGTTCGGTCAATCCCCATCTCCTTGAAGAAGAGCCCTCGCAGAGCAGACACAGCCATCCCCTCCTCCCTCGAAGTCTCTGTCCACCTTCTCCCTGGACTCTGATGCTTGCTCTGTTGACTTCAGGACAGGCTACGCTGCCGTAGGCTCTGCAACCCAATCGCCATAGGGAGGCAACTCGTCAACACTGTCAGGCTTAGACCCAAGTTGGGAGGCAACTCGTCAACACTGTCAGGCTTAGTTAGACCCAAGTGTTGGAAGCCGAAGCTTTGCCGCATCAAACACGTTAAACACTTGCACCAAAGAAGGCCATAGGCCACGATCATTCGATTATTCCAAGTAAATAAAGCCAACCAAGAGCGTGCTCAAGCTTCCCTTTTCTTGGACGACGAAGCGTGCTGAAGCTTGGGAGATGACAGCAGTGTCCATGATCGATCGAGTGTTTCCTGTGGTCCGAAGCTACTACATGCAATATAGCAAACAGGTGCAACACGTCAACCAAAGCAACCTCTCTCTTCTGATCTCTCGACTGTGAGCATCAGGTCGCCGGTACACACGAGGAGGAGTGCTTTTAGGTGTAGCCCCGAGCAATGCAATCAAAATCGTCATGACATTGTCCCCCGGTCACATGCAATCCTAATGGCAGTAGCAATCATTTTGTGCCTCGTATACTTGCGATCTTGTGTAGTTTATTAATGGCCGATAGAGAAGTATTTATTGCTGTGGAAGAACACGAAAGATTGGTGGAGTGTGGAGATAGCCGAGTGATCAAGGCATCCATCCATCCAAGTTGGGTGTCCTTTCCACACGGAGAGAAAAGTAAATGGAGAAGATTTGTGTGTGGGGAAGAAAGCCTGACGCGCAAGTATTGGATGTGCCCCCCCCATGTACACATGCCGTACGACATGGCTCAGTATTGAATACGTATCGGGCTCGCCTGTTAAGATGGTCAACCTGTTCTCTCGTTGAATGAAATCGGGATACATGACAATTGGATGTTCATGAGTTGTATTATTGGTTACAAACTTCAAGTATCATAGAGGATATGGGAAGCTGCATGAGAAATGAGTAATTACATAATGACAAATAAGAAATAGCCATAATAGTTATTGATCAGTTTTGTTGCGATTTTCCAAGGGTTTGAATGCCAATTATAATCTGAGCAATGCCAAATATTTTGTTCATGTAAAAATGGTTAGTGACGGAGGTGTAATACCAATCTATTATAATCGTTTCAAAATATGGTAAAGCTTCTTCTTCTTCTTCTTCCTCTTCCTGTTGATATGTCCATTTATTCCAGTGGGGCGTTTCAGTTCATTTCCATGATCAACATGCTGTGCAAACAAAATCATCATGCATGCTGTGCAAAATCATCTGCAAGCCCAATGTCTAACTTGCAATCAGGGAAGAAGACAGGATGATAATATGATTTAACCCATGGTCAATACTAGGCCTGCTCTGAACTCTAGGAAGAAGAACAGATCTCACAGTCAAATCCTTGATTGAGTTGGGTTTGTTGAGTGAGAAATCTTAGAATCTTAGTCTTCAATGTCAAATGTGGGGGCATAAGATTAAAACGTGGAGACAACAACTTTAAGGAAAGTTGTCATTGATGCAAACTGAAAATAAATCTAACCAACAAGATAAGCATGCTAGCTAAACCACCAAACATTCCTCTACTCTCTCTCTCTCTCTCTCTCTCTCTCTTCCAAGTGAACTCTACGGATTTGTTGAGCAGCTGATACTGAACACTACAAGTAGACATAAAGACATGCCCAGATTATACAATCATATATGCTTGCTTAATCCACAAGCCATGAGCAATGAGCTTCACTATCTTTCTGAGATCCTGGATGAAGCAAACCTGCTTTCACAATCGTGCTCTCTCTATAACGCTTTTGCTCGCAGACCATTAAAGTAGCAGATGATCGTAAACTACGGAAGTCAAGCAGTCTAATTACGTATGATGGATTCGGTTCCCAAACAAAGATGGCGTAGCCACGCGCATGCATGCATGGTTTGATTAGCCATGCTACGAAGCACGTCGAACGTTTGCAGCGTTCGCGGCGGGGTTGGCGACGGCGTGTGCGGCGGTCGAAACCGGAGCCACTTCCCCTACCCTCCTCCCACCGCAACCTCCCGTCCTCGATGACCCCACCCCCTCCCCTCCCAATCCGCTCAGGCCACGTTGACTTGTCCCACCTGATGGCGACGCCTCAGCGGTGAGTCACGCTTACCCACCCCCAGTACCTACCTCGCCCCTCCCCTCTTCAAACCCCCTCCCCCTTTCTTTTGTCCGGAAACGTTTTCCTACTCAGTCGAGTACCCTGTCTCTCTCTCTCTCTCGTCCGGTGGGCTCAAAACGTCCCGGCCAATCATAATGCAGGTACACGACATTTGTATTGGCACAGAAGGATACTGCACGTCTGTTATTTACGCCACCTCTGTCCCTCAGTGGTGCTGTGGAAGAGCTATTCGTCTGGCCGATTACCACGGAACGGACTGCGGTCCCATCGCAACGCAGTTAGGTATCTCGTTGGGTACCGTTGGAGGGAGGTGGTAAAGATGAGAGAGAGAGAGAGAGAAGGTGGGTGAATAGGGACAAAGATAAAACCCTCGCTACGTGAAACAATTCCTGACGCAAAAACTAAAGCAAAATGGCGCGTCTCCTTTCGTCAGATTTCGATTGGAAGGAACATTCCCCGTTCGCATTTAAATTCTATCCTTTGTTCGGAAGAGTGAAACGGTGGTGTGTGCGAGCGGCGTGGAGGTTAAAGGGTGCAAAAGCGTGGATAAAAAGTCGTCGAATCACAGCCGTCGGTGGCGGCACAACTTGCGATGGAAGCAAAGCCCAGATCGAAGGCTGTCGTAGATCCTTATCCCACCTTTCTTTTCTCTCAAATAAATAAATAACCCTCCGGTTTCCTACTTTACCGCAACACACAGTTTCCCGTTACCCGAGGCCCTCAACAGGCTAATCTCAACCGTTGATTGGTCATCGGACGGACCACACTGCGAAACAATGGTATAATTGTAGGGTGGTTTGATCGTGCCCCACACAAATAAGTACTTATTATTCCCCACCACTCCATCCTTCACAAAAACGCCTTCCTTGCTCTCTTCCTTCTCCGTTTTGCCTTTACTCCCGCAATATGTCCTTAATTACTTCCACTGCCCTTTTGTGGTGTCACTCTCGAGTCCATAAATACCCCCCTCCACTTGGCTCAATCTTCAACCTCATCATCCAAACCCTAGAGAGCAGCAAAGCGACAGAGTAATGGCGTTGGCCTCCTTCGTCTCCCTCGCCTCACTCCTGGCCCTCCTGGCGCCGGCGGCCGGGCGCATTCCCGGCGTCTACACTGGCGGTCAGTGGCAGAGCGCCCACGCCACCTTCTACGGCGGCAGTGACGCGTCCGGCACCATGGGTAAGCCACATTCCTATGATAGTCACCGATCTCTTGCGTCCAGCCTCGAACGAAGCGGGGACTGACGACGTTTGTGTGCCGGATGTTGGGTTTGCAGGAGGGGCGTGTGGGTACGGGAATCTGTACAGCCAGGGGTACGGGGTGCAGACGGCGGCGCTGAGCACGGCGCTGTTCAACGAGGGGCAGAGCTGCGGGTCGTGCTTCGAGATCAAGTGCGCGGATGACCCGCGGTGGTGCCATGGCGGGAGCCCCTCCATCTTCATCACTGCTACCAACTTCTGCCCGCCAAACTACGCTCTCCCCTCCGACAACGGCGGGTGGTGCAACCCACCACGCCCCCACTTCGACCTCTCGATGCCCATGTTCCTCAAGATCGCCGAGTACCGCGCTGGCATCGTACCCGTCTCCTTCCGAAGGTATTCCTCCTTTTTCGATACTGGTAGAGCTCCTTTGCTCGGATCTTCATCGATTGATCTTTACGATGCGTGTAGATTCATGCTGGTTTCGATCTGTGCTCTTAGAATTGGCCTTAAAAGACGCTCTAAACATTGAACCATTATTTTGGGAAATAATTACGAACGCGTCCATATTACGCGCACGGATTACGCGATGATGTGGCTGCGTATGGGGCGTTGGATGGGAAGCATCCAATGTAAAGGGCTTTACGCTCCTATGCGACATTTTGATCCTGCGACATCTTTCCCCTAAATGGTATCCTTCTCGTGGCATCAATTCCACCTTCTTCAGTACTGCTTTCCAATGTCCTCAAAATCGCGTAAACTTCGTAACGTTTTGTGCGATTCACTCATCCTCTTTGCTTTATTTTACTTATTTTTCTCCATGCAATGGCATCCTTCTTTTGGCTGTGTCGTTTTGGGTAGAGATTCCGGTTCCTTTCCCTATCAAAAGTTCACTTTCCAGAATTGTTCCACAGTGTTGTTCAATCCACGAGAGTGCCACTCCTTTCTTCGGTCTCCGACGCCTGGTTTAGGACACCGGACAATATATATATTTCAGGATACAAAGCACACATCTCTCCCAGAAAAAAAAATTTTGTTTAGCTGAACGTTATTTTTTTTTTGTCGCTGTCAAATTGTACGTCCAAAATAAACTTATGCAGAAACGAGATACCGAAATCGACCTATGCTCATGTCTTGTCTGGCCTTTAAGGGGGCTGAGTTTGGTCCGGTAGCAGAATCGAATCAGATTATCGATATCTTCCCATTCCAGCCCGTGAATTCTTTTCCTTTCACTTGTTCTCCGGTCCGCGTTTTGCTCCGCCCTTTTTTTTTTTTTGGGTTCTCTGTTTTGTCGATTTGTTTCCTCCAAATAAGCAAACAGCAAAAAAATATATATATTATCATTTTTTTTTAAACCTATTTGACCGGATTCCCCACTTTATGTGTGACTCACAGAACACAAAGCCAAAAAGGCCAAAACCAAAGAAGAACGTAATTTCCGTTGTCGCGGTATCCTATGCCTCCGTGTAGGGACGGAAACAAACAAAAGGAAACCGCGTGGGGTCCGGCCCTGTTGGGGCTAGCGTGGCGTGATGCACCGTATCGATTTGAACCTACGTGCTTGCTGATTTGTTTGCGGCCGTCGGATCGCAGGGTCCCTTGCAGGAAATCCGGTGGGATCCGCTTCACGATCAACGGGTTCCAGTACTTCAACCTGGTGCTGATCACCAACGTGGCGGGCGCCGGCGACCTCATCCGCGCCAGCGTGAAAGGGTCCCGCACCGGGTGGATGCCCATGTCCCGCAACTGGGGCCAGAACTGGCAGTCCAACGCCGTCCTCGTCGGCCAGTCCCTCTCCTTCCGCGTCACCGGCAGCGACCGCCGCACCTCCACCTCCTGGAACATCGTCCCCTCCACCTGGGAGTTCGGCCAGACCTTCGAGGGCAAGAACTTCCGCGTCTGACATTGGAATCCAAAGGCTTCGTTACTCTTTTTCTTTAGCAGCAGTTGCAGTAGTACTAGTGTTTGTGTGTTTTTCGCGCCGTGGATTAGTACCGAGTGGCTTTGGTTGTCGTGAAAGTAAAAGGTAATGGCGACGGCTGAGTGGTAGGAGTGTCTCTGTCGTGTCTGTGTGTCACTTTGACTGCATCTTTTTGGGAGTCTTATTTGACTGTGGGGTGGTGTGTGGGTTTACCGAGCAGTGGGAATAGAGTAGCATACAAAGTTATAGTTTGTAACAGTGGCGGCTGAAGTGGCTGCACAACGAAGGAAATTGTTGTAGCCCGCAGTTGCTCAGATATCTGTTACGTCTGATAGGTGTGATGCGACTTCTTTATATATGTCCATCACAGTGGAGTCTCTGCTTTGCTTGTTATCTAATACAGTGATATGATGAATTTACAAGGGTGAAAATGCTGCATTGTTCAGTTCATGCCTTTGGTTGTTAGGTAAATTAGAATGCTGCATTGTTCAGTTCATGCCTTTGGTTTCCTCAGCAGGATTACATCTCGGTTCGTCAGCCAGTCATATTGATTGATTGTTAGGTAAATTAGTTTTGGTTGAAGCAACCCATGTTAAAGTGTAAAGCAGGGAGACAAAAGGGTACCCCTCTACACTGAAAACTGATGAGGTGTTTCTTCAAGACTGTTCATCCCATTCCCTCTTGTGATAAAAGTGTTTCAGTTCATGGTATCCTCTTGTCGAACCTTCATGGAGTCAACATGGTGTAGGTGGATATCCAGCATAGATTTGGCAACTCGATTTTGTAATAGCCAAACCTTCCCATTGACCAATTTGTGACCTTGAATCGATAGATCTGGACAATATCGGATTGGATTGTAATGCCAGACAAGCATGTTTTGACCTGAATAATAAAATATTTCAAATGGCTGTCAGGGATGTATGTATTATAAGTGTGTACATATATGCACGTATATATTCATGTACATATAGGAAGCAGTAATCTATTCGAACTGGTTCTTTAGGGATACAAGTGAATATTTAGTACTTGGCTGTACGTTAAGTTAGCCCTTGTTTTCATCAAACCACAACTAATGGGTTTGGTTTTCCCTAAAATAAGACACGGTTCTAATAGATGCAAGTCTGTTTCATGTGTTTTGCAGGGATATGCAAATTAAGAGAGAGAGAGAGAGAGATGCATGCCATTTTGCCTATTATTATTCATATGCTCAATGCTTTCTAATAAATAGATGAATCAGAGTTAGTGATTGATTGAATTCGATCCAGCCACTTGGTGCACCCATTCATGGAGACCAGATCAAATCATAATATTCTAAGTTACAACCGATGGATCAAACGTAACCAGACTATTTATTGCTTCCCTCGAAAGCATGGCCAACTACGACTTCTTTAGCCAGTGAGACGAATATTTTGCTCACCAATGTTGACCACTACTCATTCGAGACAAGGAAGTCTAATGCGGCTCTGCCAAGTGGTGACCAAGCTAACTTAATCAAATTGAACTTAAACAAATCCAAATAGGTAATAATAATCCTAAGCGTCACTATGAAAAGTTTTCTAAAGTACATTCTTTAGCAAGAATTATTTTCTTTTGCATTACGCTTTTACAAACTTGATATTTTACCGACACCATTGATAAAAAAAATCATATTTTTATTCGAAACATAGTCTTATAGGATTTGACAAGTCTTTGAATCAGACGATCTTGAATATTATCTGATAAACACACAAGATATAAGATCTGGATTGATTTCGAATCAATATGTGATATGACATATTTTGACCCCCAAGACACGCTAGGTCAGAATTTATACTAAGGCACTGCTCGACCTCAGGAAACCCGAGCCGATGTCGCCCCCAAGACACGCTAGGTTAGAATCCGTACTAAGGCACTGCTCAGGGAACCTCGAGCTGACGCCGCCCCCAAGACACGCCAAGTCAGAATCCATACTAAGGTATTGCTCGGCATGTCCACCACACCAACCTGCATATGACCGACCCACATACAGTAATATAAAGACCTATGGCCAGCATCTGGCCAGAGAGAGGCAAAAACCAATAGATCACTCGACTGACTTGCTCGTCGGGTGATCCTGACGAGGGCCATTTTTATAGGAAAATGCGACCACCTCATGAAGGCGAGCTGCCAATCACCCGGGAATCGTCGTCCAGTGCATGAAGGAGAACAGCCAATTGGCCCGGATCCTGACCAACGCCAACCAGCACTCCTTCCCGAGGGCGCGACCACCTCACGAAGACGAGCAGCCAACCACTCAAGAATCGCCATCCAGTGCACGAAGGAGAACAGCCAACCGACCCGGATCCCGACCAACGCCAACCATCATCCCTTCTCGAGGACGCGACCACCTCACGAAGCCGAGCTACCAACCACCCTAGAGAAGGAGAGACATAGCTCGGCATACATAGTGCCCGGATCAGCACACCAAGGAACGCTGATTAACACCCCGTTGCAAGTGCTCGGTCGACCTCATCATCCCACTCACCTCCCAAGAAGCTTCTGACATTAGCCAATGGAACTAACCGTGCTGATTCACCCGTCACGATATTTTTATTCACTAACGATATTAGGTTAAATAATTTAAATTTTTAAATAAATTATTCATATATATCAAAGCGGTCTCACATCACCTCCAATCGGAAGGCATGTCCGGACAAACGAGAAATGGGAAAGTATTACCATCTCGAGAACAAGTCTCCGACGATTTAATAGCAGCGGTTGCAGAATAAGTTTCCACCCGAAGACAAATCCTTAGTAAGTCCAGAGAGGCAACTCAGGACACAACCTGCGACTGCTTTTAGCAAATTCTGGTCAGAAGTACCAAAAGGAATTGCGTGAAAGAAACACCAAAATCTTAAATCACGTTGACACGATCAAAGTTGACGGAGATAGCATCCATCGAGTCCTCCAAGTAGATAAAATAGCATGCTACAAGTAATCTCTCGTTATCCTCCTCTCTCTCCTCTATCATTCCATGTTCCTCTGGCCATGCAAAACAACCTGATTTATGCACATCTTCTCATTCATGACCATAATAATCATACTTGGAATCAGACATAGAAAGGAATTATATATGTAGATTGCTACGATGAGGTCGGGACGGGGACTTCGTGGTCGTCGGCGCTGAGTGCTCGCTTTGACCAGCCACCGAGAAGGCTGCTATGAGTTGACCATTGGCGGTACTTCGAATACGTCTCTTGGGACGGGGCGCTGTGCGCTGTTCCATGGCAATCGTAGGATCCTCGGGCCACCCGATTCTTGCGCCGATAAGCCGTTCGTCGAAATGCCCTTTTCTGCTGATGGGAGGGATCTGTGGTCCGACCGACTTGATTAACCCCCAAATCTCACTTCGCTCCCCGTCACTTCTTACTGAAAAGCCCTCGGCATGTGCTGATATGTCGTGTTCCCACCCGCGCCCGGAACGGCGCTCTCAGCTGGGAGTTGGTCCTCCCCAACCTCCACTCTCGCCACGCTCCCCCCCTCACCTTCCTCCATTAATATATTGACCTTCTTCTTCGCCTCCTCTTCTATCCCTCTCTCTCTCTCTCTCTCTCTCTGTCCGTGGCTTCTCTTCATGCCTTCGCCTGCTCTAGGGTTTCTCCCCGGCCATGAAGTGCTTCCATTTCTCCAGCGCCGACGCCGGCGGCACCTTCGATGACGCCGGATCCAGGGTCTCCCGCCTCTCCTGGGCACGCTCCCTCAGCATCGCGTCCACCTCCTCCTCGCTCGGACTCGAGCCACGGCGGGCCGAGCTCGACCCCGGCTGGGACCTCCCCTGCCCGGCGACCGCCGGGCCGCCCGAGGGCCTCCGCGCGTTCGCGTTCTCGGAGCTGAAGGCCGCCACCAGGGGGTTCGGCCGATCCCTCCTGATCGGCGAGGGCGGGTTCGGGTGCGTCTACAGGGGTGTCGTCACGGTCGCCGGCGACGACGGCGCCGCCGAGACGATGAACGTCGCTGTGAAGCAGTTGAACCGGCACGGGTTGCAGGCAAGAGTTTCCTTCGTTTCTTCGTTTTCGTTGCTGCTGATGGACTCGTGATATTGTTGGGTGTGCATTAATGTTCGGAGTGAGTTGCATTTATTGATCTCCTGCGTTGCTTTGTGAATCTTATTCGGATGTTGCTTTTATGTTGGAAGAAAACGTGATGTAGGTCCTGATCATGTACCGATATCTCTTAAATTGTCTGCATGTAACATCTTTGATTCGACGTTTTTGATTCCGTTGGTGTGATCTTGATTTCACATTATAAACTGAGCTAGAGCGATCCAAGTTGTCCCATCTTTCTAGGTACTTTCCTGTCTTTTGTCGAAGGCTTTCAGATTCAAGTCCTGTTCTTTTCATGTGATTACACCGTGAACACGATTGATCTGTCACAACCTTTGGGTCTGGCTATTGTCTATCCACTGCGACTGACCTTTGATGATCCTCCTGGCTTATCTGCCAATGTGGAAACATTAGTTTCGAATTGTCACGAGCATAACTAAGCTATAGGTCCCAGTCTTCACTGGTAGGCTCAGCGGCCATGCCGGCCAAGACAAGCCATATGCAAGTCCAATGCTATATTTGTCCCCTTGTTGATACAGTATATGCTGCATGGGTTTGGCCGGCATAGCTGGCATGTGCAACCCCTGGATGTTACCATTTTATGCAATAGCGATGCTTGCTTGTTGCATTTATAGCTGAGTGGTTGTCCTAATTGTACCAGAAACCCTTGTTATTTTGATTTGTTAGACTTGATGTTGAAAAAAAAATAATTTGCACGATTTTGCCCGATTTTGGTTGAGAATTTATTGAGTTACTTTGTTTTTTCTGCAGGGGCACAAGGAATGGGTTACTGAAGTCAATTTTCTTGGTGTAGTGAAGCATCCAAATCTTGTCAAGTTGGTGGGTTATTGTGCTGAAGATGATGAGAGGGGGATTCAAAGGCTTCTTGTTTATGAATTGATGCGCAATAAAAGCTTGGAGGATCACTTATTATCTCGAGTTTCATCAGCTCTCTCATGGTCTCTAAGGTTAAAGATTGCACTAGATGCTGCACGTGGTTTAGCATACCTCCACGAAGAAATGGATTTTCAGGTAGTCATTTATTGGACTCCTTGGTTATATGTGCTTAGAGTTTGAATAGTTGGCAACTCATTCATAGATGCCATAACATCAAGTTGAAGGTCACTTGCAAACATCAATTCATTTGATTGATGGACTTCAAAATATCAAAGCTAGTTCCTGTAAGTTTGAACCAATTAATTGAGCAGCTGATAAAGGTAATAAAACGTCGACTTGATTTTAGTAGTGGTATGGCTTCTACTTCTTTGACATGCTTATATCCTTTGATAAATACCTAAACTATTGGAAGCTTTCATAATGATATTAACAACATGTATACATGCTGATATTAAGATGATTTAGATTTAAAAGTTGGTCCAGTGCAAAAGATCAAGGATGATAAATTATCTAGACTTCATTTATCTTTATTTCTTTCCAATTTATCTCAATATTTTTGTACTCAAACAAAGAAAAATACCCAAATGACTGATTTGTACACATGCAAATTCACCAAGGGATATGTATGAACAACTAATTTGCATCGAATCTCACCTGGAGAATGTGTGTCAAGCTACATAAGGATAAGGTCCCATATATATTGAATGATCTTAGCAAAGTCACCAGCAGTTGGTTGTCAAGCTTGTTCAGTGCTTCAGCTCATATTAATGCTTTATAATATCATACACCAGAAAAAAAATATATCTTGTCTTTTGTGTTGGAATTATTGTTTTGAAACGGTTTCGTAAAACACTAGTGAGGAATGTAAAATCTTTTTAAAATAATTATATAAAAAATCCCAATTAAATCAGGCAGGAGGGAGAATGTCCTAAAAGACACTTGCTCCTTATCATGCAAGAAACTTTTTAAGTGTGCTCCAAAAGAACAACCAAATCCTATTCACTTTCATGATTCTTATGGGTACAACCACATGGAACTGTAATGAGGAGTATGACAATCCATGCAAATGGCTGGAACAGCCTTTTCCTTCAGTTATTTCCTGTTTTTATCTCTCCTACAATTGGATTTTTTAGAACTACAATATTTTTTTTTTGTTTTTTTGCTGATATCGCTATCTTGTTCAACTATTAACCAGATGCCGTAGGAATTAGACTGGAATGGTATTTTCTAATTCTTTTACGAAACTATTTTTCTGTTCCTAAAATTAGTATCTGTTTTCTAAACATGGGCTTTGATCACAAATGATTCCAGACTATCCTTCATAAATTGTTCAACCTTCATACTTCTAATTGTTCCATCAAATAACAATTTAGTGGCTGCATCTAGCCTGCGGTGAGCAGCAACATGATCCCATTATTTTAACATTCATATTTTGAGTCACTTTCCATTATTTTAACATTGTTTCTATATTTTTTAACTAGAAATATACCTCAACAGTCTTAAATTGGTCTGCTCAACATATTGTATGTCATGAAATGATACTTCAGATATTTAGGAAGAAATTTAGTTATTTATTTATGAGAGATTTGTTACAAAATCATGATAAGTTTTGAAACCAACACTATATATTCTTAATCAGTCCGTGGAGAATATAGTGATTTGCTTCATGATTCAGATGTTCAAGAAGAAACTTGTTACATGTTCATGAGGAATTAGGTAGTGATAAGTCTTGAAATCAACATTTTATATTCTTAATTAATCTACAGAGAAATTACTGTTTTGCCCAAATAGTTGGGACTTGCGGTTTGGTTGTTGTATAGAAATGTTTGGCTTCACGGTTTTCTTGGTTTTAACACTTTCTTCTTTTTCTAATTTAAATAATCCATTAATTTTATTGAATTTTAAATAAAATTAGATTTACTAATAAAACACAAAGTCTCACTATTTTCAAGTCCATGGTTATGCATTTCACTCTAATCAGTGTGTTCTTGGTGGAACATATCAATCCGATGGACTGTCAGGTCAACAACACAGACCACGACATGTGCCTCCCAACACCGTGTATATGTTTCACAGTATGTATTGACTCTGTGTTGGCACACTGGTGTGTATCAGACCGGTACTGATCCAGCTTGACCAGTGCAGACCTGGTAAAATTTGAAGCCATACGATGTATCAGTCATCTAAAATTTTAAGCCAGCAGATAACCCGTCTTTTTTTAGCTCCGGTACTTGAAATGTCAAACCATGGTCAAGTCATCTAACATTTTAAGGCAACGGATAACACATTGGTTTATTAATTTACATTTTAGCTTTCCAAGACTCCCGGTCACTGTGGGCTGCTGGAATGGCTTGAGACAAACATGTGTCACTTTAATTAAATTGTGATGAAAATTACATAGAATAAAGACTCTCAGTACCTCCCTCTCTGATCTTAAGTTTTCATCACTGTCAAGTCATCTACAAACTTAAGCTGATAATAGGGTTTTATTCATTATTTTTTCTGATGCTCCCAACAATAGGGAATGATATTCATCTGTTTTAAACCACTAGCCTATTTTTTTTAAGCCTACTGTGGTTGTGTAGATGAGCTCTTATTTGCGGCTTGTTGTGACTTCTTACTTGGTCCAACAGGCTTAGTTTTCAGAAGAAATTATCAAGAACAGAAGGTTGTCATTCATTATCATGTTAAAAACAAAGATTATATAGTGTTACCTTTGCCTCTCAGCTAGTGGCAAGATATTGGAGTTGTTTCATTCCTTGCCAATGGTACCAAGGCATATATAGAAACAAGGTAGGCAAATGCCATTGAATATTGAATGTGTAGTGGCACATGCAGTAGGCTATAGCATGGTGTAGCATGTATTTGTACTTAGCAGCATGCTCTTTATAAAAAAAGGTCTGCACAGAGGTACTCCCTGATAATATTGGCACAGCTGGCATATTGCTTTATTCCTAGCAAATAATCACCTAATATTCAGATGCTTGCTGAATTCTTCACATTCCTGAATTTAGATGGCGACTTATTCTGAAAGTTAGATGACCATTTAATTGTTTATTACTAGATATTTATGATTTGTGCAACTTTTTATTTCATTCATAGGTTACTATGCCTTAAAAGGTCATTGATTTCAAATCGTCACAGGTCATTCGATTATGTGATCACTATGTAAGGCCTTGGTTTCTCTTTTTATTCCTCATGTATAGATGGACAGAATGTTGGGTCTGCATCGGGTGTTTGAGGGATGCAAGGCCATATTCAATTTGTTTAATAATTCTCTCTTCTATTGATTGTTCTCTTCTTTTGTTTCTATTTTTTTCCTTGCAAACTTAAATCACTAGTGATGCTACAGTACTGAACAGAACAGTAAAACAAATAATTCCCCAACAAGCTATTGTATCTCAACAAAATAGGTATGAATCCATACCCATAAGATCTGACAAATTTTACCCTTATCATCAGCTTGCCAATGCAATTTTAATTTCTAAAAGCCTCAAAATTGAATTTTTACCTCAATTTTGACTATTACCTCCACTATAACCCTTAAACACCTGTGCTTTAGATCCCGTGCATCAATTATCAGTTCTCATTATATGACAATTCTACTTTAAATTTCATGTCCCATATATGAAGGTTAAGGTGTTCTGGACTTCCAATCAATCCTAATCCTAATCCTAATCATACTCAATACCTATTCTATTTGGTAAAGCCACCGATCTCATGTGAAACTGAGTTTCTAAGTAAATCTTTGATGTTCTTCCTATATCACAATTTATGTTATGCTGTATCATTAATGCTTCCTGTGTTTTAAATTTCTATAGCAGCAGTCGAGATCATGGTGTGATGGATATTCCCAGTTCTCTTCTTGTACTATATAATATTAGCTAGGGATTCCTCTTTTTCTTCCTTAGTTTGGCATGTGGCATCTTTCATTATGTACATGTTTTTACCATAGAATAGAGTAACAGCTTCTCTATCTTTGTGTCTATACGTCTGCTGCAAGTTACTCGGTAGATGTTTGAAAATTTTGTTCTTTTCACTTTCCATTTTATGTTCTCATTTTATATTCTTTTGATGCAGTTAATATTTCGGGATTTTAAGACATCCAACATTTTGCTGGATGAAGATTTCAATGCCAAGCTCTCAGACTTTGGTTTTGCTAGGCATGGCCCAACAGCAGGAGTTGGTCATGTTGAGACATCAGTAAGTTTTGATTATAATGATCTGGCTTTTGTCATATAATGCATGACCAGATCTTCAATGTTGCTTAAGCTTGAACATTATCTATACTTGTCTATATGTATCACTTACTGAACAAGTACTTTTAATGAAGAAACTGAACGAACAGGATAATATCTCAACTTTGACTGCATCTCCGCTGCAAACTCCATAAAATCGATTAGTTGAACATTTGATTATTCCTAACTATCATATGGAGTGGGTTTTAGTGAATTTGCTATGTATGTATTTTTTGAAGCTCACATGAACTTTTAACAAGCCATCGGCAAGGCTTATTTACATTCCTTTTTCAACTCTTAAAAGATCTTATGTTTGTGAAGTGCTGCCAGCATCTAAGAATTTTAATATTCTTCTTTGGGCTACAATTTTTCAGAATTTATCCATTATGCATACCATGTTAAGTAGCCTATTTCTGTTGCTTTCTTGGCAGGTAGTTGGCACTGTTGGCTATGCTGCTCCAGAGTACATCCACACCGGAAAATTAACTGCTAAAAGCGATGTATGGAGTTTCGGTGTGGTTCTTTATGAACTTGTAACAGGAAGACGGTCCTTAGATAGGAACCTACCAAGAAGTGAACAAAAGCTCTTGGAGTGGGTAAAACCTTTTGCAACGGACCCCAAAAAGCTCCACACTATTATGGATCCACGACTGGAAGGGAAGTATTGCTTAGAATCTGCTCAGTATCTAGTGGCTTTGGCAAACAGATGCCTAAAGAAGCAACCAAAGTCACGTCCTAGAATGAGCGAGGTGGTCGAGATGCTTGATCAGATCATTAAGACGTCTAACAGTGAGACTTCAGAAACCATCACCAGTACATCAATCTCTCCGGGGGAGGATGCTGCTGACACGAAAAAGCTGTCAAAAGATAAAAGTTCCAGGAGCAGGGTCTTCGAAATCAAGGATATGCTCACCCTAAAAAATAACTCTGTGGGGAGGTTATACTGGAGATCATTGGCTTCGGGACCGATTGATTGGATGGCAAGGAATTGGCCATAAGCTTGCATGGTGGACTTCAATTCTTGGTTTCTTTTGGTACCGGTGGATGAGTTAGCAGCAGGCAAGGTTTTGGTACTACTTCTACTGTTCTACTTGAATCATTGCGATCTCTTTCCTTCATCATTCACAGAAACGACAGAACGGATGTCTGTTCCTGTGGACAATTGTTTAGCATCTTGCTTCTGAACGACGCTTCTTGGTGTTCAACCGATGTACAAAGTTTTCAAAGCAGAAGAACATTGTGTGTTTTTCCTGGGAGAGAAAATGTGGAAGTGCACAAGGCATTCATACAACTATACTCCAAAACATTTGTTATACAAGTTGGGAGTGAGCAATCCAAAAAGGATCTCTAAGAACTCTGGCAGGCGGTAACAGGTATATATATATATATATGTTCATTGGAATTTAAACCCAAAAAAGGACTTTAAATTAGTGCCATTTTTTCAAATAAATCTACAAAAAAACTATCGTAGAGGTAAATGATTCTTTGGTTCTCTGTATGAGTAGTAGCTGCATCTCATATCATGTATCCTTCAATCAGGAAGCCACCCGACTCTTTGGCTGCTGCATTATATTGGTACTAAAACCGTCTCTCCTTTGGAGAGCTTTGCAAAACATGAGTGAGATGAGTCGATGATCCATCCAAAAGCAGGCAACAGTATCTCAAGGCTGTATATGCCTGTCCTCTCTAGGATAAGACCACTTCCAAGTGACAACTGGAAACCACCACATACCTGAAGGCAGTAGTGGGCAAAGAACCCCTCACGACCTTGACGAGGGACAGAGATGCAGAGATAGTCAAATGCAATTATAGGCAGCCATAGATGCTCCCCCATCCATCACAGCCCACCACTCTTCCGCACGACCACCTTCTCCTCCTCCTCCGCCTCCTCCTCCTCTGTTCCCACGACTGGACTGTTGCAGCATAAAGAGGAGATGAAATGAGGTGGTGGACACAGAATCATGGATCAAGCCACCTGATGTCTTGTGTGCTTACTCAGTGGCCAACCACATGGCTTGCCAGAAGCCCACTGAACTGAAGGTGGCCACTGGAAGAGCTGCATCTAATTTTTTTTTTCCTTTCGATACTGTTCTTCACTCCTCCTGACCTCTGTTTGTGGTATTGATGTGGAGTTCAACTGATTCTAATTCATTAGACATGCATTGTTAATCCTTTTGTTTCAGTTTCCTCTCTTCTTTTCCCACTGATAGTCTCAGTTAAATTTGTTTGATTGGCAGTAGAGTAGATAAATCTAATTAGATTGGGTCTGTGAACAATAGAAATGGAAGAGAAGCAACAACACACTCTACAAGGAGATCAATGGGAAAGAATATATCTGAATATAGCATCGATCCAATAGTTTCTGCATAAACAGGATGTATATTTCAAGAAGATTAGCACGAAAGCTAATCTTCTATCTTGTCAAGTTGGTAAAGAGGGAACTCATCGTGGTTAAGCAGTCAATTAAAGTTGCGGCTTCGAGAGAGTCGTAGTAATCATACATTTTGAAGCTCATTCATGTAACACATTGGTAATCATCAAGCCCACAAGCAACTTTACAGGCCACATTAATATTTAGTCTATTGTGCTCACTGGTGATTGAACTTTTGACCTATTTTGTTTGAAGGGACGTATGCCTCCGAGCTGATCTCACCTTGGTCGATGTGAAACATACCTACTTGATAGGATACCCCAACTCACTTGCATTTCCTACTCAACCTGAATCAACCTCCTCATTAAACAGTGACTTACAATGGAGAAGAAGGCTGTTTATATGGCTTGCTATTCGGTTTGTGTCACCCTAATGAGATTGGCTATCCCTTCAGAGATTTGTAGCAGACTCGTCGTGTTGGCCACTTGGCATGCAGCAATGCCGACAGCTCGATATCCAACACCGGTTGACTTGCATCAGGGGAAGACGGTGGGGACACGAGGAATGAAGGGAAGGAAGAAAGGTGTCGACTTGGATATTATATTGGTTTCGTTGGATTTCGCAGCTTCTTCACACCTTCTTCCAAAAGGTGTCTGGAGAAGAAAGACATTCCTGGGAAGAAGAAACTGGGAGTGACAAGGGTTGGTGCTGACTGAGTACAGGAAGGGAGACTGTAACTTGATGTCATCGGCCTTCGTTTCATGCGAATTATGAATGGCTATAGACCTAACATGTCTGCAGGACTGAGTCGTTCGAAGGCACCAATGGTTTGCCAAGATTAGCTCATCGTGGAGTGCAAAGGGGGAAGGTGAAGACAATAAATTGTGGGGATAGTGGTTCATGAACTCATTCCACTCGACTCACGAATGATGGCGGATTTGAAGCCCTCCAATGTGCGTTAGCAACCAAGGTGTCTGTGACTTCTCTTTTTGTTGTTCCATTGGAGGTCTTTGGAAGCTCATTTCAGCGTCTATTCTCAGAGGGACATTTGTCAGTCTGGCAAACTCTATTTCTATACACTGAATGGCAATTCATCGAAGAGCAGCTCTGCTATTGCAATGCAAGTGACCAAGTGGCAACCATGATCTGGTTGACCTCGATT
Organism: Musa itinerans; assembly: GCA_001649415.1. NCBI lineage: Eukaryota > Viridiplantae > Streptophyta > Magnoliopsida > Zingiberales > Musaceae > Musa > Musa itinerans. Next base: position 197,901 of record LVTN01000436.1, on the reverse strand, counting down.
TAAGATTTAGATTTTTGATATCCTTGTAACATGTATGGTAGCATAGTGGATGGCTTACTACTGTCACATTTTGGCTTTGATATTATTAGGGATAAATCTGTAAAATGGTATTTGGTATAATATTTATATCTTTTAGTTTTATTTATATTTTGTATAGTATGTAAAGGGCTTGTAGTATATTTGATAACCCCATTTTAATTAACTCGTGTGTTTATTTTAGTTGTATAAATATAAATATAGATGATGTATATGTAGAGATAAAATTATCTAAAATTAAACAATTCAGGTAACTATTTTGGGAGTCTTTTAGTTTTGTAAAATGATACAAACTATCAATTAGTATATCACCTTGGAGCTATATGGGTGGCACATGATTAGATGGGTGTTTGAGGCAGTCGAGGGCTAGTTTAGTGTCTTATTTTACAACCATGTCATGTGGATATTTGTGAAGACTTTTATCACGATTGATCATATTTGAATTTTATATTTATTGAAATGGTGACTTGTAGGATTCCGAGTTAAACGTTTCTTCTAATCTATCTTCTCTTTTGTAGATCCTTAAGGGACCATAGAATATTTCGATGAGGTTAATCCTTTATGAACAAACACGTAAGGGTATTACATGACTAGACGAAATCAGCTAAGTTCAGGACAAAATCAACTATCATATAGACCTAACATGTCTGCAGGACTGAGTCGTTCGAAGGCACCAATGGTTTGCCAAGATTAGCTCATTGTGGAGTGCAAAGGGGGAAGGTGAAGACAATAAATTGTGGGGATAGTGGTTCATGAACTCATTCCACTCGACTCACGAATGATGGCGGATTTGAAGCCCTCCAATGTGCGTTAGCAACCAAGGTGTCTGTGACTTCTCTTTTTGTTGTTCCATTGGAGGTCTTTGGAAGCTCATTTCAGCGTCTATTCTCAGAGGGACATTTGTCAGTCTGGCAAACTCTATTTCTATACACTGAATGGCAATTCATCGAAGAGCAGCTCTGCTATTGCAATGCAAGTGACCAAGTGGCAACCATGATCTGGTTGACCTCGATTTAAGATTTAGATTTTTGATATCCTTGTAACATGTATGGTAGCATAGTGGATGGCTTACTACTGTCACATTTTGGCTTTGATATTATTAGGGATAAATCTGTACAATGGTATTTGATATAATATTTACATCTTTTAGTTTTATTTATATTTTGTATACTATGTAAAGGGCTTATAGTATATTTGATAGCCCTATTTTAATTAATTCGTGTGTTTGTTTTAGTTTTATAAATATAAATATAGATTGTATGTATGTAGAGATAAAATTATCCAAAATTAAACAAGTCAGATAATAGTTTTGTAAAATGATATAAACTATCAATTAGTATATCACCTTGAAGCTATATGGGTGGCATATGATTGGATGAGTGTTTGAGACAGTCGAGGGCTAGTTCATTGTCTTATTTTACAATCATGTCATGTGGATATTTGTGAAGACTTTTATCACGATTGATCATATTTGAATTTTATATTTATTGAAATGGTGACTTGTAGGATTCCGAGTTAAACGTTTCTTCTAATCTATCTTCTCTTTTGTAGATCCTTAAGGGACCATAGAATATTTCGATGAGGTTAATCCTTTATGAACAAACACGTAAGGGTATTACATGACTAGACGAAATCAGCTAAGTTCAAGGCAAAATCAACTATCCTTTGTTAACACTTTAAAAGGATAGAAATATCTGTTCGTTTCCTAAAAAAGGCTTCTAACCTCAGAATATACTCTGTGTTGGTAAAATTGCAGAGGTAATGAAGTAGTGAAAGAACAAGGAAATCCATCAGTTAAAAAAAAGAGCAACGACCAAGGGAAGAAGCTTTCAAACTTCAACTTGCTGTGTTGGCTGAATCTGTTGATTCCTGCCACCCAGAAGTTTACATCTTTGACTTGCATGGATAAAGACATTTCTCTCTCTCTCTCCAAAGCAAGAAATGGATAACGCACTCAGGACCTCATCCTGCAAGACTAATACTGAAGCTACATGCAAAGACTTCCTTCCTTTCAAGAGTCTTTTTGAGTCTGCTCCTTGGATTTCTCTTTAAGCAAGTATTCGTCTTTGTGTTTTCTGTGGTGTAAATCATCAGACATTTGCTCGCTCGAAGCCAAAAAAAAAAGTCATATTTTCTGGATTTTTTTCAACATGAATTGCAGAATATTCAAACATGTGTAATGACTATGTAAACAAGTTCAGACAAGGAGAAAATGGCAGCCAGATAGGGATGAAATTAGGCTGGATAGCCATTAATTTTATTTGAAGTCAAGCACTTGAATCCAAATCTGTATCTCAACTAAATTAGATAGACTCAAGTATCCAAAAAAAAAAAAAGGATCTACTTTCATTGATTATTAAACATTTGAATGGAAATAGATTGAATATCCATAACTTACCTCCCACTCAAATTTGTTATTTTCATGGTATCCAAATCTAAATCTGAACCCAACTTGAGTATCTAATTTTTATATCTAAATATATTCTAAATCTGATCAAAATAATATCAACCTAAATGGGTCAGATAAACATGAATTATATAAAAAAAATTTATTCAATTCATCGACAACTGTGATGGTGTAATATTCCCTTTTTTTCAAAACAATATTTTTAATCCTTTCATTTAAGGCATTTTTTTGCCCACTCAAGTCTATTTACAAAAACTTTGTTTGCATTACAGACTCAGAACAGTTTATCTGTGACATGCATAATGCAATAGAGGAAGTGTCTAAGTGAATATTTTAAGTAATAACAAAAAAAAAAAAGAATTAATAAAAAAGGGTCATCTTGCCTTTATAAGAATTTATTTATGGTGGAAGGAGTCATTAAGCACATAAACAAACATCAAAGAGGTTCTGCAAATTGCAATCAGCAGTCAGACCATCCATTCCACTTCCAACTCCCAACACTAAAAAGGTGTATCCACTTCATTAGTGATGAACTTAACTGTAACACACTTGATATCTCAGTCCAGAATAAAATTTTCAATCATATATTCCAGTAAAATCTTAAGATACCTTTTTCTCTTCTGTGAAAAATATCATAATCACTCTAAAGTTCAAAAGATGTCTACCAAACATCTTTCAAAACTAAACATCCATTGTTGTGAATTCTTTCTCATAATAAATTGAATTCAAAAGACTAAATAGATCGATCCTTCCATATCTCATTTTGATCAGAACCTCGTGTGTCATGCACTGACAACCTTTTACAATTTTAAAGAGGTAAATAGGAATCGAGAGTGCTTGCAAAGCCTATTTATCGGATACTGTAGGATAAGGTAGAATAAACATTTAAAGCTGTGGCTCCGTCTCATCTTTCGTCTCTCGTCGCAGTGGTCAAAAGCAGCCATCCTCCACCCACAACCATGGCCTTTCTCACACAAAGGGTTAAAGAGGAAGCGCAGGTGTGATGGCTGTCACTGATTCCATGCCACCACACCCTGGTGCATCATTTATGCTCTCACACCGGCAAGCTGCAGCCCCATCCTCCATCCCGTCAGCTACAACCCGCACGGAATCTTGAATTCCACATTGAAAGCTCCATCAGAAAACATAGGATCCTTGAGGCCATCACTTCCTCTCATTCATTGTCTCCCTGGTAATGTCACCTCGTCTTCTACCATGTAACACAGGGAGAGACGAACCGCCAAAACCTTCAGGGGTGAAAAGCCCTCGCTCGGAAGATCTACTGGACGGAGACGTCAACCCTGAAACCGATATGCAGTACGTGTCGGTTGTTGGTTGGCTATAAGCCGTGGCCCGTGACGGGGCTGTGCAGCTTGGAACGGGAGAAATGAATGCGACCGGTGTCCCTGACGCCGGCGACCGCCACGCGTCGGTCGTTTGACTTGCCCTCTACGCCTCTTTTTACTACGCCGTCGCGTCCATATTTATTCCGTAACCGGAAACTTCGGCTCTGGGAAACAACACCTGAAGTCAACTCCTCCACGATTTTTTTCCCCGTACATTTCAAAGGCCCCTCTCGCCCACAAGTCAACTCTCTCTCTCTCTCCAAGCCTTCCTTCTCTTTTCCCCCACACCTAATTTTTCTTCGCTCACTCACCACCACCAAAAGTTGCTGCACTGATCTTCCCGTTTTGGCCCTCTCCCTTTACCTCTTCTTCTTCTTCTTCTTCCTCCGGCTCCAGTTCTCTTCTCTATCTCTCTTGTGATGGGGAACGGGTACGCGAGGTTGACCCGCTGCTTCTGTTGCGGCGGATTCCCGCGGCACCGCGGCCGCCACGGCGCCGCGGCTGTCACCTCGGACTTCTACGATGAGGGTCTCGGTCACTCCTTCTGCTACGTCCGGCCCGACTACTGCGGCGGCGGTCTCACGTCCTCCGCCGCCGCCGCCGCCGCCGCCGCAGCTGTAGCTTCCTCGAAGGTCCACCACTCGGAGGAGACGACCACGTTCCGCGCCATCTCTGGCGCATCCGTGAGCGCCAATCCGTCCACGCCGCTCTCCACCGTGCCCCACCTCGTCGACTGCGCCGGCGAGGGCGCGGTCCCCACCTCGGCGGTGTTTGAGAGCTCCACTTCTTTCTCCTCCGTCGCGCTCCAGCCCGTCCCCCGCTTCTCCGGGCCCCTTTCCGGTCCGATCGCCGCTGGCGCCGATCGGGGGTTCATGTCGGGCCCTATCGAGCGCGGGTTCATGTCCGGGCCGCTCGACCACCGCGCCGCCCTGTTCTCTGGCCCCCTCGAGAAACCCCCTTCCTTTACCGACCAGCTGCTCCGTAGCCTGTCCCATGGCCTCCCCACTCCCCGTCGTGCCGCCGCTGCCGCCTCACTCCTCCGCGGCCTCACCAAAGCCATTACCCGCACCATCTACGCCACCGCCCCGGGGCGCGGATCCACCAAGGTACCGAAAGTTCCCGACTTGGCCGACGCGAGTTCCAGAAATCTCAGTAACAGCAGCGGCAGGAACAGCGTGGAGGGTGGGAAGTGGTCGGATTCGTCTGACTCCCGGAACGGCAGTCTCCAATGGGCGCAAGGGAAAGCAGGGGAGGATCGAATCCATGTCGTCGTCTCGGAGGAGCACGGTTGGGTCTTCGTAGGCATCTACGACGGCTTCAATGGCCCTGATGCCACTGATTACCTCCTCTCAAATCTGTACTTCGCCGTGCACCAAGAACTCAAGGGACTTCTCTGGCAAGATAAAGAAGATAACCTTTCCGGGCCTATCCATGATCCGCTTGGCCATGTGTACATCGAGGAATTTGGATGGTGCGAAGAAGACAAGCAGAGCTCTACTAAAAGGAAGAAGTTGCAGGAGAGATCAAATTGCGAGCGGGAGGGTGAAAGATTGGATCTTGACTGTGTGTTTAAGGAGCAATCGAGCCAGTTGTGCTCATCCGGTGAAGTCAATCACTCTCAAGTACTGAAGGCTCTCTCTCAAGCTCTGAGGAAGACCGAGGAAAATTATTTAGATATTGCGGATAAGATGATATCTGAGAACCCTGAGCTTGCACTGATGGGATCGTGTGTTTTAGTGATGCTGTTGAAGGGAGAGGATGTGTATTTAATGAACGTCGGCGATAGCCGTGCGATTTTAGCACAGAAGGCGGAGTCAGATTCTTGGAATTCAATCAGGAAGCCGAAGCTGGATCTTCACAAAATCAATGAAGAGATTGTGAGTGATATTGAAGTTTTCGATGGATTAAAATGCTTCCCAAATTTAGAGGCCACACAGCTGACTTTGGATCATAGCACTTCTGTTGAAGAGGTAGTAATTTGATTTGGTATTCATACATTTCCTTTTCGATTCTTGGAGAAATTTATATGTAAACTTTAGAACTAAATTGCTTATGAATTCCAGGAAGTTTGTAGAATAAAAAGCGAACACCCTGATGATTCGTTGGCCATTTCAAACAATCGTGTGAAAGGATCATTGAAGGTCACAAGAGCTTTTGGTGCTGGCTTCTTGAAGCAGGTTTGATTGTTGTCATCTTAATACACTTAATGCTTTATCGTGTGAGCTTGTAGTTCTGGTGGCACTTGAACTGGCATTTATTATGGCATCTCTAAGATCAACCATCGGGTATTTATATAGTAGAGAGTCATGCTTGCTGATATTTGATGTGGTTATATCAGTAATAATAATATGGATTTCGCAATGATATCATTGCTAAGAAAGTGAGATCGAAATCCTTTTGTAGGTCGATGCATAGAAATGCCTTGTGCCACTTGGAGTTGCTGACTTTGAGATGATTTCATGTGTTACTCACCTTGGAACAGAAATATGGTTTAGTTACAGAAGATAAGGTTTCATCCCTAGAAAAGTGATTTTGAAAGCTATCTCTTGGTCAATGTCAATTAATGGGCATTGTGCCACTTGAAGCTGCTGATGTTGAGATTTTATCATCTTGTTCTCGTCTTGGCAGAGAAAATGATAGCTTTTTATGCAAGTCAATTTTGTTGGTATTCATAATTAACACAAGAAATGTAAATAGGTTTAAATGATTACTTGTGGAAGAGAGAACATGATTTTTCTTCTTAATTGTTTTTTTTTCCAAAAGCAAAAACTAAACTTTACTAAATGTAACTGAAAAGCACACAACCATTCGCATCATCGCGAACCAAAATATCAAGTTCCGAAGGCCAGCCTGCTCCAAAAACTACATGAGCCATCCGATTTTTTTTCTCAATTACATGAACCAAAACAAGTAGTTTTTTTTTCTTCTCAATTGTTGCCATCGGCAATTTGAGCCATCCGATTTGTCTCCAAAGACCTAAATCAATCAAATAAATCTGACGCTAGCTGATTTAGGCAAGAGGTGGAACTTTGGTACAGCACTTGGATCCAAAGTAGCTTAAGCTTAATGATAAGAATCGGTTAGTGTGGGCCTAATCTGGAGAAAGAGTTGACAAGAATGTATTTAAGCATATGATACAATTAGGTATCAGAATGGTTGCCTTGTGAATGTTTATATGCTAGCTGATATCATTAGAATGTAAGTTCGGATTAGCGCCTTTTGAAATGAACAGGTTAACTTAATTGGCTTACTGAGTAGCTGGTAAAAAATTCACCTTCTGACAAATTTTAGGAGATTCGTTATGAAACCACAGATTGTGTTAAAATATAGAGATTCGTCAATTTAGTAGACATGCTGGTTTGGAATGAACAAAAAGAAAAAACATATTCTGGCCTTCCGGACTAGTATAAGATGAACTTGTCTTTAAGCAATCAATTGATCAACAGATTATGTCATGACATTGGCACTCTTTAGTAGATCATAAACGCTGAAATCTTCTAAGATGATATCAGTCTTTTATTTTTCATCCAGTGGGTACATAGTACATACTAATTTTGCTTGCTAATTCTGTGAGGAACTGGGACAACTATGTTAATATCCTCATTACTTTCTGCAGCCCAAATGGAACAACGCATTGCTGGAGATGTTCAGAATTGATTACATTGGAACCTCTCCGTACCTCACGTGCAATCCGTTCCTCTACCATCATAAGCTTGGTCCCAAGGACAAATTTTTGATACTATCATCTGATGGACTTTATCAGTATTTCACTAATGAAGAAGTGGTTGCTCAAATTGAAATGTTTATCGAAACAACACCTGAAGGAGATCCTGCTCAACACCTTGTTGAAGAAGTCATTTTTCGTGCTGCGAAGAAAGCAGGTAAAGGATTTTCAAAATAATACAAACAACAATGGGTTTTAATGTGGAAGTTGCTGTGTAGATCGATCAAGGTTTCTGTGCTTCTATTGCAGGTATGGACTTCCATGAATTGCTCGAAATTCCACAAGGTGACCGACGACAGTATCATGATGATGTTTCCATCATCGTCATATCTTTGGAAGGACAAATATGGAGATCTTGTCTGTAAATAGAGGTACAGACAATGAAAAGAAGTTATAGAGGACCACAGAGACGCAAAGAGCTTCTCTGTTTTTTTCGAAGTAAGACTTTGTGCCATTCCGGTTAAGCTTTGGTGGAGACTCTGTAATCATGTATAGGCCATCTTTTGCGAATGTAAAGGTAAACAATCTGAATCAAGTTGATTCAACTGGTAAATGAAAATTGTTATATGCTATTGGAGTTGTCTGACAGAGTTCTATCACACTTTTTGTCTTTTATCACATTGGCCATAACCCACCCTCTTCTTTCTACTGAGTGATCTCCTATTCTTGCCCTACTATTAGCAGAGCTTGGTGTCACTGATTCCTATCAATACAAAGCAGCTTGGAAGTGCCTATGTGCTGAGTGAAAATTCATAATTTTAGAGGATTTTTGTCTTTGATCATATATGTTCCCTCCTCATCAGCAATCCCTTGATGAACATATGAACAGTGCATTGCAATCCATAAGTCTAACGACTTCAATGCAGACTCTTAAATTTAAAACTGAAAAATAATTACTCATACGAAAACACTCCTAAATATTAGATAAAAATACAATGTCAATTTAAATTATTCTACTCACTCGATAATCTTACAACAATAATTCATGTATTTATTTTATTTTATTTTGTTTTGGTTTTAAATCACCGACTTCATTAAGTTGGTTTCTAAACAAAGGCTAAATCTCACACTCCCAAATGCTGGGAAGGAGTTGCGGCGCAGAACTTTCTTGCCACTGTCACATCTACTCACTCAAAGCAACCATTCCTAATCCTCTTTTGGGTGCTTCACTTCTGAGGCCTCTTCAGCCCTGCCGGGGAGTGGACAATCGGAACTGGAGTTACCAAAGCCTTGGATCCTCCGAGTAGTCTGTCGGAGCCGGTCGCGCTCTTTTTTCTGGAATGGTCCCTTCTCCATCAGCTGCAGCACCCTGTCTGATTTCTTCTTCATCATCGATCCCCAATTATGCCTGCACAACACATCCCACCATGAGCAGAGCTAAACATGGCAACACAGTACACGATACATAACAAACACCATCAGAATCTTATAGTTCGGCATGCTCACCCCATTTCATCATAGCAATGGAAGTTGCACATCTTCTGTATCACTTCCTTGTCGCTCGCCAACTCATCTGCAAAGCTCAGTGGCCCATGCGTCAGAAGATATTCCAGCAGTATCAGAGCCTTGTAGCCGTTCTTCCATTTCTTCTCATTAAATTTCTCGAACCTGTTGTCCACGCTACAACTTTTGAGAGCTCCTCAGGCGGAACAAGATTAGAGGACGAGGCGAAGGCAAACCTGTCGTGCAGAACGTCCACGACTCTGAAGAAATCATCGATGTCGAAAGTAGCTTCTGAAATGTCATGCAGCGTCCCCGTGTCCTGCGGCGGCCATGGCTTGCTTCTCGTTGCTTCTTTGGCCAGCCTGCATGACCGCGTGGAATTATCGGCTCGGGAAGCAATGATCTATCTATACCGACGCTGTTGGAACCAAAGAGACACTTACAGTTCTGCATGAGTGACACTGGTGAGGAGTATTCTTGCGGCCCGGATTTTTGATTTGAGGAAGCTCTGCTTCTTGACCTCACCGGAGGAAAGAGTCGCCATGACCGAGACGACGGATGGTGGCTTTTATATAGGGAGAATGGCGTGGAAGCTTAAATCGATTTTTCTCGATAATTCAAATAAATCAGTTTATTTGAAGGAGGATAAGAAATCGCTTAACTTAATTTATCCGATATAGATTTTGACTACCTATAGTGAGTTTTCTTTTTGGGATTAAAATAATGTGTTGACCGACTTACCCTTTATAAAAAAAAATGAATAAAATAATATAAAAATATAGATTTTTTATACCAATATGTATTATTATAATTTATTGGAAAAGAAATAAAAGGATAAGTTGAGGACCAAAGAATTTGATTGGTTCAATATAAAATTCTTGGAATCCTTGTAGTGGACGCCAGCGAAAAATAGGCAATAATAAGCTATATTGTCTTTTCCAAATAAAAATAAATAAAAGTTAGCTTACATATTATGTTGGATAACAAATTTAATTTAATTTAAAGATACAATGTCGTAACTCAAATTTTTAGGATTACCCATCAATCGATTTATATTTGCTCCATCATGACTCGATACATGGTCTCGGTTAATAATTGGATCACGTGAACGTCAATCCAAAATAGAAAATCGAAGAATATTTCACTTGTATGAAAGTTTAACTGAATACTTAGACCCTACCTCACGATAGTTATTCTTCCTGAGTAAATCTAATATAAAAAGGCATCAAGTTAATATAATCGAGGTCAATTATTATTTACTAAAAATTCTTTAATTTTATTGTTCTTCTACTTATTTGAGTATTGATGGAATCATATCATTTATTGTTCTTCTACTTATTTGAGTATTGATAGAATTATATTGAAAAATTCACTTAACCTTGATCTTCGTATAAATCAATCATGTAATAAGTATCCTAACATTCCTCAACTACCCAATGATCATCTAAACCTCTCTTTGGACTATATTAGACCTCTAGAACGTTGAGTGCTTTTGGGATTAGATCAAAAAGTTCTATCAAACTCGATCATTTATGTGACTAATGGCATAAGCGATCAACAACCTTAATAATAAATGGCAATTTAGAAGGAAGCCATATTAAACAAGTTTAAAGACTAAAAATTATATTGATGCCTCCTACAACGGATTCAATGGATTTGTAGACTTGTAGTTGAGAGGTTCTCTCATTCGTCTCCTATGGAAAACGAAGGTTCCTTCTATATACATTCCCGAGAATGCATCATCAGGACGACCATACTCGAACGAGAGAGATGCTACAAAACTTATCACCCAAAATTGATGAGAGAAAACATAGATAATTAAATAGCAAATGTTAGCTTTCTTGATTAGAATTTTATCAGGGTGTGCCTTAATAGTTCTAGAGGTCAATTGCGTTGACTTTAGGCCTCTATTCGGACGTTGATTCCGGAATCGATTGAGATTATGAACTTGTGTTTAATTATAGGATAGGATTATGTCGTCAACTACGTTATTTTAATTATAAAAGAATTATTAGATGAGACTTCCAATATTCAATCGTCTTTTCCTACGAATTTTCAATCTTCCTTAACTGAATATAGTGTATCATAAAAAATATATTAAAATAAGAATTTATATCCTCGATTAAGATTCAATGAATCTAATGAAATCATACCTAAATTAGATTGGTGTGTTTCGACACCCATATCCAATTTTACTTTTTGCGTGTTTTCAACTGTATTAGCGAATTGTTTCATGTGATGCAGCAGTTCATGGTGGCTCATCAATTTGTTTGTCCAATTATTTGTCAAAGATGGGATTCATCTCATCCATTTGAGTGTCCGTTGAGTTCGAGTAGGGGTTGTTGGGATGAAAGCAATTGAGAGCCTCACACTCTACTCGCTTGAGTCGATAATGATTATCCCTTTTAAGTCGATCGTGTTTTCAAGTTAATCATCCCGATACTAAGACGGCTACATTGATACATTTGGAATGTTCTCAACCTTATTTAGTCTTCAAATTGATCATATCATTTAAGATGATTGTATCTTGGAATCAATTACTTTCTTAAAATAATCAATCTTTCAATTATATTCTTAAAAAGATAGTATCCTCTAGTCGATTGTATTATCCAATTAAATAGTCTTAATGATCAAAATAGATATTAACTTAACCTAGTTAATATATAATATATTTAAAAATATATAAAAAAACATCTTAATTAAAATTGAAATATGGTGTCAATAATTACACAATAATACTTTTGCTATCGAGTCATCCATACTTTGAAGTTAATATTAATGATAACATATTAAGAAATGATCGGATTGAACTCTATTAGCACTCCACTCCTTTTTGCTTTTTGCTTCTCATGCAAGATAGAAACACCTAACCTTACCCAATTGGTCAAAAATACTTGATCTTCTCACACCTCATCTAGGAAGCATAGAAAAAGATCAATCAATATACTTTGAAGTTAATATTAATGATAACATATTAAGAAATGATCGGACCAAACTCTATTAGCACTCCACTCCTTTTTGCTTCTCATGCGAGCATGAGATAGAAACACCTAACATTACCCAATTGGTCAAAAATACTTGATCTTCTCACACCTCATCTAGGAGGCATAGAGAAAGATCAATACAAGAATGACTTATATATTCTCTACAAATTCAACATATATGCTCTCCCTTGAGAAAGAGATTTCTCCATACCAACGTATCTAAGCATATGTTTATATTAAAATTAATAGCATAAGTAAAATGAATGGTTATACCTAAAGCACAAATATGTTTGTTGTAGCTAAGATGTATCCTCACATCTGATATATCCTACTTAGAGAAAAAATATTTAAAACACTCAACATGATCATCAAGGCCAAAGCGTCCTCTTATGCATGATACGTCTGCTTCAGACGAAAAATACTTTAGACGAAAAAATATCTCAAGCATTGGACATAGTTAAAACATATCCTTATGGATAATGTGTTTATCAAAGATAAAAAAGTGTTTGAATCATAAGATATGATCAAGGTGTCTCTTTGTGCGTGATGTATCTATCTAAGATAAAAATAAAATACGTATGAAATATTCAATAGAGTAAAAGCATACTTGTGTATGATGTATCTATCTAAGACAAAAAGACATTTGAGACTACACATAATCATTTTTTAAAATACATAATAGATCATGAGATAAACATTACATTTTAAAATGGGATAAGCCCTTAACCAAAACATAATGGGGACAAATAATATAACAACGAATTTTAATCAATCAAAACTCTACATGCAAAGTCTAATTAACTCGAAGATGACAATGCACTAATTGAACATGTCACATCAATAAGATATAAATGAAATATTTTCTTATTAAATCACTTAATATTTTATAATCGATGACACTTATAAAATCAACACTATAGTATCTCTAGGTACATTTTCAATTTATATTCACTAAACTTATAATAATGTATCTTTTTTCACCCATAATGAATTGAAACTAAATTAATCATTGTGTAGCCTATGAATGAACTAAATTAATCATTGTTTATCGCTCACATCAACAACTCATATTACATCTCCTAAAAAAGAATCACCATGACTAAAATAAGATAGAAAATCATTACTTAGCATATGATTTAAAAAGTTATTATTATTGGGATAATTTCTGATTTAGTCATGGGTGATATGAGATGATGATTATCATTAGGTTCTATAAATAGGATCATAATTCATGAAATAAAAAAAATGAGTGGATTTGAGAATATTTGTTAAGTGTCTTTAGTCTTATCATTTATTTAATATTATTTTGATTTTTTAATTAGAAGTCTTATTTTTTTAATTGTATTATAACATTTTATTTTTAATTAATTTCTTGATCCTTGATCCCATCAACGACGACGATGTTTATCATACGCCAACCTCGTTGAGGCACCATATTCCTGCACCTTTACGGTGCTCGCCGGCGCGGAAGCCTCCACCACCATTGCGGAACCAAACGCCGGTTGCCTGGAGTGCTCATGTTCGACGCCGATTAAACACGAAGAGCTTGAGCGTCGAGCCCAACAAGACCTTTCCGAGGCATTATATATAATGCGCGTATGCTACGGTAGGCATATTCATGAGAAAGCATACATAATGAAAGAAGTCTTCTACCCAGTATCTCTCACCAAAACTCAAGTGGTCTTGTGGCTTCTGTTCTTGGCAGAAGTGGCAATGTTGTGAGATGGGGGATGAGTGTCTTCAGGATTTGTGTGGTTGTGTGTTACAGCAGCCACAGGGCCTGTCATATAGTTTGGAAATGATGGAACAAATGGAAGGTAGTATGTATTTTTTGGTCAAACACTATGAATCATTGTCATCACAGAAAACAAACCAAGGATTTTGACTAGTTTGTGCTTGGAACGACAGCTGCACCTCACCATACTAATATATTGTAAGAAAATTATTGTGATGTGTACTTTTGGCTCTATAAATTTTCTTGCAATGTATTGAGGATGCCAACTAAGTTGGAAGTTTGTTGTTTTATAGACACCACTTGCCTTCGTCAATGGGATAGAATTCTGTGTGCAGAGCATTCTATCAGTTTGGCACCAAAAGTCTAAATTAATGGCGGCATAGATCTATTTGCAGTAGCTTAATGCTCATCAAAGTGATGAAGTCTAACTTATATATCCTCAAAATAATGGCAAGCGGACAGAATTTAAGCTGTCCCAAAAGACAAGAAGCTGCTCCTCTCTCTCTCTCTCTCTCTCTCCCTCCCCTGTACAAAAGTCCAATGGTGACCTAAGGATTCATTACTAACTATACATATTTGAACAGTGCATTGCAATTCACAAGGTAGTGACATCAATGCAGACTCTCCCAAAGGCCGGAAAGGGGTTGGTTGAGGCACACAACTTTACTGCCGGTCTCTCTTGTACTCAAAACAATTGGTGACTCAACACTTCGATCATTCTCCCTTCTTCGCAGGACAAAAGAGGTATTAATTCCTCAGCTGGATGGACCTGCATGCCGACACTGCATCCACCATTCTCAATCTGCAATAGCCTGTCACCTGAATCTTCCTTTAAGGGCCTCTCCTCTGTTCCAGCATCAGCTTGTTGTCTGTGAAGACTTCTCCTGTGGTTTTGTGTGGCCTCTTCAACAGTAATGGTGAGTGGCCAACTGAAATTGAAGCTATCAAAGCCTTCGATCCCCCGAGTAGCCTTCCGAAGCCGATCGCGCTCTTCTTCCAGGAATGGTCCTTTCTCTAGCAGCTTCAGTACCCTTTCTGCTTTCTTCTTCACAGTCAATCCCCAATCGTGCCTGCACAAAACATCCCACGACAACTATAGCTGATACACAATAACAAGAACAGCATCAGAATCTTTTGGTTTGAGGCCCTCACCCCCTTTCATCGACGTACTGGAAGTTGCACATCAGCTGTATGACGTCCTTGTCGCTCTGCAACTCGTCCGCAAAGCTCAGTGGCCCATGAGTCAGCAGATGTTCGACAAGTATCATAGCCTTGTATGCTTTCCTCCATCGCTTCCTATCAAATCTCTTGAACCTGACGCAAACGTTATCGACTCTCCAGATTACAACCTTTTGAGAGCACGTCATGCGGAACGAGATTACAACACACGAGGCGAAGACAAACCTCTTGTGCAGAACCTCCGCAACCCTCCAGAAATCATCGACCTCGAAAGCAGCCCGTGAAATGACACGCAGCGTCCTCGTGTCCCGCGGCGGCCATGGCTTGGTTCTTGTTGCTTCCTCGGCCAGCCTGCATGACCGGATGGAGTTAATCGACTCGGGAAGAGGCCATGATACAACATACCAAGTCTCATGAAGCCGAAGAGGCGTACAGCTGTGCCAGAGTGACATCGGTGAGGAGTAATCTTGCTGTCTTGATGTTCGATCTGAGGAAGCGAGAGGTCTGCCGCTTGAACTCATGGAAGAAAGAGTTGGCCATGGCTGTGCTTGCTACCGGAGATGGATCAGAGATAGGTCTTAGATAGGAGGGATTCTAAATCATATCTTGTGGGCGAGAGCATGAGAACAAGGAAATGAAGCAATTGACTAAGCCATGAAAATGACAAAAAACGCGGAATTGACTCGATAAAGCTTGCGAAGGTAGTGAGAAGGGAATCAACGGAAGAGGTTCCATATCATAGGTAGGTTATTTTGAGGAGTGTTTGAATGCGTTCGATGTTGAAGGAACTGTCGCAATAATTGCAATTTATCGGAAACCAATAATTTGAGATTTGTGTTTAATGATTGGAGGCGTGAAAGGACCGATGAATTGGATTGCTTCACCACAAAGGTCTTGGAATTATTTTAATGGGCTTGCTAATGCCCGTAAGCCACTCTTGAGAACCTTTTTGTGCTCTGATGCATTGGTTGTTTTATGTTTTTTGAATCAATACATATTTTTACTTTTTTATTTCAAAAACAATATCAAACTTTAAACAGCTTCGACTGAATAATTAAAGAAAATTTGATATTTGAAAGCATATATCGTACTAGGATTGTAAATGGGGCATACAACAAACTAGGCATGTAAATGTGCATCTTTATTAGAAAAAACAGAAAGCACTGACGACAATCAAGTCATTAGGCTTCTTCCTCACTCCACTATGTGGTGGTGAGGTTTTCAAAGTGGAGTTTACAGTAAGCTCAAATTCAGTGGGGGTGAGAACCATCCATTACCGTCAGGGGTTGCGCAACTCAACATTAGATGATGATAATACAAGTTTGAGAGAAAAGCAAATCAACCCAAATCTAAATTCTAAAACCAATCTTCATTTGCAGCTGATGGACTGGAAAGTCGGTAGTCGATCCTGATTACATTCTACATAATTAGTAGTGAAGACAGTAGCCACACAAAAGTAGAATACCCAGGTACTCCCAGATGAAAACAGCAGTGTACAATCTGCATTCCTAAATCCTTGGACAACAAAGACTGACATTTTCACCACAATGATCCACTAGATTTTCCGGGTTCAGATTGCAGGGGCATTGTAAGGTGTTGTCTAGGAATATAGCGATTGTTGCTGCAATATCGGATAAAAAAGAGTTATTAGAGGTTGTTGTCAATAATATACGTCATGAATCCAGAGTCAGAGAAAGCAGATATAACTCGATGACACAAGTTTACTTGAACGAAAAAATAAAGATGAAACCAAGCATTTGTCATCAAAACTTCAAACCCCACAAATAAAAGAACCATGTGAAATCCAATGCAAGTACCTCCATAATGATTGGAATGTACCATACACCAAGAATAGGACTAGTCAAACAAAAGAACAAGGACAACCACTTTTCTAATCACTTCTCCCCTTCATGCATGCAAGAATTCATGCTAAACTAACAGCACCAATCTAAATGTGATCACCTTGTATTCAAATCTTCTTGGCAATTTGTGTCAAAAAAAGAAAAAAAGCAAGCAACAATTGCACTTTCATCAGAGTTAGCTGGCTGTAACGAACTCAGACAAAATAGACATGACTTCCGTATCATATTTAAGGATTTAGTTTAAAGACCCATATACCGACTCAAATCTGTGGTAACCTGCTTGTGGTTTGCAGGCAATGGCTGTAGTCAGGAATGTATATTCAAATGTGTTTCATGCATTATTTCTAACACAAACCTTAAGCACCTTTCAGTCATATGCTTCAGAGCAGCTAAGTCACTACACTCCAAAAAATTAGCTTCAATTATTACAGTTACTCGAGATACCAATAGAGAGCCAAATCAACCATTTTAAAGGCTCAAATTCTTGGTAGTATGTCAGATAAGAACTTCAAGAAATTGACTAGGTCCCTTCATCTTGTCTAAGTTGGTGTCTGAAAAAGAGATGGTTTTTTTAGTGTCCGAACAAGAGACATTTTTTTCGATGTCTGGACAAGAGATATTAACCAAACCCTTTTCTTAATAATAGGGCTCAAAACAAAAAAGGAGCTCCAGTGAAAGATTTGTCAAAAACTTAAAATATATAGTCAACTTGACATCAACTCTTCAAAGCTGCTACCAAATTCCAAGTCAACATCGGGCAATGTCTTAACATTTTAAAAGGCCGGCCAGGATAAAAAATAGTCTCCCTAATTAGTTCTAGTCTGAGCTGGTGGAACCAAAAACCAACTTTGCAAAATTACTCAAGATCTCAAAAGAACATAATAAAAATGAAATGACAAATTTTGCTACCAGGATTCTGATGAACCAATTAACAAAAACCTATTACAATAAGTATATGTAAAATAATTCATACGGAGGTTTAAAATCTCAGTCTGGCATAGATATCCATCATCAATCAAACGGATACAGTACCACAACCAACCATGTGTCATTCCAATATTAGTTGGTCCTATTGAGATGAAGTTCCAGACCCCAAAAAAAACCCATTATATTCATATTCTTTTTCTTCAATAATGAATCAAGATATGTTTTTAAGACAGTACATATCATATCTGATCATAAAATAAAAACATCTAAGACACCTTTAACATTTATAATCCAATCATAGATTAGAGACCTTTAACATTTACAATCCAATCGTAATACACATTAAGATACCAATAGTGCTATCCAATAGATCTAGGAAAAAATGCAGAAGTATGAAGACGGAAAAGAAGAATAAGAAGCTCAGGGAACTACCAAAGCAAGAAACCAAGACAGGTATCTTAAAAACATAATACAAGAAATTCTAAAAGGGAGGAATAGCATGAACAAGCAAGGATTGAGTTAGCTTATGCTTTTAGGCTCCAACAAAAGGAAGAGCTGTGACTGTCCAACAA
Source organism: Musa itinerans (assembly GCA_001649415.1). Taxonomy (NCBI): domain Eukaryota; kingdom Viridiplantae; phylum Streptophyta; class Magnoliopsida; order Zingiberales; family Musaceae; genus Musa; species Musa itinerans. The sequence goes on along the minus strand of LVTN01000436.1, from coordinate 179,686 downwards.
AACAATAGCTTGTGTTGCATGTTAATGGTTGTCGTCCATGATAAATACCAATAATACTATTGTCAAAGTACGATGAGAGGCCAAAATATAAACATATAATCCAGTTGAACTTCTTTAGAAAAAGAATGCTTGTCCTAATAAAATTCATAGAGATGAATAGGACTTCTCTTCAAGTAATTTTTTTAATAAGCACATAACTATATAAAGAACTATGAATGCTTGTCCTAGTAAAATTCATAGAGATGAATAGGAATTCTTTTCAAGTAATTTTCTTAGAAAGCACATAACTATATAAAGAACTATGTACTATTCTTTTTGACAAAATCTACATCTTTCACATAACGAACATTAGATATCAATAAAAATTCATATGCCACACAATGTTATGCCCAGATCTCTCTCGGGAACGTGTGATCTAAGACTAATAGTGTTCATTCAAGTTTTTCCCTAATATTAAAGACTTAACATAAACCACTACATGCAAAGTAAAGGACGACATGCAAATCAAATGTGTCACCGCACCACAGTTTCAGCAACCTCACTCATATGTTGGTGCCTTTTACATTACATATTTAATGAAATGAAAATATCTCTTAGAACTTATTCAAAGTTGTTATTCTCAATCAACAGAATTGATGAGAGCATTAAAGATGCATAATTATCCTTTATTAAGAGAAATCAACCTTTATTAATCATGTATAAGTGAAACACCAAAATGTGGACTGAAGAAATCCGGAGAAATCCAACCAACAGGGTGTGCATACTTATATTAAAGCTAGACTATGATTTTATGCACTAATTTGCGAGAAGAGTGGAGAAGAATCACACACCCTTTCCTCCAAACAGTACAAGAAAGTTGAGCCCTTCATTGCATAATCTTGCATATATCCTCGTATTCGACAGCTTGAAGTATCCTCCCATCATAAACCCCTTTCTCAATCTGAACCTTTGCACAATATCTCTCTGTATCCACTGATAAGAGCCTTGCATTTGATCCTCGATAAGCCCCATTCACAATCCTTACAAGCCCTCCAATCTGAGGTATCACTGTCTCCAGCTCCTCCTGATCAACTCTGAGCACATGCTTGCTCTCCAACATCTCGATCTCCCCCACATACTTATCGATGACTCGTTTCACAGACCCCTTCTGCTTATAATAACCCTTATCCGCTAGGGTCTTGCTCATCACTTTCACCACAATCCCTTCACAGAGCCAGTAGTCCTTCCTGTTGCTCCTCTCTTTTGCCTTTTCATCTTCTCTTATGAGCTCGTCAAGTGCCGACAACCCACCACCTCCACCAGAAGGAGCAGATTTGTCGTTCTTTTTGTCTTTCCTCTCGGAACGCTCCTGTCCTCCCTCGTCAAATCCTAATTTTGGGATCTTGGAGGTGGATTCGCCGGCAACATTCGATTTTGAGGAGGACGTCGTCGCAGGCTGAAGCGAAAATGCGATTTTGCCACCAGGCTCGGATTTAATAGGGGCACTAGGGTTAGGATCTGCAGCGGCTTCAGGGGTATCGGAGGGAAGGGGATCGGAGGAGGAGGAAGAGAGGAGGGAGGTGGCGCGCTCGATCTGGAGGGCGATGGTGCGCTCCTGGCGCTCCTCGTCAACAAGGTCGGCGCGGAGGCGCTTGGCCTTGAGGCGGTTCTTAAAGACGGTCTCCGAGTCGCGGTCGATGTAGGTGATGAACCAGCCCTTAGGGGTGTCCTCGACCTTGCAGAAGCCGGCGCGGCCGAGGTGCTTGACGAACTCGGTGAGGGTGGCCCATCGGGTAGAGTTCATGTGGACGTGGTGGCGGTCGGCGATGTACTCGTTGTACACGACGGTGGCGGCGACGCGGGAGAAGCGGTGGGAGCGACGGATGAGATCGAGGAAGGTGCGCTCGAATTCCTCGGAATAGCCCTCGACGATGCGGGTAGGGTTCTGCCCAAAGACCTGCATCTGGCGCTGGTGGCTCTCGCTGAGGCAGTGGCACTTGAACCCATTCTCGTCGCGGCACTGCTTCTGGCACATCTGGCAATACCATCGCAGCTTCTGAAGCCCCTTCGCCTTGATCCGGTTCGCGATCGCCTTCGGCGTCAAGAACTCGTTCTTCCCCATCGTCGACGATAACCCTCCCTACCTCTTCGCTTCCTTCTCCCACCGGCCGTCTGCGCCCTCTTCCACCCCCAAAAATTGGGGAAATCTAGGGCTCAATTCGGATGCGAACGCAAATCCGAACCCGGTTATTCGTGAACCGGCCGATCATTCTAAATCGATCGGGTCCGGATCGAATCGAGGTGAAGCCAATAAATAATTTCATGTCGAAAAGATTATTGAAATAAAAGATTTGGAACCCAATGAATTTATATTGAAAAAATAAAAATAAAATCCTAAGAAAGTATAATTGGATAAGTAATTTCGAAATATATCTTTGATTTGATAATCAGTTACCTATTATTTTTTTCTCATTATTTTTTTTAATTGGTTGATAGGATGAATTGGTCCAATTCTCAGTTATAGTATTTTTTTAGTATTATTAAAAATACTAATTATTTTTAAGTTGATTCCTATACCTGATATATAAATCATAAGTAATTCTCTTATATATATTTTTTATAAGGATACATAAACAAGGTTCATAACTATTTTTTTCTAATATTTTTCAGTCTATTTTCACTCTATTACAGTATTTTGTAATAGAATTATAGTATTTTTAAAAATAGAAAAAAGAACACTATAATCATGTTGAAAAATATTGTAACTCATATACAAGTCAAATTATATGAATGTTTATTTGATTATTGGTCGATTCATATACTCTATGTGATTGTAGCTTCTATAATCCTATTACAAAATATTATAATCGACAAAAAAGGACCTAAAAAGCATTAGAAAATTTATTTGGGTGTGGTCCTTGAATGAAGAAAATGAACATTCCAATAACTTGACTTATTATTGAGTTATAGTGTTTTTAAACTTGACTTATGTAATATTTTGAAACATGATTATAATGTTCTTGGTATATTTTTGAAAATATTATAACCCTATTATAAAATACCGAATATATTAAGAAAATGTATGATTTTATATTTAAGGAAATAAACATTCAAATAATTTGAGTTCTATGAGTTACCGTATTTTTGACACATTTTCAAAAATATTATAATAGAGATAAATGGCCTAAAAAAAATACTAGAAACATACTTATAAATTTTTCTTATGTATCATTGTGAAAAAAATATTAGAAAATTATTGATGAATCTTATATTAGGTATAAAATCCAATCTAAAAAAAAAATCAAGTTATAATGTTTTTAAAAGTACTAAAAAAATTATAAAATAGTAGAAAAATACTATAATTGAGAACCGAATCCAATTCGATGGATCGATTTTGATCTATAGGAAAGGAGAGGGAAAAATGATAGATGGCTTAGTATAGAATTGATTAAGTGTATATTGGAAAGTAAGCAAAGAATTGTTAGGGCATCTTCTCATAAAAACCCAAAATATTTTTTTTTAAATCACCATAATTGGAATACAACTAAAAAATTGCTTTTAGAATAATCTCATTTAATTTAGAGAACAAAATTGCTTTGGAGATTACATAACAAAGCTTGAGAAACATGTGAATGGGATCACAAAAGCAGTATCTGCGAATGCACACATCTGGCTTCCTTCTCTTGATTCCAATGACTTCTCTTCTTTTCTTACCTATATATTAATTCTAACCTCTGCAACTTGTTGCACTTGCACTCTTATCCATGGCTAATAAGGGATGCAACAACAGCTACAACAAATGCAGTCGGGTCTCCGACCACCAAAGCAACGTTGAAATTGACAGCAATCCTCACGACCTTCTTCAGCGTCGAAAACTTTCCGGTCTTTCTGCTATCCTTTCTTGCTCAGTGCTCGGCTTTCACTGGCCTCAACATTAACGATTATTCTTATTCAATCTAAAATTACAACAATCTTCTGAATGTTTTCTCCATAACTCATTAATTAGAACCTCTAAACTGCCCCTAACCCTTCATAAAATACCAACACATTCAACTGTAAAATGTGACTTCCACATGGAATCACTGAGTCTCTCCATGGCAAGTAGTTTAATCTCGTTCCAGGTTAAACGAAGAAGCAGAAGACTAGTATAGATCATTGATGATCAGAGTCAAGCATCGTCTACATGCTTTGTGTCGGAAGTTTCTTGCAAGAGAAGGTTGGTGGAGATCTGTTTGAATGGTCTTCGCTCTTAGGCCGTGTGGAAAAGAAGCGTCCAGTTCTGGTGGACCTTGCACCACGGAATCCTCTTCTTGCCTTCTTCTAGTAATCCTAGCTTACGGAAATTATACAGATCCTTCCTTCCTACCTAAGAAAGGTATGAAGAAGTCCTCGAAAATGATTCATTTCATTTTCAGCGGGTCTTTGGCAGCCACACGAACCGTGTAATATAGATTACCACGAAAATTTGTGGCACTTTTCTTTGGCGTCACCATAAAAACTGATCCTTTCTCTGTTTTTGCACGCCGACATTATGCGCATTGATTCGTGACCTAATCAAACACAGTCGGACTTGGAACCGCGCGTCGTCTTCCTAAGGGAGACGCTATGGGAGTTCGTTGATCACACACAGCGTCTAGCGTCCAGTTCTGGTGGACCTTGCACCACGGAATCCTCTTCTTGCCTTCTTCTAGTAATCCTAGCTTACGGAAATTATACAGATCCTTCCTTTCTAAGAAAGGTATGAAGAAGTCCTCGAAAATGATTCATTTCATTTTCAGCGGGTCTTTGGCAGCCATCAAATGATGGAGAATTATTGGAATTGACTTGGGTGAAGTCATATGAACATTCACGGTGGACACCCAAGTCATGTGTTCGTCGAGAGTTGACTGTGTTTGTTCAGTTCATGAGATGGCTCTCTCACATTTGGCAGTGCCACCGTCGATGCACCCACTCTTCAACTAAGGTATGATACAGGGAGTTCAGACGAATTTGATCTGTTCCCTCAGAAGGAAGATCGATGGTAGAAGTTATCTTTTACCTCACAGATTTGGGTTCGAGAAAGCTGTCCTGATGGGAAATTTACAACACATCGAAAAGATAAATATATGATCCAAATGAACTTTATGTGGAAAAGACCGAGAAAATCTTTTAGAGCAAACATGCGATTGCCAGAATATAAAGTCACTCTTAGGATTACACGACAGAACTTGAGAAACATATGAAGTGTACACCATATTCTATCATAGATGCCTCTTCTGGAGGTTATCAAGTTTATGGCTTCCATTAGTGTTCTCAAAAACTCATCATTCCTTACCTCCCAGGATTTACTTGTAACTCTGACCATACTTACATACATACATACTCTCTGCGTGCAACTTATTATGTAACCCTAACCTTTTCAATGCATGACAAGGTTTGCAATGACAGCTGCAACTAATGCGGTCGGGTCTCCAAAGACAGCGGCCATGACGACAGTGATAGCAATCTTCACGATCTTCTTGAGCTTCGCAAACTTTCCCTTCTTTCCGCTATCTTTTCTACGAGCAACCGAAAGCTTGTGCAGCCCCTTATCCAGTGCTCGGATCTCATTAGCCTCAAGATTTGGTGCAGCTCCTTTGCCACCAAGGATGAAGTCATCCAGAATTTCTAGCATGTTGTTCTTCACACAGGACACATGGAAGTGGTGCTCCTCGCTCTCTGAAACGTACATCCAGCTGTTTGCACCTTTAATCAGATGCTTCTTGCCGCACTTGTAGCACTTGGAGGAGGACTTGTGACGGAGAACCAGTGTCATGGTTCCTTCCTCCGTTTCCACAGGTAGGCGGTGCTTCAGGTTGGCGCAGCAGGGGTGCAAGTTCTTCCCGTTGTCAAAGCAATGGTAGACGTAGCCGTCGATGCTGCTCCGCACGCATCACAACGGCAATCCTTCTCGCCAGAAACCAGAAAAAGGAAGACGCAGTGTGGGAAGAAAGGATGGGCGAGGGTGGCCTTAGGATTTGCACAGTCCATGTGTAGAACATGGCCGCATTGCTCGACGCAAGTGTATCGATGACCGAACCCTGCCTCCAGGCACCCATAACACCGGAAAGGCATTTCGTCGTACTCTCGCATCAGGTCGTGATGGTGGTGGTAGTCATGAATCAACCCACCGTAAGCCGAGCTTGAAGGATGCATCTTTTCTTCAACGATGAGTCTTTTTGACCTATCAAACATTGTTAATTTGTCGGAGCAAAGAACGTAAGAACATCAAGTGCGAGACATCACACAGGAATCAAAGAGTTTTCATTCAGAATACTATCTTCTCAAAAGGAGAAAAAGGAAAAGAGGTGCTTTAAACAATAAAAGTAGGAAAACTTTATCTCTAAGATCCTATCAAAAGTTGCTTCCGAAGGCAGGCAGGATAGTTAGCGAGTCTCAAAAGAAAAAGGCATCATCATCACTACCATTAAGAGAAGATAGATCAAAGTAGATCAGACACGCATACCTCTGTTCTTCAGTTGCCTCTATCGCTAGACTTACTCGTAAATGAGCTCTTACTTGCCTCAGTTCTGCTGCTTTGTATTGAGAGGATCGTTTCCTTCGACGGCGGGAAGACGAAGTCACCACGAAGTTTCGGAACAACTTCTACATGTCTTGCATGAGTCGTGTAATGCAAAAGATACGCAGATTTCTCCAGCACAAGATTATATTCACAGATTCCGTTTCGTGTTTATGTTTGTCTTTGCGTGTGTAATAATAATAGCAATGCAATATTATTTGTTTATGGTTGACGAAGCATACATGCTGGAGTCAAACCGCGTCGTTACCGTCGGAAACATCGTGGCACTTTGGATGTTAAGATACCACGTCGTTTCCTTGTGGATTATGTTAGTTGGTACATGGGTTTGACCAAGTTTATTTTGCAGTTGACTTGTCTTACTACAAGTAACTTAGTCTTATTTCTATTAATAAGACCCAAAAGACAACTTTCATGTTGTTGTTGTTAATGCATGATTCTACCATTTAAGTGTTTGTGAGATCATATCACTTCTTAGAAATTGTCCGTTAGTGGACGATCAAATACATGACACAAGTCAACGTCAATGTCAATTACGACGGGTTTTGGGAATCATGAAGCTTTGGTCGTCCAGATTATGGGATTCCTTCGGCATATAAAGTATCCTGCAAAATTTTGTCTCGATAAGTTTCTCAAAGAGTCGGCCCTCACTAAAAATTTTAATACGCGATTAACCTAATCTAAATTTTATTGAGGTTAGTGTTGAATCAAAATTCTCGATCGGAGCTCAGTAGAAATATAAGTTCATATATGGAACATTACACTTGTGCTCATCGTCAGCATGGAGATTAGATGGGCTAACACTAGTGAATCAAATGGATCGAGAAGGAATTTGTTATAAGGTTGTAACACTTTAATTAATCTCACACAAAAAAATAAGATTAATATTGACCTATAAGGATTTGATCGATATATTATTATCAATTTTGACTTAAGTATTTTGATTAGTAATTTAGATTATATTATTGGGTTTGGTCTCAAAATTTATTTGTTCAAGCTACGAATTAATGACCTAAAGACCTAAATTATTTATACATCTGTATGTCTCACTCATGGAATACCTAATTCTTCTAATAGAGATGTGTGACTTTTTGATATTGTATTTGATAAGAAATATTCTGACGTTAATCATAGTATGTTAGTTGATCACCTCTAAGGAGCTAACGTAGATGACACGAGGTCTAGGTCATCCCCCCACGATCGATAGCGGGGCAACAACCCATCAGCCATCGTAGTCACAAACCACAAGAAGTAGTACGAGTTGATCGTTGGGGACAATGGTCCCCGGCGATCAGGTCGACCTACACCCCCCCTTGGTCAGGCATGTGGACGACAACCCAAAGGGAGCAATTCAATTAAACCCAATCAGCTATTAAGGCTAGTAGGCAGCGCCTCTTCTATCATCCTCCGCTGATTGATGAGTCGCAAGGGATCATATGGATCAGTCGTCCACATAAATTAGCCATGGAAGGATGTACGAATCAGTAGCTGTCCTCTCCCCCCACCCTGTCCCCCCAAGATATAAAAATTAGTCATCGATGCCAGACCAAGGATCGAACCCTAGACCCAAAACCTCAACTGTTTCCACTACTCAACAAAACTAACTTGACCATGAAAGGGGTCGGGTTAGGAAATCTCCACACCCCCACCCCCAACGTGACTTCGACCTATCACCACGAGGCCACCTAAATGATCTAGTGTCTTTAGGACAAGATCAAGTCATGCCGATGCCCGATTGATAATGTCCAGACTACAATATTTGAACACTAGAAAGAGGGTCATGAGTCATTGACTTCCCTAGAGAGAAGTATTGATAAAAATATTTAATCTCATATTGATTAAAAAATTGAGGAATCAATGATTTATAAACCTCCTAACTCATCCTTACCCATAGAGATATCTTTTAGGACTTACGAGTCTTTAAAAAAAAAGATAAATTTATATGGACATATCTAAATAAAGATAATACCTTATGAGTCGTGTCAATGTTATCTTATCGCTCTCTTTTTATTGGATAAATTAATAAAACTTTTTTTTACTATGGGTGACAAGGGCCAGTGGATATACTCAGCTATTCTATTAAGCACGATGTTAGATGTTCCACACGTATGATTTGGTCCTCCTTCGGTATAAGGACAAAAGGATGCATTTTGTTCTAAGATATGTCATTCATATGAAACCTTAAATTAACCAAGAGAAGTTGTACTAAAAAGAAAATCCGATGACTCTCATCCATCGTGAAGTCAATCGAAGAAATAGTTCTTCGGATTTAGATGATAAGCTCTTAGTCGCTATCCTATATCTAACTCCAGTATGAAATCGATTAGTTTCAGGTAAAATTAAACTATTCAAATAAATTCTATTATTCAAACAGGGGACTAAGTCTTAGTTGTAACATCACATCTTGAAAAACTAATCAGTAGGATCCATGTTCGTCGATCCCATGAAAAACATCACATCAATAATTCATTTTATTTGTGGTAATATAATGATTAATTTACTCTTTCATGCAGGTCGACCTCGATGATCCTATCTACAAAGTTATATCCATTTGATATTTGAAATATCATATTCTAACACATTATATAACCTGTTTGATTTCGGTCTCAAGTTATTTTTATCGAATACTCCTCTTCAATCATAGGAAAGACGATATCAAGAACAATGGTGGCAGAACAAGGCAACTCCGTGAGCTGCTGAGGCGAGACATCGATGGCGTTTCACTCTTCAGGGCAAGAAAATGACAATAGTTGTGGTTCACCTAAAGAATCTCTCCTTCCTTATGCACGCTTCAATCGTAAACTTGGGTTACGGATGCCTGAGATGGTTCACGTGCACTCCATGGCCACACAGGTTTGTGCGTTCTTGAGGAAATGAATTATGTGGCCATGGATCATTTCTCGTCAAGGTAGCGAAAAATGGTTGGCTTGATTCTGCTACTTGAGACTGCATACTAATTGCAGCGAGCAGCACTGCTTGCAGAGAGCTAGCTTGCCTTCTCCATTAATGGAGACGGTAAAACTCTTGTGTTCCTAAAGCCTTTTTTTATCTTGAGTTGTCTCCTCCGCTTATTGTGGCTATAGGCATGGACAAGCAGCAAGCTTGAACCTGTAGGCATCCAGGACCACGCACAAGTGGATTTGAGACAGACTGTAGTAAGAGAATGCAAGAAAACAAGGGTCATACAATGAAGTAAAAACAAGGTGGAGGCCACATTTGTGTTCAGAATTTATCTTGTAGTCGCTCCTACAGCTGTTACTATGTTGTGTACTCTTTGACCGTCTTCCTCCATGATTCTGGTTGTGTGTGTGTGTGAAACAAGTAAATTAGGACTCGAAAGAACTTCAAACTGTGAGCAGCATCTGCTAAGGAGTTTCAAGAAATTTGCAGAGTATTAACCTTAGGTGGTCAAGATGCCTCCCGTCTGTATGACACAGGAATTCAGTGCTCATTCCACATTATTCCCTGGTCATAAGATATGGCCTATACATGAGGAGGTATGAATGAGCCTTGAGTCCTATAATGTCATAAACAAAATCTGCTTAAAATGGCACCTGCTTCTTGTCATCTCTGCTTGATTCAGAAGCATTCAATCCAATGTTTCATGATGCTTTTGTGTCTCTGCTTGATTCAGAAGCATTCAATCCAATGATGCTTTTGTGCTGATAGCTTAGCTATGTCCACTGAAGTAAAAAAATAGATTCCAGACCATGGATAGAACACTGTGCTCATGGGCTATTCTGATGTAGCACAAGCTTCCGGGTGTGGAGTTGGAAGTAAGCACCAAGAAGACAGAGACATGAAACGAAGATTAACTTGAACTTGTCCCAGAGTAATGGAAAGAAAGATCAGGGAGGCCTACCTCTCAGAAACGACAGATTGCCTCTTCTTTCGACGAAGGGCATTCGCAACGACAGTCGCTGCTGTAGCAGCAGCATCAACCACATGCATACTTATGAGTCGGGCACTCCAAGGAGAAGGCAAATATAAATCTTTCTGATGCCTAGTAAATGTAGGCCACACCAAAATGTCAGATGGAAGTCCCAAATGAGAAGAAAGGGTTATGTTAATGGATGGAGGGGTCACAGCAAAAATAATGATGCTGAAGAGACCATTTCAAAGCTTTAATTATACTCATCTTCATGATCTTTACAGAAATACCTGATACATTTGATGGGAGATCAATGAGAAACCAGGTCAGGTCTCGTTCTGTGGAACATGGTTTCCTATTGACTTGTTTGATATTTGAAGGAGACGAAGGTAACACAGTATCTATCACCTGCGAATAGCTGGAGTCGTTTTGGTGACTGTGGTGATGAAGAAACCATTCTGCTCTTCTGGGCCTTCGGGAGATGAGGTAGCAACAGGAGAAAGAGACGGAGCACAGGCTTCTACTATATCCTTGTTCTTCATGGACCCGCTACTACTGTGATCCTTGAGTTCTTCTTCCAGCAGTGTCTTCCTGTACAGCTTCTCCTCTGCATCCTTGAGGAACTTTAACTTTGGAGGTGGGGAGGACCATATCCAAGTCAAACCATCTTCGTCCGAGGGTTCGAAGAGTGGGTTGAACCCATTTTGGCTGTAACAAGCCATGGGAGTCGGGGATGAGGAGAAGAAAGGCGGGGAGGACAGAGGTGTCAAGATTGGACTCTCCGCTATGAGAAGCAGATCTCGCAAGCTCTTCCCCACTCTGTATCTCACGTCCTCTGACACCAAGTCCTGCTGTGTCTCTTCTGTGATGGTGCAGAGAGACCTCGGAGGACCTGCAAGGCGGTGAAGCCTCATGAGCTCTGCTTCCACTGTGTCTTCTTCTCCAAATGGCTTCCAGAGCAAATCTCTGGTAGAGTTGGAATCGAGTTGCTCTTCATCAGAAGGAATTGCTCCGATCACTGACACGCAGATTTCTTGGGGATTGAGATCAGCAGAGCTCGAAAAAGAAGATTTCTTCCAACAAAACAAGTCCCCATCAATTTTTCTCTTCTTCCACCAGAAGAAATAGTATAGTTGTGCGACAACGGCCAAGAACAAGCAACCTGAGACAAGACTCAAGCCAACGCCCAAGCAACCCAAAGGTCTCATCTCTTCCTTAGCATTTCTTGACAGGAATCTGCCCAAATATCACCACCCTTTTCTTCAAATCATCAGCAGAGAATTTGAAGCAGGCGAGTACATAACAAAGCACAGATTGAACCCTACAAGAACTACTGGGAATGGATGGAGGCAGAGGAGGAACTAATGAAGGACGAAGAAGACAAATTCAAAATAACAAAATCTTCACCACAAAGATAAGACAATGGAATCAAGCAGGAATAAAGAATGAAGTCATGCAAAACAAATTCTTGCTTCCTCCCAAAAACAGATCAAGGACCACAGACACTAAGATGATAAAACCATGAAAAGATTACACCTTTACCATCAAGGTGACAATCTGCGACCAATCACCCGTGACTACCTTCCCAAAAAATAAGGGCACAAGAAAATTTTCGAAGTCACAAACTCTAAAGCCCAACTCTCAGAAAGCAATCTGACAAGTGAAACAAGACCAAGATCAAACCTTTGTCATCAAAATCACATTTTGAGAACCATCGTGGACTTCCTTAGCTCCCAAAAACCATCTTCGACCATCACGGCAAGGGATTCCTCAGCCTTTGCTCAGAAATGCCACCAACCATAAAAGAAGCCATCATGGAGAGCCAGAACATCGCTGCCCAAAACCTCCTGTGGCTTTTTCCAGAGTTTGTTTGATACCCTCGAGAGTGCCTGATGTGGGCTAGGGAAGGATGGTGTCGTTTCTCCAATGCCATGAGACCAAAACAGGGCATCCGCTACGGTGCAAATACTGTGTCCTCACAGACAAACGTACGAATTGGGAGCAGTCGATTGCGAAACCAAGGGCTGCGATTAAACCAATTACTCCAGCCGATTGCTTGGGCATAATCCGTATTCCAGGTTAAGGGAAGGGGTAAATTGAAACGCGCGACGTGTTGGCTGTGGTCTCTTTGACTCCTTGCGTTCTCCACTAGGAGCAGAGACCTCCGAAAAGCTCCGACTCAGAGAACTTGTTCGCCTCGGTGATGAGAGCGTAGCATTATTGGCTCCGCTGCAATGATTTACATATTAATCCTTGCATAGTTTGAGAATATCATGTTTAACCCTATAAGAATGAATTAAAAGGACTTTGGTATAAAAGAACAAGATTCAGAAATTGTTTGTATAAAATAAAAGGATATGGAGGACTAATATAAAAACTCATAGCAGAAATGAAGGGTATTCTTTGCGAAAAATAAAGGTTATTATCGTAATTACAGATTCCAAAGGAAAAGGGTTTCGTTTGAAATAAGAATAAAGAAGGGTTTAATATGTAAAAGAATTTTTTTCTAAAGAGGAACACGATACCGAATTAGGGAGAAGTAGAATGACTCCTTTTTTATTAACGATTGCTACGATCGGCTTCTTCCTCCATCATTTCCATTCTTCCATCAACAGAAGAGGTCGAGATAAAAGGCGGGAGCTGATTTATCAATATGAGTTTTATCTTCCGCAACGAGAAAACCCCAGCAGGTGATCTTTCCATCGTTACTCCATCTTCTGATTTGACCTATGAAAAAAGGACGCACCAAAAATCCGTTCTTTTTCTTGGGACTTTTGGTATTTTTGCTAGAATAGGTGGTCTTTCTTTGGTGTGGCGATGTTTATAATTTTCTTTTACTGGTCGATTAATCTGATATCATTTCATTCATACGATACAATTATATATCTATGTGAGAATTCTTAAAAGAAAGTGGTCGTAATTTTGAAAATTTATTGTCTTTTGTGTTCTATCAGAGCTACTGCTGGAGAATAAGAGAATGTTGGATAGATCAATCAGGGACATTGAGAGGAAGAAGCAAGGGCTACAAGCAGAGGAGGAAAAGCTCATCGCTGAGATGGTACAACTTTTTTAGCGGCCACTTGATTTTCTAACTCAGGAAATTTAATTATTCGAATTTTGTAGTTTTGCCTCTTATGTGCTTATCCAAATTCAACATTTGTACCATCATGTGTTTGTCTGGTGTAAGCATTAAAGGGTGAACTATCTTTTCATTAATTATGGTATTGGATGAGGAAAAAAAAGTGGTGGTGAAGGAAAAGAGGAGGGGAGAAGTCAAACAAGGGGGAAAGATAGTCAGTTTTCTACATATTACTCAAGTAGTAGTAGTATCGTGATTTATGTACTACCAATTGCAGAGTTATATTTGATGATATTGAGGCCTCCCTGATGCATGTCTGCTGCAGTATGTTCAAATTTTCATGGCAGGCTAGGGGCAAACAACATTTCTGTTTGGTATTGACATAGTTCTATGGAACTTTTTATTTCTTCAGAAGTTTCAAATGCAAAGTACTCAGGTTTGGTCCAGCACATTGCAAACATGCCTTATTTAACAACAATTTGCGACGTAGTACAGTCAAGCAAGTGTTGAAACATGTTGGCAAGAAGGGATTTTGTTTGAAAATCTTGAACTGATTCTGTTTTAGATATATCACAACAATAATTAGAAGTATAATTAACATTCTGCAGTCAGCTTTACTATTGATGGTGGATCAATATCGTGATGCTTGCCCAAGCATATATCATACTGCAGTATGTATGAAAAAGAATATGTAGACCACATGTTTTATGGTCATTGTCATCTTCATATATTGATTTCAAATTATTATCTCACTGAACTTCTTAATTTCAATTTATTCTCATATTCTCATAGAAATTTCTTCTGGAGAATCTAAGTTCCACTTGCTAGCTTCATTTGTGTATCAAGATTATTTAGAAGAAATTCTATAGCAAATACGGAAAAAGGGAATAGATACTTTGGTAAGAAATGTAGTTTCATGCTACTCTATATTAAAAAGTTCAAGCTCACTCTGCATAACTTATAAGATCTTTCGATCATATTTCATTATTACCTAAAGATTCCACATTTGACTTCTAGTTTTCCTATTTCTAGTATCTTTTACAAACCTCTGGGAAGTTCAATGCTTGGTTGGTCAAACTATTTTTCTGTTTCATTTTCTACTGAAGAATTCATATGTTTTAGATGTTGAATCTTCTTTTTCACATTCTCTGGGCGATAACTGTACTTAATTGATCTTCAATCTAGTTTTCTGTATTTCCTACTTAAATCATAAATGTCCTATTATATGTGATTGTTTCTTTGCTCGTTGTATGTGAATCCTGCTACAGGCAGCTGTAAAAGTCATGACAAAAGATCTTATCAGAACAAGCATCAGATTACAAAGTTTTATACCCTCAAATCACAGCTCCAAGGTGTATCTCTTAGAATTCAGGTACGTTTTGGGCTTTCACAGTAGATTTGTGTCACTGTGCTACATAATGATTATGTTCTTTATAAATTAAAATGCAAATCTGACATAAAGAAAATTATGTTATATTTTTTTCTTATTCGGAGTCTGATTCTTATTATTTGCATTATGCAATCCGCTTACTGGAACACACTACTAGGATAAGGTTATTGGCAGCTTTTAATGAGATCTCCGTTGCAGAGGTAATGCCAAAATCTGTACACATGCTGACTTAGGATAAAAAGTCATTTGTCAAGTTTCAATCTATTAAATATTTCTTCGCTTCCGATCTTGTTAATTTAAGCTATATGGAAACAGAATGATAGATTTCTTAGATAAATGTCAAGGAATGTATCAAATGATCACTTTGTGGAGAGTGAAACAATGACAAGTAACTAATGGAGATTCTGGCATATCTGGAGGGTGCTATGGATTTGATACAATTAAATTGGAAATGGTATTATTTGATGAGAAACTCATTGTAGGAAATCCTAAGGATTTGGAAAGTTTCAGGGTTAATGTGGAAACTACTAACACCATTTTTTCAATAAGAAACTATGCTTCATTAAATCATACAACTGCAATTGTATGATTTCAAGGCTTCCAAGTCTTCAACTCACTGTATTAACTATACCATCTTGTCAATAATTTGCACCTCTATTTTTCTTTAATCATTCATTGTTTTGAATAACTCAGCTGAGTAAAAGTTGATCTTGATTCAGTTCATATGGAACTCCTTTTACAAAACTGGATTTGGGTACAAATGGAATGAACTAGATATGGTTGATTGTTTATGTTCAACTCTTCAAGCAGACGATACCATGGAAGAAGATGAGGAAGATAAGAAGAAACAAACATAAAGAAATATATACAATCTGAAAATTAGTTATTATATTTTCATTGGTGGAGAAGATGTAGAGCCAAGGACAGAAGCATCAAACAGACTCTTGTAAATAAAAGAACAAGAGCCTGCCAGGAAAACAGGATCAAGGAAAGAGTTGCTTTAGGCATTTAAAATTTGTTCGAGAAATTTCAGAATTATCATTCCATCATAATTTTGGAGGAAATTAATGGATGATTTTGCATTAATCTACTTTCGCTTTTGAATTTTCAACTCATAGATGGAATCTGCTAGGAGGTTGGCGAAGCACAGATTTAGGTGTAAGAGTGTCTACTGGACTCTTGATCTAAAAAGTTTACAGGGAGCATTTGATCGACCTTTTTATGAATGTTGATATTGTATATTCAACACACAATCATCCACCAGTTCCTTTTCAGTGCCCCAGGGTATATATATCACATGCTACATAGGCAATGCAAGATATTTGTAGAAGTTGTAGCTGGATATGATATTCAATGTTTCTTTATTTTGAGAAATTTTCCATTGTTTCTACTTGGTTGTGCCAGAATTTACCTGACAAACAAGTTCTGCATTTGATTTGATTCCCTTCGTGATCAGCATCATCACCACTATCTTCATTTGAAGACAGAAATTTGTTTATTTCTTTTTATTTCTAAGAAGCATAATAAGGTGCTGAAGTTTTATGATGTGTGTTCAATGGACAACACCTTTGGTGTCAGATACTGTGATAGGATAAAGAGCATACAAGCAAGGAAGCACATGTTTCAATGATTTGGTGGAAGCAAGAAACCTAGCAGAGTTTGATGTGTCAGCATGGAGAAAGTCTCTCACTGCAATTGAGTCGGGTCTGGATTTAGTAGCTGGCACATCATGAAACAATTCATATACCAATAATATCAAGTCATGGACTTGACCACAAACTAACCTAAAACCTAAACTGCCCACTATATGTCCACCTGTTGTACCTCAAATCAACTAAGAGATTCTTGCCTCTCATGGTTGCTTTTTGCAGGAATTGTTGGTGAGGACCTACAAGCCCACATGAGATTCAGATGTATACATAAAGAAGGTGTGATGAACAGGTGATCCTTTTGACCAAATCTCAGATCTCCTGAACATGAAAGATGTTTTACGAGTGAATCAATATATGAAAGATTGTCATTACGTTTAAGGTAATCTGAGATGTTTCATGAAGGTGGTCTGTGTGCTTGCTTGCAGACAGTTCAGGAGCAAGGTTGTGTGCAGTTGCACCATTTGGAAGATGGCTCAAATGGTGCTGCCCAGCTGCATATTCATGGGGCTAAAAAGATCCAATAAAAGCTTTGGAGGTGACAGAACAAAGCTAAAGATCACCCCTCAGAGTCTTGGTGTCTCTTTGAAGAGCATGGGCGTGATGAACGAATGGCTTGCGGATCCTCTCCACTTGCTTGGACATGGATTTGCAGCGGCACTCTCTGCAGGCAATGCAAGATTTCCCCAGCCATCTGACTCAGATATCTCGCACAATGTGGTGGTACCTCATCTGCAGTAGCAACTCAGCGTAGCCACCAAGGAAAGCATCCATCCACCAACAAAAGATGAATGATTGATCTGATGCCAAGCAGTGTTTATTGTCTTCGAGTGAGATATTCGAGTCACTCCAGCACTTGTCATAGTTATTTTAGGTGAGGAAAGTCGTACGATGTGCTTTGCCATCTCCTCCGTCGAGAACGTGAGTCGTACGTATACAACTTAGCAGCGTCTCTTTCTGTGGGTGCTACGAGACTGTGTGCTGGAGCTGATCACAGTAATCTGCAGATACAACTCCTCTCATGGTCAGATTTGAAGCATCACCAAGTGCAGCTGTCAGATGATGGAAAAGCTCGATCACAGTCTCGCCGAGTGCATTCATCACCTCATCATCTCATTTTCCACAACAATGTCGTATTAATCAATCCGTTTGGTGGATGTTAATTGACAAGCACAAATTCCAGTGCCACTAAGATTCTTCTTCATTCTCCTTTTGGTTGAAGTGGGTGTCTTTTCCACAGAGTGACTTCAGTTTCTTCAATGACAATCCACTTTAGGCATCTCTGGTGTCCTCAGCATGAGGTTTTCTTTCCCCAGAGACTATATTATTACACTCTGTGGACCAGAGATCAGCCAACAAAAACAGGGGAGAAAGCCAATGGCCGCCAGTCTCCTCTCTAAACAAAATGATTATAGTCTTTCTAAACACGAGAAACTATTGTATCAACAACCGAGTTCATCAGAGAAAATATGTCTCGTACAAGATTGGCCAGCAAAAAGAGGGGAGAAAGCCAATGGCCACCAGTCTCCTCTCTAAACAAAAAGATTATAGTCTCTCTAAACACGAGAGACTATATTGTATCAACAAACGAGTTCATCAGAGAAAATTTGTCTCGTACAAGATTGACAGTTTTCCATGGGGGGTACAGACTCCTTCAAAATATGTACCGCAACCATAGCATCCAACTCGATCCAGATTTTTTGCATCCCATCCATCCCTGAGGGTACGCATAAAGCCCTTCTTTCGCAGCAACCAATTCGATATAAACACTTCTTTTTCCACCACAAGGCTTCCCACCTTTAAGAACACATTAATATGTATTAGTTTGGATTAAGAAATCAGTAATCTCTCCTCTCGACGAGTTCAACAAGAATTTGGCACAGATCCCGTTCCCAGTCAAAGATTGGCTGTAACCTGCACAAGAAAAATCAACACAAATCCTCCCCTCTATCTAACATCTGTCGGATGCTTCTTCTTCGGAAATAAAACCCTAGCAGTAGGTGGAAGGGAAGCCTCAAATGGTACGCTCAGGTCATATCCAGTGGAACGCACTCTTTCGGGTCTCACGACAAATTCATGCATCAGGTATCGCCTGCATCTTGTCCTCGGGAAAACGCCAGGAAGCTTCGACTTGGCCTGCTTTCTCCTCAATAATGATGCACTTCCTCCCCGGTTCGTGATACGAAGGATGTGCTGTCGCTGCAGGCTTAAATTATATGCAATCATACGCCCTATTATATGGATGAAAAGTCAAGCCATTAAGGCCCTTATATGCAATCATACGCGTATTATATGGATGAAAAGCCAAGCCACTAAGGCCCTTTATTAACAGCATTGGGAACAACCATAAGATGGAAACGTACGTACGTACTGTGCCTGCATGATAAGAGCGCATGATGAGATGAAGTTAATCCACTTCATTACAGTCACCATTGGCTGTTCGTCGTGATCTTGCTTTATCATTATGGCACTAAATTATGCGCTGAAATGACGGCTCGTAGATGACTTTTAGAACACTCGTGATAAGTTACTCTTCTTTTAATGAATTAAGTCAAAAACCACAGGCGCTGTTAGATGAAGAGATAAGGTACGGGTAAGAAGACAATTTCAATCTCACATCACCTGTAACTGTAGTTGCTTGGTCAAAAGAAATGGCTACAGAAATCACGCGAGGAAGAAATCTGAGTTCTACCACCATTAACTTTCTGGATTTGCATGAAAAGTTTGACCAGAATTCCTTCCCGGGGAATGCGTCCTCCTCAGTCGACCTCCACGAGGAGCTTTTGAATCGTGAACAGATTCCCAGGAGATAGGGTAAACTTATCAGTACATGACTGCACCAGCAGGCAACTGGGGCGGCTTGGCTTTTTCTCCATGCTTCATTGTTCTTCTGACCCTTGAATCAGTGGGCACCTTTGAAGCTTGTTGATGCTATTCTCTTCCCCCCTGCACACAGCGGGTTGGAAAGATGTCATGGTCCACCGACCCCACCCTGATAGGTTGCTCTCGTGATCAAGGAAGAGCAGAAAAAAATATGAGACTTCCCTTAGCGTCTCTTTCGGCTGCTTAAACCTTATCACCATTCCTCACAACAGAGATACGGGCTTCGACTGATGGGGTCCTGTTTCCTTTTTGCATATAAACCCTTACTAGTTTCAGTTTTTTCTCTTTTGCAAGTTTAGCTAAACATTTACTTATCCAACTTTACTTATTGAAAGCCAATGATGTAAAAAGATTGCATCATCGATCGCCAAGCTTTCAAGTTGCAATGATCGATTATTAGGCTGAAACAAGTTTAATCAAGCCGCAGTTAAGTGAAAAAAAAGATTGCATCATCGATCGCCAAGCTTTCTAAGTTGCACTGATCGATTATTAGGTTGAAACAAGTTTAATCAAGCCGCCGTTAAGTGAATTTTTTCGTCGAAAGCTTCTTAGAAATGGATTATTAATATTATGTATTCTTATGTTGATGCAATTATTATGAAGGTAAAATAGAGAGATTCGGTATCCTCTACGGTGCAGCAGCATTATCCAGTTTAACATGTGATCTGCGTCCATCGGATGCTGAGATTCACATAGAGGCATGATCGACGGACGGATCGAGTGTTAGAGTCGTCGGCAAGAGTCAAGGTACTTTTTCTGAAATATAAGTATTATTATGGGCTTTTGTGGAAAAGCGTGCAAATGTCACGGTAACCCTAACGGCGGTGGTAGGTGTCATCCGGTGGAGGGCGCTTCTTAAGAGGGGCTCTTTAAACGGAGCACGGCACCGTTTCGCTCCCCCTTCCAACGCGCTCCCCCGTTTATTCCTTCTCGCCGCCCGCATTCGGCGAACGGAAACCTAGAATTGAGAGCAATGGTGGATTTGAGGCTCACAAGGGGCTTCATATTCTTCGAATTGGAACCTTAGCTACCTCCCCTTGGATCCAATAGGTAATCTTGAATCGACCCTGATCCGTTCTACCCGGTTTTTCCGGGTCGTGAATCTTCCCATTTTACCTATCTTTGCTGATGCGTAGAACTGCAAATTAGATGTTGTTCTTCATCTTTTTCTTGTGATGTTCCCCCGCTCGTTTCCCGGGGTTTGTAGATTCGTAGCTGTAGATCGAGAAAAATCTCGTTTTTCAGTTACATGCCGTGCTCTTTTTTCGTTCTAATGTCGATGTTTGTTTGGATTGGGAGAATCCGATAGCTGTAGATCTGTAATGATAATTCTCACACTTCTTGATACGTACACGGGCTATTGCTCGCTTGTTAGTGTTGCTGTCTATAGGACTGCGTGAGAAAAATGCATCCTTTTTGCTTCTACAGGTGAAGTTTTGCTGGGTTTGGTATTCTTTGCATCCTCTCGGTGTCACAGGAAATCGGTGGTGGGATTTATGGAATGGATCTGTGAGTATCTTCTGTGGGATGCGTTCATTGACTGCGGAGGAATTCGAAACCCACCAATCAGATAGCGGAAGGAGACGGAGGAGGAGGTGATCGTAGAGGTCACGAATCCGAAACAAAGAAAAATAAGGATGGGAGAAGATTTCCTCACGACCTTGTCCATTGAGAATCATCACCCCTCCACCCTCCTTTCCATGGATCCATCGGCTGGCCTGGTGTTGTCTTCGTCCCACGAGGACCTGGACCGTGAGCTCTTGATCCAGCGCCATCAGGTTGTCATCTCTGTGGCGCCAGACATCAACCTACCCCTCTCTGCCGATCGCTATTCTTCCCGGCAATCATGGAATTCAGATTCTTGTGACACATTGGATGTTGGTCTTGGCCCACAGACCTATGATGCGGAGACAACCCTCCACATCCCAAGGGTCACTGCCGCCCGCAAGTGCTCCAAGCGAAGCGACAGCATTTGGGGTGCATGGTTCTTCTTCAGTTACTATTTCAAGCCTGTGCTCTCAGAGAAGTCGAAGGGAAAGGTCATCTGGGATGCGAATGGGGTAAATGGCTTCGACAAGTCTGATGTCCGGCACGATGTGTTCTTGGTGCAGCATGACCTGGAGAACTTGTACATGTGGGTTTTCAAAGAGAGGCCAGAAAATGCGCTTGGGAAGATGCAACTGCGGAGCTATATGAATGGCCATTCCCGTCTCGGTGAGCCTCAGTTCCCATTCAGTGTCGAGAAGGGTTTCATTCGATCCCACAGGATGCAGCGCAAGCAGTACCGGGGACTGTCGAACCCGCAATGTGTCCATGGAATTGAGGTTGTCAAGTCACCCAATTTGATGATAGTTCGTGAGGTGGATCACAAGAAGTGGATGGAGCTCACAGGCAGGGATCTTAATTTTTCGATCCCACATGAGGCCAGTGATTTTGAGTCATGGAGGAATCTACCAAGCACCGAATTTGAGCTTGAGAGGCCTCCTTCGATGAAGAGCACTTCACATCCCCATCCGAAAAAGTTACCTAATGGCTCGAGTTTGAATTTGTCCACCCAATCAAGTCATTCCAATGGTGAGGTGATGGACCTCTCTCCTGTCTGCAGTAAGCGCCGGAAGGACCTCTTTCCCCATGCCATGGATGAGGATTTCTGCTTTCCTACAAACTCACATGCTGAGAAAGGTCAAGACGTGGAGATGCACCAAGTTGAACCCTCATGGCTGAACGAATTTACTGGTGTGATGAGGCATGCATATGGACCTGTGACTGCTGCAAAGACGATATATGAAGACGATGATGGCTACTTGATAATGGTTAGCTTGCCATTCGCCGACCAACAGAGGGTGAAAGTTTCTTGGAGGAACAGTGTCATGCATGGTATACTGAAGATAATTTGTGCCAGCACTGCCCGGATGCCCTACGTAAAGCGGCATGACAGGACCTTCAGACTCACTGACCCTTCGCCCGAGCATTGCCCTCCGGGGGAATTCGTAAGGGAAATAACACTACCAACACGCATTCCCGAAGATGCCAAGCTGGAAGCATACTACGATGAGACTGGTGCTTTGCTTGAGATTATGGTTCCGAAACACCGAATTGGACCAGAAGAACATGAAGTACGTGTGTGCATGCGTTCCCCTCACTTTGGGACTAATGATCTTCTGATGGCCTGAATAAGTGGTGATACTATTGTGTGAACGATCGGGTTTCCTTTGTTAGATAATCCTGCATCAGGAAAAGGGGATTTGTCATATTGAAGTGCATCTTTGGTGTTCTCAAATGAGTTTGCACATTAGTTGGTTCGCCGCATTGATTTGCTTATTCTTGCTTCTTGAATTGTTGGATGAGAAGTCTTTGTGGAGCTGCTGTAGGAAGATTAAAGGTGATGAGTCTGATTGAGAGTTAGATTCATTGTGGTGAGCTCCTGATAAATTTGACTTCCTCGTTCTCTAGTTGGTGTTCCAGCAGGGTCAAACCAGTTGTTATTTTAGAACAAGAATATGTATGTAAAACGTTTGCTTTCTAAGCTTTTATGCATTTTCACCCTAATCAGAATGACTACTGCATGTCACTTTCGTTCTTTTATCTTTGTGTTTGTTTGTTTTGCTAAGATACTACTGAAAAGTGTTATGTAGGGTAAAGAAAAGAGGATTATTTGAATGACTTGAACTGTTGTTCCAAAATTTAGCTGTTAAGACTCGTGGAATTACCAGCATTTGCTGCCACTTGCTAATTTGTTTCACCTCAATACCATAAACATATCCCAGTATCGTATGCATCCCGTTATTCAAAAGAGAAATACACAGGCACAGAAACTCCTAAACATACATAAAAGATAAAAAGGATGCGAGCCAAATCATAAACTCGTCGAGTCTCTTAGCTTCTGCTGATACGAGGCTTTAATCAACTTCCTCGATCTTTGGCCCTGCACCACTGCTGCCTCCGGTGCTGGGAATGTCCTCGTCCATACCACCGCCCATTCCACCGCCAGCGCCCTGATACATCTTTGCGATGATTGGGTTGCAGATGCTCTCCAGCTCCTTCATCCTATCCTCGAACTCGTCGGCCTCGGCCAGCTGGTTGCCGTCCAACCAGCTGGTCGCCTGCTCCACTGCGTCTTCGATCTTCTTTTTGTCCTCCGCCGGCAGCTTCGCCGCTATCTTCTCGTCCCTAATGGTGTTCCTCATGTTGTAGGCATAATTCTCCAAGGCGTTCTTCGCCTCGATTTTCTTCTTGTGCTCCTCGTCCTCCGCCTTGTACTTCTCCGCCTCCTGAACCATCTTCTCAATCTCTCCCTTGCTCAGCCTCCCCTTGTCGTTGGTGACGGTAATCTTGTTCTTCTGCCCGGTGGTCTTGTCCTCGGCGGACACGTTTATGATGCCGTTGGCGTCGATGTCAAAGCAGACGGTGATCTGGGGGACTCCCCTGGGAGCAGGGGGAATGCCCGACAGCTCAAATTTACCGAGGAGGTTGTTGTCCCTGGTTCTTGTCCTCTCACCCTCGTATACCTGAATCAGGACACCGGGCTGGTTGTCGGAGTAAGTGGAGAAGACCTGCTCCTTCTTGGTGGGAATGGTGGTATTCCTCGGAATCAAGACCGTCATGACACCTCCAGCTGTCTCCAGACCCAGGGAGAGAGGTGTGACGTCGAGCAATAGCAGATCCTGGACCTTCTCGTTGCCCTCGCCACTCAAGATGGCAGCTTGGACTGCGGCGCCATAAGCAACGGCTTCATCAGGGTTGATGCTCTTGCAGAGCTCCTTCCCGTTGAAGAAGTCTTGGAGAAGTTGCTGGACTTTGGGGATCCTCGTCGAGCCACCAACGAGGACAACATCGTGGATGCTGCTCTTGTCCATCTTAGCATCTCTCAAACACTTCTCCACGGGCTCCATGCACTTCCTAAAGAGGTCCATGTTGAGCTCCTCGAACCGAGCTCGCGTAATTGTAGAGTAGAAATCGATGCCCTCGTAGAGGGAGTCAATCTCAATGGTGGTCTGAGCAGTCGAAGAGAGAGTCCTCTTCGCCCTCTCACAAGCTGTCCTAAGCCTTCTAAGCGCCCTGGGATTGCCACTGATGTCCTTCTTGTGCTTCCTCTTGAACTCCTGAACGAAGTGATTCACCATCCGGTTGTCAAAGTCCTCGCCACCAAGGTGAGTGTCACCAGCAGTGGCCTTCACCTCAAAGATACCCTCTTCGATGGTGAGAAGAGAGACATCGAAGGTGCCGCCACCGAGGTCAAAGATGAGCACATTCTTCTCACCAGAACTTGTAGCCTTTTTGTCCAGACCATAGGCAATGGCAGCAGCAGTGGGCTCATTGATGATCCGCAAAACATTGAGCCCCGCAATGACTCCGGCATCCTTTGTGGCCTGCCGCTGCGAGTCGTTGAAGTAGGCAGGGACCGTGACCACCGCATTCTTGATGGTGGTTCCGAGGTAAGCTTCGGCAATCTCGCGCATCTTGATGAGGACCATGGAGGAGATCTCTTCGGCAGAGAATTGCTTATCTTCGCCTTTGTACTGCACTACAATCATGGGTTTGTCGCCGGGGCCAG
This sequence comes from Musa itinerans, assembly GCA_001649415.1. Lineage (NCBI taxonomy): Eukaryota > Viridiplantae > Streptophyta > Magnoliopsida > Zingiberales > Musaceae > Musa > Musa itinerans. The sequence goes on along the minus strand of LVTN01000436.1, from coordinate 154,725 downwards.
CAATGACCTTGAACGGCCATAGTTTTATGTCACTCTGGACGGAAGAGTCACTGTATCGCCTCCCAATCAAACGCTTCGCATCTGTGAAGCACGTCAAAAAAAAAAAAACACCCAGATCAACATGCATATTCATTTGAAAGCAGGCATTTTTATATGAAGTATGTGCGCCGAAGAAATTAAAGCATCTGTTATCATATGGGTACTCAATGATTACACTGCAATAATGATGAGGAGGGACTATTAATTTACATACCATGTATATTTCACTTGCAGATGTTTGCAACGATGTCCTAAAGCATCAAGGTGGTGTGGGAAAGCACACTGGATAGTGATACTAAAAGTTACATGCATATACAAGTAGAACTACTCTCGAAGGCAATTTTCTTTGAACTATTACATTCGTAATCCACAGACAACGTTACAGCTGCTTGCTATTGGTGATTTCTTCTGACGACTACTGCTACTTTTTCTCCGGGAAGAAATTGTTATTATACCAAACAAAGACGTTTTTTGGAACATTTTTTTTTTAATTACGCCAAAAAAGTAGCTTGACGTACAACAGAATTTTAATCAGTCCTTTTTCTATTTTGGTCAATTTCCAGCAAGAGATAGACTCTTCTATCAAATTCCAATTTCTAATTGGCCTAAAAATATATATCCTGTGCACTTCCAAAAAAAAAAAAAAAAAAGGAAACAAGCACGGAACCCAATTCAACAATAATTCTTCAAGAAAACACATTAAAGATTAAACTTTTAAGAGTTCCAAAATTAGAGAATGTTAAGAATTTTCTTCCCTAAGAGATAAATTCAGTGTTCTTTAAAACCAAACCGCGATGATATCAAACCTTTCGAACACCGTCACCGACACCAACATCTAAATCACATATTTACAGAAAAGAAGGGGAAAGAAAAGACTCACCAAAGACGGTGTTGATTGGGTTCATGGCCACCTGGTTCTTGGCGGCGTCACCGATGAGGCGCTCGGTGTCCGTGAAAGCGACGTAGGAGGGGGTGGTGCGGTTTCCCTGGTCGTTGGCGATGATCTCCACCCGGTCGTGCTGCCATACTCCGACGCACGAGTACGTCGTCCCCAGATCGATCCCGATCGCCGGACCCTCGCCTTTCCCCGCCATGCTCTCTATCGATCGAACTAAGAAGAAATCTAACTGCAAGATGTCAGAGGAAACGGGAATTTGAAGCAAATAGAGATTCTCACTTCTGTGATCGACAAGGAAACGAGGTCTTGGTTTATATCATTGATCTGCGGTCTGGAAGCTTCGAATCGCGGAGTCCGGGCCGTCCGATCCCGACGAGACGTACGGTGGAGATGTCCCTTCCTCATCTCTCGCCGCTTCTAGAACCGTCTCCTTTGTTCTTTCGCGTCTGACACGAAACGCGTTCCGCCTCTGGTCATCCAACACGTTGGATCGTTCTATTGGTCAATCCGAGTCGGATCCGATATAATTAATTGCTAATTAGTTCCTATCCCCAAATCTCGAACTGCATTAATCTTTTTGTTATACTCTTATTACACTTAGGGCCATGGCTTCACTACGGTCCATTTCGATGGTGATGATTGAGATCTGAGGATCCAACGGACGGTCCAGATGATCGCCGTGGAAGCGCGTTAGATTCCGTCACCAAATAACTTGTCGGATTTTTTTAAAAAAAATTATTCTAAATGGAAACCTTCCGTTGTTGTTGAGAGGAATGCTGTGTCACTATATAGTATTTTTATAATATTAAACAGTACTTTATAGATAAAAATTAATTCATAAAATATTATAGATAGTTAAAAAAATAAATTTGAGTAAAAAATAGCAACTTTTTTAAGAAATATTTTTTAAAATATTAAAAATAGGAGGTGATGGTTTCAAAATTTTGAAAATGGATATCATCCGAAAAAAACTCATATATATATATATATCGGCTTAAATTGACCAGCGGCTTTTATTCAGTATAATTTAAAAATAATAATTAAAATGCTTCGGTTACTGTGTGGTTACCATGTCACGCACATAATATAGAATACAAGCTACTGCACAAGGAAAAGACTACAGAGAGTTCAGTAACCAACGGACACGGCACGAACGACGTGGAGGCGTATCAAACTGCTCCTTTTTTTTTTTATCTGCCCCCTCATTTCTCTGACCAAATGACTCGGCCAGTGTCAGATTCCCACCGTTGGTATCGCCTGCACACTGATCCAAACAGGCATGTTTCCGGTGATGGCTATCCTCCCATCGCTCCACTGTTACGCCTCCCGTTTAAACTAATGCCATTCAGGTTGAAGTCTGATGCTGGATGGACATGAAGAATCTTATCAGAAGCGTACTACCCGAAACGTGGCACACAAGTGTTTTGTGGACCATAGATTCGTAGCTTTCTTGATCCAAAGGTGAAGGTGCGCAAAGAAGTGTGGCCTTGAAGTTTAATGCCATTTCTTCTTCTTTACTCTTCTGCTGCCGTAAAATCTTCCACCAACCTTTGCAAAGCGATCATGGCTTCTGTCTGTGCCTGACAACCGAGGCACGGTGGGCCGCAGGAGCCCCGCCACTGGTCAGAAACCACGTTCGAGGGAACTAGCTGCAGCATCCGAAAGCTTACAGTGCACTGCCTCGGTAATAATGTAGGAGGAGAAAAAGGAAACAGGATAACTCCGCTTCGGCTGCTACCTAAACGACACCGGCGTACACTGCCTCAAAGTACGTGAACCAGTCGCCACCTTCTTTTTCGTCTGCCCTAACTCAAAACACTACCACTCTCTCGCACCTTCTCACTCGACCACGTTAGAGTTATCCTGCTCCGACGCGTCGTTCTAAGCCACCAAAAGAGACCACCAGCCCCCTTCACTCGCGCCTTTAAATTGGGCTCCGTGGCTTCCGTCGATATAGTGGTAGTAACCAGCCATGGCTTCCGCCTCTTCTCTGTTCTCGTCCTTCGCTTTGTTTCTTGTCATGCTCATGGTTCAGAGGTCCTCGGCTCAGTATCCAGCCATGACGCTGACGGTGGTGAACAACTGTCCGTTCACGGTGTGGCCGGCGATCCAGCCGAACTCCGGCCACGATGTGCTCGAGCGCGGCGGGTTCGCCCTCGCGACGGTGACCCACCGCTCCTTCCCGGCGCCTACCCAACACTGGTCCGGCCGCATCTGGGCCCGGACCGGGTGCACTTACGCCAACGGTCGCTTCTCCTGCGCCACCGGTGACTGCGGCGGCCGCCTCGAGTGCGGAGGCCTGGGCGGCGCCGCCCCCGCCACGCTAGCGCAGGTCACCCTCCACCACGGCGGCCAACAGGACCTCACCTCATACGGCGTCAGCCTGGTCGACGGATTCAACGTGGGGATGACGGTGACGCCGCACGAGGGGAAGGGGCGGTGCCCGGTCGTGGGGTGCCGCGAGAACCTTCTCGCCACGTGCCCGGACGTGCTGCAGCTGCGGGCTCCGGCGGGAGGCGGCCAAGTGGTGGGGTGCAAGAGCGGGTGCCAGGCGTTCGGCACCGACGAGCTCTGCTGCCGGAACATGTACAACAGCCCCCGCACGTGCCGCGGGAGCAGCTACTCGGAGTTCTTCAAGCACGCGTGCCCCGCCACCTTCACCTACGCCCACGACAGCCCCTCGCTCACCCACGAGTGCGCCGCCCCGCGGGAGCTCAAGGTCATCTTCTGCCACTGAACCAGATAAACCACTACTGTAGTCAACATCTTCCTTTGCTTAGATCTATGACTGTATCGACTCATGTACCGCTGTCGTCTCTCTTTCTCTCGTGTTCCATCTCTGTGGTTACTCGTTTACTTGTTAAACCGTGAATCCTCTTGGTGGGTTAGCTGCGGAATGCATGCTCGTATGTTGAGGTTTAAGGCTCTCCCGTGGGAAGAAGAAGAAGAAGACATCAGAGCTTTGTTTCTTGGGACGCGACAGTGGTTTCTGAGAGGTGGCCTTTGGTGCTTCGGTGGGTTGTGTTGTTTGTGGAAAGACGAGAAAAGGTTGCGTGGCGTGACTGAGCAAAAGTTCAAATTTCGAAATCGAAAGAGAGGAAAAGTAGAAAAAAATGTCCGAGACGAAGATAACTTCGAGGAGAACAGTTAAAAAGCTGAGATCATATATAATGAAACACGTCTCTATATCATAAGACCACGCCGTCTCCATCCATCTGTCATTTTGCTTTTGAGTCCACTCACTGAGAACAATATGATACTGCCCAGCTTGGTCTGGTTAAGAAGCAAAGCCAAGAAATGGGAAGGTCATCTGCGAGCTTATGAATGATGAGAATGCAAAGATACTACTACTCTTAGACATCAGAATCAACTCATAGCATTCATCAAGTGCTGGTGCATAATACATAAGGAACATAATCTGTGTAAGAATCAGAAGCTCGTGAATGAAGAATGTTAGACACATACATACAACCTTTGCCAAGAAGGCATATGTAATGCGACTTTGTGACATCCAACTAGCTTTCGAAGATTCGTATCTGGTTATATATCTTCATCTTTTGGACATTCTAGTAGCTAAACGAGACCTTATAACTCGTCCTTTTCGGCCTATATATTCTCGAGAAATGCGCATCTCCTTCTACCCCTTAGTGAAGACGATTCATAAGGCAGTTGCCACAAGCCATCCATATTCGTAAAGCACAATGCCAAATGGATTTGACACAGTGGAAACCTGTGGGCTTTGATCACATTCAAACGACCAACATAGATGGACAACCACGACCGATTCCTGAGTAATGTGTAGACCCCGATCTCTTATTAGTATATCAATAATAGGATTATGATAAGTGGACATATATTATCTTTATCGGATTGTCACTTCATGATTCCTTTTAAGGTAACATAACATAAGGTTGAACACGTGGATAAACAATTGATAAGATTAAGGAGTATGAGAACCAAAAACTTATAAAGTCCATCAGATTTTTTTTACTCTCAAAAGTATTTTTTTGGAGCTCACCTGCTCTAAAAGGATAAAACCGTACCTCATCGTCCAAAGCAAATAATTATTTGTAAACTTATGAGTCATAGCACGGGCTCCCAATAGGTTGTTGTCTTGTTTGCTCCAACTTGGATGTACGATTTCATGATTTTACTTACAGGTACATATAATCATTTCTGATATTAATCATGACCTATAAATTATATTTTATAAATGTCTCTTTGTGCATTCTGGATATGTAACCTAATATAATCATATCTATGTAGACTTTGACATTTGATCAAATCTTCTAAATGAGAATTAACTTGAGTATTAGACAACTCTTAGTTTTGTAGGATCTTGATTTGGGTTCTTTCTTTCACTCGATATTCTATCACGTTACGTCCATATAATTTGATACTTTGACTCTTTTTAACCAACATGTCATTTGATCAAATATTCTATCACGTTATGTCCATATAATTTGATACTTTGACACTTTTTAACCAACATGTCATGAGACTCCAAATATATAAAGTAGACAACACACTACTAACAAAAAGGATGATTCAACAAGACATAATCGATCATATAATTCTAATGGAAGATTGACTTAATAGATCATTATCCCGTTTGCCTTGAGTTCGACATACAACTTCATTGACTTATGCTCCGATGATGCATATAATTATACCCGACATTAATGATGATTACAAACCCAACAACCATATGCCATATCCCATGATACATTTTGGATACTTACTATAATCTAATCACTTCTATATAGACGCGACACTAGAACGAATTCTCTAAACAAAAATAGACTAAGTATTAAAAAGATCTTATCGAACGCATGTGCCCTGATACGATTTTGTAATATCTTGACTCCAATTATTTCTTTCACTCAACCTTACTTTATCTTAAGATAATTTGAAAATAAAAATTGATTATTTTCTCACTCAGACGCCACTTTATCCTAAGATAGACTTAGAAAAAGATCTCAATTAACTCGAAATTAATATCCGCGTAAAATAACCTAAAGATATCCTCATTAAATTCGAACAACTGTGATGTGATGAATACTCATCAATAGCTTCGTCGGTAATTTCGATCATTTTATTTGGATGCGATGATTACCGTAAATTACACGACACCCATAATGGGATCACGTCCATCATCTGATGTACCATCAAAAACTGCCCGTGTTGAAGTCTTACGTATTTTGAAGGACACCCATGGAAATAAATTTGACAAAGACTAAATTACCCCCAACGCTCGCCGCAACCCCGAGGGGTATTTTAGGCAGAAAAATCATAGGAACACTCAGCCTCCGCATTTAGGTTTTCCGTCCCTTTATTTAAAGCCCTCCTCCGCATCTTCCCTTTCCTTTGGCTCTCTGATCTGTTGCTCTCGTTCCCGTCAGCCGCGACTGGGAAGCGGTCCTCAGAGGCACGGTATCTATCCCTTTCTTAATTTCTAGGTCTTCCTCGTAGGAGTGCGGGTTGGATTTCTTCGGATTGGCATGTTATAGCTCCGGTTTCTGCGTGCTGGAATTCGATGTAGGATTAGGGTTTCGAATCTCTTTGATGCTTCCTCAACAAGCTTCGGTTTTGCATTCTGGATCGGTTGTCCTTGAGGATACGGACGGATTCGTGCTTTCTTCCGAGTGGATTCGGGCCTAGAATGTTCATTCTTACTCCCTCGCTTGTGTTTTTGTTGTTCTGTATGCTTTGGCTGGATCCGGGCACAGGGAGGCGGTGTATTTGAGGTAGCGAGAAGCGGAACGGGCGGTGGTTTTTTGGTCTCGGATTCTTCGAGGCGGCATTTTCTGGAGATTTGAACATGAGTCAGGAGAGAAGCAGGAGCCCTCCCGGAGAGCGTCGGTTCCGCAGGGAGCGGCCGTCGTATCGTGATGCCCCATATAGACGTGAGCGACGCAGCTACAGGTTTGCTTGCCTTATCTGTTTAATTATGGCGCTTCCTTGCTTTTCTTTATGTGTGCAATACTCTTTGTTGTCGATTTTCTTAGTCAAGAGAGGTAGTCATGCTTGTTAGTTGAGATGAGGTGGGGATTACAATTCGTTTACAGTTAAAGGTGTTCAAAGTCTTCTGTGGGTGATTGTAGTTTCTGCTTGTTTATTACAAAGTTACCTTGCTGGTAATAAACTTCCAGAAACAGTTCTCTTTAATTTTATCGAAGATCTTTTTAATTGATGTTGTACAGATGAGAACCCAGGTTCTCCATACAATATTGAACCTCGGGGTGTTCATGAGGGCTAGTAATTTGACATTTCAGCACTTTTTTGTGGGGCCATAACTTTTTTGATTGTCTAACGTAAATTTCAAGGTTCTCCCATTCAACTAATATGTTCTTTTTAGAATTTGCATTGACTGAGATATTTCGTCATTGCAGATTTCTGATGATATAATATTTGACAATGAGAGAAAAAACAATTATTGCTAGAATTAACTTTCACTAAAGGGCAGTTTGCTTGTCTGCAACTAAACATCATGCCATTGCACTTGCAGCAAGTAGCCTTGAGCCCAGTTGCAGGTGCTTGGTTGTCTGCAAGGAGGCTAGATGCAGAAAGTATCATGCAATTCAATGCCTACTTCTTGCAAATCAATGTGCTTGCAAATATCTTGAAAATGGGTCTGTTTGCTCAGTTGCAAGTAGCCTTGTTGGTCTCATCATCCTGCTCTTGCATAAAACTCGCCTCTTCTTCGCCCCTGGTCCTTTTCATACACATTATCCACTGCTATAGGTCAGTGCTGGTACTATCATTGCCTTTATATTCAAGTATCATGACAGGACACCGGTGGCCGGTTGAAGTCAGTCCCTAGGCAACAGCACAGGAGGCAATTAATGACATTATAAATGATCATACCTGCTGTGGAGTTTAACAATGTTTTAGACAGGTGGTTAGACAACAGCTCTTGGATTGATGAGTCCAAGCCCAAGAGTGTGCTAGTGGACCTTCAAATTATATTGACCTCATCTTATCAGAGTTGAGATTTTTTTCTGACACTGGGGACTCAATGCAGCGACAGCCTTTTGACCATCAAGGAATGGTGGCTGTCATTATCATCCACACGTATCTGTTTATTTGATTAGTTTATTATTGTTTCTGAGTATTGTGTTAAAGCTAGATCCTTTGCTTTTCTAGTTGGCAATCGCTTTCTTTTTCGGTTAATGCCCATCTGGCTTACAGTTTCTTTTTCTGGATTGTTATTTATTTTAGTACATTACAGGATCTGATTGTTATTCAAAATCATGAGTGGGCTAGTTTGGATGGTTCCTTGTTTGTTAATTGATCTCTAGGAAGAAATTAGTAGCTGTCCCTAAGAGAATAAGGATGATCAGCTTTTGAGTCGCATATTATCTTTTCTTATTATAATCTCTTCATATCTCTTTATTTTTTATGACCTGGCATAAACTTGTGGGAAACATTGTTACCTGTTTTGGTTATGCACATATCAAGAGAGACGGCATTGTTTCATTGTCAGAAGACATCTAGGGAGATCCAGCTTTGCTGTGCTAGACTCATTCATGGTGAGGTCTATACAATTACATCCCTGTAGCGTCAGGATAGTCCCTCAATCAGGGCCTTTTTCTTTAGGAACGTAAGCCTTAGATCAATTTGCTTCTGATACTTGAGATTTCATAGGTTTATCTCACTCTTGAGATTATTTTATCATAACTATTTATCATTTCTTGAGAGAATAAACTTTAATATTGTTCACAAAGTTATTTCATTGATATGTTGAATGACGTGCCTAGTGGATTTATCATTATTGTTTATTTTTTGAAATCTTAGATGTTCTTTAGGTATATTGTCTATTTCAGTTCCTACCTGGACTGACTTTTGTCTTAGTTCGTTGATATCAGTTATTGCATTGAAATGTTTGCATAGTAGGATACCGTCCCAAGTACCTTTCACTTTTAACAACAAGCCAATGACAGAGGAGTAGAGGTAAAGTTGCACTTCGTGAGAAACCTCTCCTTTGACAAAATTTTCTCTCTGAGGAAACTGGTGCTCCTCCACCATGTTAGTCCACTATGTCAATGGCCTTCTCGTTGTCTCGGCTACTGTCCTCTTCCTCCTCCTTCATTGCTCTGGTTCCCATGTGAAGGGCATCTTTGTCGTGCTCTTCTAATTTGATATCTTGTCATTTTGAAGTTTGGGATGGTCAATAATGTTGCATTAAAGAATTTGTCTTTTGTGCATATTTGCTCCATATATCTGCTCTGGTGGAGATGGCTATAGAGATTTTTACCTAAATTAAATTATTTTGTTTGTGAAAAAAAATTATCAAATGAGAATTTTCATGTGGCTTTCTTGAAAATTTTACTTGGTTTGACTAACCTGAGCTTGATTTGCCAGTTGATCGAGTTTACTGTTGGAACTGTCATATGTTTCGAAAATGCACCTTCAATTTTATTATATTTCTCTAACCATATAATGTCTATCTCAGAAGATTTGGGCACAGAATACAGCCATTTCTTGTTGTTTTAGAAGGATGTTATATGGGTGTGATGCTATTAAAATATGTTCATGTAGAATAATACTTCCTCAAATCCCATTTCCTTGGTAACTTCTGAATGTTTTGTGTTCTGAACTGCTTCCAGGGATTATCTGTGCAATAACTGCAAGCGTCCGGGGCACTTTGCTAGAGATTGTCCTAATGTAGCGGTCTGCAACAACTGTTCACTTCCAGGGTAAAAACAATTCTGTGACTTGATCCAAAGCATAACTATCATTGCAGTGTGTTAGCTGCAAGTTGCAATTGTCATCTAACATGTACATTTTTTAAATCGTGACCTACCGTTCAGATGCTAGTTTCACTCGGATGTGACCTACATATATCTCCATTGTTTTTATCCTCATCTATATAAAATGGCTGTTACCAGTTTGAAGATGCTTGGGTAATCATTTATGGAACTTTTCTGTTAGCATGTGAAGTCAATTAAGTTTGAGCTGTAGAGCATTTAAATGTAGCAATTACTAGTTTTTTTTCCATTGGCCACCTGACTTGATTTTTGCTATCTGTAGGCACATCGCAGCAGAATGCACTGCCAAGACCCTGTGCTGGAACTGCAAGGAACCTGGACATGTTGCCAGTGAGTGCAGCAACCAACCTGTCTGCCACACCTGCAACAAGACGGGCCACCTGGCTCGTGATTGCACAGGCTCAGGACTGGCCCCCTTCGATGTTCGGCTTTGCAACAACTGCCACAAACCAGGTCATATTGCTGCTGAGTGTACCAACGACAAAGCTTGCAACAACTGCCGCAAAACTGGCCATCTTGCTCGAGATTGCCCGAACGATCCTGTATGCAACCTATGTAATGTTTCAGGCCATGTAGCGCGCAATTGTCCAAAGGCAAGCCTGACATCTGAAGTCCATGGAGGTCCCTTACGCGACATTATATGCCGCATGTGTGGCCAGCCAGGTCACATTGGACGGGACTGTGTTGGAATCGTTATCTGCGGCAACTGTGGGGGGCGTGGCCATGTCGCTTTCGAGTGCCCATCGGGAAGGATATTTGATCGTGGATTTCGGCGGTTTTGATAGTTCAGCTTGCTTGAAGCTCGAGAAATACTGTATTGCGAATGACCTCCCTGCTACTTGATTGTGGATTTGACAGAATATTGGATCATTACTAGTTGCCATCTTTGTGCTTGAGCAGATATGCAACTCTTTTGGTGCTTTCTTTATAGATGCGTTTAAGTTGTTCGATCTTCCTAAAATCGGTGATGAATAAGTGGCTTCCGATGAATGAAACAAGATGGTAGCTTGCAGAACAGCTTCATGCACGTGGTGGTGATAAATGTATCGTGTTTAGAATGATATGTCAAATGCTTGTGGAGTCTGTCGCTTGGTTTTATTGTTTTTTTTCTTAAAATATAATTTATATAATAGTAAAAGCCAATTTCATTATATCGGGGTGTGTGTAGTTGGTTATTCAATCTAAAACACTGAAGGTCTTCGGTTTGAATTCGGGCGACGCTAATTTATAAGATTATTATTTTTATTTTAACAAGCTTTTGTATTGCAGTGTACTACTGGTTAAACTGGATTAGTAGTGATCAGGATACGGTTATCATGATATATGGCATTTACAGTATCATTACATCGGGGTGTCGTGGTGTAGTTGGTTATCACGTCAGTCTAACACACTGAAGGTCTCCGGTTCGAGTCCGGGCGACGCCAATTTATAAAATTATTATTTTTTATTTTAAAAGCTTTTGTATTGCAGTGTACTACTGGATTAGTAGTGATCAGGATACGGTTATCGTGATGTATGGCATTTACAGTATCATTACATCGGGGTATCGTGATGTAGTTGGTTATCACGTCAGTCTAACACACTGAAGGTCTCCGATTCAAGTCCGGACGATGCTAATTTATAAGATTATTATTTTTTATTTTAACAAGCTTTTGTATTGCAGTGTACTACTGGATTAGTAGTGATCAGGATACGGTTATCATGATGTATGGCATTTACAGTATCATTATATCGGGGTATCGTGATGTAGTTGGTTATCACATCAGTCTAACATACTGAAGATCTCCGGTTCGAGTTCGGGTGACGCCAATTTATAAAATTATTATTTTTTATTTTAACAAGTTTTTGTATTGCAGTATACTACTGGATTAGTAGTGATCAGGATACGATTATCGTGATGTATGGCATTTACAGTATCATTACATCTCTAATACTACTGGTTAAACTGGATTAGCAGTGATCAGGATACGGTTATCGTGATGTATGGCATTTACAGCATCATTACATCGGGGTGTCGTGGTGTAGTTGGTTATTACGTCAGTCTAACACACTGAAAGTCTCTGATTCAAGTTCGGGCGATGTCAATTTATAAGATTATTATTTTTTATTTTAACAAGGCCAATTTATAAGATTTTTTTTTATTTTAATAAACTTTTGTATTGTAGTACTACTGATTAAACTGCATTAGTAGTGATCAGGATACGGTTATCGTGATGTATGACATTCTCCGATTCGAATCCGGGCGACGCCAATTTATAAGATTATTTTAATAAGCTTTTGTATTGCAGTACTACTGATTAAACTGGATTAGTAATGATCATATGCGTGGCCTGTGAAGTGTATTTTTGTGGTTGTCGTGAGTTTGTTATTAGACACCATAACATCTGAATGCTCGGCTACATGGAATTGTTGATAATATGATGCGCAACACGCACGATAAATTTCTACGTTGCAACTATATGACGCATATTGCACCTACAAACTGGGTTACAAGTCAAAATTAAATAACTATATTCCATATTACATAATTGTACTCTATAACCGTTGCTGATACCATTTTCTTTTGCCTATGATTAATACTTGCAGGTAGTTTCAGCTGCTGGTAATCGAATGCCTCTAAATGTTTTCTTACATCTGTAATAACTTGAAAGAATAACTAAACCACAATCATTAAAATAGAAAATGCCTTTCATAACTCTAAGAACAAAGTACACTGTAGGCATACTCAAATATAATTATAGTGCTAAAAAACCATCTTAATTTTGAAAGCAAGCAAATAGATTGCCTGTTGCATCAGCTCTTGCACAAGGATATTGGTATCAGAGTCCCATCAGTCTAAGTAAAATTATTTGCAGAAAAAAAAGCTTGATAGATACTTCGACACAGCTTCACGTGGATGTAGCAAACATGTTTCTGCAATTGCATTTACAAAGATTTTGCCCACATACACAACCGTGCCTCATGCAGACAAACTTTGAAGGCTTTTGTTTGTATAGCCGTATATAAATAACTCAATCAAAAATAACAAAATAACATCTCAACTGTTTATAATTGGCGGTATATATATATATATATATATATATATATATATATATAACAAAACACCAACTTGCCACAATTTGGTTTGAGAACTTAGATCAACCTTCAGCTGTTCAGCATTCCTAGCTGAAGCATTAACTTTCATACTTGGAGGAGAGTTTCCATGTCATCTTAACTGATTTTTTTACACATTACATCAGCCGCCCTAAGGTTATTCGAAGCTAATTCATGCTATGAAGCCCACCAAAGTGTCTGAATTAAACATCTTTCTATCAACATCAAATTAATTTTCATATTTAAAACATAAACCTACCAAAAAGTAAAAATTGACTGGTTTAATTTGATGCATCGAGAATCATATGGTCCAAACTTTAGTCTAAATTAATAACAACAGTCCATTTAGCTCAATAAACAATCAAGTTTATTCTCTTACTTTTAATGTGAGATAAAATCTACATCCATGAAGTCTTTTTCTATTTGGATTATCCCGACTCAATTAGCAAACACATTAATTAATTTGATGCGACTAGAACCACATAATCCAAAATGTATAAATTGAAGTTAGTAATAATGAATTCATCTAAGGTCCAGAAAATAAAGCAGTGAACAAGGATTTGAAAGATTATGGAAGCAAACAGTAACAAAGGACAAGATTGCCATACTGTAGCTATTTGCATATGTATCATAGAAACATTAGCTGACAGAAATGTAGCGATTATATAAGAACTAAGAAGCAAGAAGCATACCAAATTTGCTGATAGAACCAACAAAACATCATCTGAAAGAAAAAATGGTTTGGTCTACCCATATAACTCCCGAAACTATCAAAGGATATTAGTTTGTAGACACCACCAAAACGATTATAGAGAACAACCAACATAATGAGTTGAGCAGCAAACCAGAACTATAAACACTCCTTCAAGAACCAACTAACAAGAAGCAATTTCCCATTGTAGATTCCAGTAATACGTACTTAGTTGGCCCGGCCTCTAATGACATCAAGTCCCATCTCAGTAGGATCAGTTGCTTGCAATTCCACCTGGATCCCATCCAATTCTCTCTTGAATCTGTCTTTTGAGCTGGCATAAAGCATCTTGCTTCTCACTCTAGAAGTGTCGGGTGACCTACAGCAAAGAAACAAGCAGTGCCTCGCATCTACAAGCAGAGTGTAAATTTGGATGTGGTGGAGAACAAAATGAAAGGGAATACCATGCGATGAAGAAGATCTTGCTTTTCTGGCAATTCTCCTCAGTGACGAAATCAAAGTCGAAGACGGCGTATCTGCATTCGTTGGTAGGAAGGCTAGCAGCAAAGTCGTCGTAGCCCAGAGTGGGCTCGCCGACCTTCTCCACAATAACCTGCTTCAGCTTCTCGTCAATCTTGAATACTATGAAGCGGTAAGTCCGTTTTGCCTTCAGTTCCAAGAACTTCAGCTTGCAATCATCGTTCACAGCCATCCCTGACGCTGCATTCGCCTGCCACAATTGGTAGAAAGCATGAAGACTCCCATCGAGCGATGATAGATCCAAAAACGTAGAAACTAAATAGAAGAGGATGCCGCTGGATCTCGATCAAATCCATTATTGTCTGTGATGATCTTTTTCAAGGAGTTCGTGATAGATCTGTCTGACCATAAACGTCAGATCACAGCGTCTTGTACAGATCAGAGATTTATATACCGTACCACTTTGAATGCAGAAATATTTTACTGAAAACTAGCTAGTTACAGAAACAAAGAGCGATCAGTCGATGTAACGATTACGATCTCACATCACACCAGATCTAAACACTAACAATACCAAATATTACTCAAAAATGCTACCAGATCGATCAGACTAATTGACCAGGATCGAAGTGCCGTGGAAGATGGGATTCTCCGCATCTAAGAAACAGATGTAAGGGCGAAGTGAAGGGTGGGAGTCGTACCATTTCCGGAGATCAGCGAAAAAAGTGGGAGAGAGTAGGCACCGATTGGGCCTCTGGAGGGAATCTAGGGCTCCTGGAGAGGACTTAGACGAGGAATGGAAGGCTTCGAGATCGGAGGCGGAGGGGGCGGGACGGCGATGGCAAGGAATTGGGAAAGCAAATGGCGGGTGCTGTTGGGAAGAAATACTGCTGTGGGGGTGATCGCACGTCGTCTTACGCGGAGATTCGCGCCACCTGTCGCCGTCGCCGCACGACGCACATAGTCCTCTGACGCGGAAATTCGTGCTGACGAATAACCTAACAAAACACCAACTTGCCACAATTTGGTTTGAGAACTTAGATCAACCTTCAGCTGTTCAGCATTCCTAGCTGAAGCATTAACTTTCATACTTGGAGGAGAGTTTCCATGTCATCTTAACTGATTTTTTTACACATTACATCAGCCGCCCTAAGGTTATTCGAAGCTAATTCATGCTATGAAGCCCACCAAAGTGTCTGAATTAAACATCTTTCTATCAACATCAAATTAATTTTCATATTTAAAACATAAACCTACCAAAAAGTAAAAATTGACTGGTTTAATTTGATGCATCGAGAATCATATGGTCCAAACTTTAGTCTAAATTAATAACAACAGTCCATTTAGCTCAATAAACAATCAAGTTTATTCTCTTACTTTTAATGTGAGATAAAATCTACATCCATGAAGTCTTTTTCTATTTGGATTATCCCGACTCAATTAGCAAACACATTAATTAATTTGATGCGACTAGAACCACATAATCCAAAATGTATAAATTGAAGTTAGTAATAATGAATTCATCTAAGGTCCAGAAAATAAAGCAGTGAACAAGGATTTGAAAGATTATGGAAGCAAACAGTAACAAAGGACAAGATTGCCATACTGTAGCTATTTGCATATGTATCATAGAAACATTAGCTGACAGAAATGTAGCGATTATATAAGAACTAAGAAGCAAGAAGCATACCAAATTTGCTGATAGAACCAACAAAACATCATCTGAAAGAAAAAATGGTTTGGTCTACCCATATAACTCCCGAAACTATCAAAGGATATTAGTTTGTAGACACCACCAAAACGATTATAGAGAACAACCAACATAATGAGTTGAGCAGCAAACCAGAACTATAAACACTCCTTCAAGAACCAACTAACAAGAAGCAATTTCCCATTGTAGATTCCAGTAATACGTACTTAGTTGGCCCGGCCTCTAATGACATCAAGTCCCATCTCAGTAGGATCAGTTGCTTGCAATTCCACCTGGATCCCATCCAATTCTCTCTTGAATCTGTCTTTTGAGCTGGCATAAAGCATCTTGCTTCTCACTCTAGAAGTGTCGGGTGACCTACAGCAAAGAAACAAGCAGTGCCTCGCATCTACAAGCAGAGTGTAAATTTGGATGTGGTGGAGAACAAAATGAAAGGGAATACCATGCGATGAAGAAGATCTTGCTTTTCTGGCAATTCTCCTCAGTGACGAAATCAAAGTCGAAGACGGCGTATCTGCATTCGTTGGTAGGAAGGCTAGCAGCAAAGTCGTCGTAGCCCAGAGTGGGCTCGCCGACCTTCTCCACAATAACCTGCTTCAGCTTCTCGTCAATCTTGAATACTATGAAGCGGTAAGTCCGTTTTGCCTTCAGTTCCAAGAACTTCAGCTTGCAATCATCGTTCACAGCCATCCCTGACGCTGCATTCGCCTGCCACAATTGGTAGAAAGCATGAAGACTCCCATCGAGCGATGATAGATCCAAAAACGTAGAAACTAAATAGAAGAGGATGCCGCTGGATCTCGATCAAATCCATTATTGTCTGTGATGATCTTTTTCAAGGAGTTCGTGATAGATCTGTCTGACCATAAACGTCAGATCACAGCGTCTTGTACAGATCAGAGATTTATATACCGTACCACTTTGAATGCAGAAATATTTTACTGAAAACTAGCTAGTTACAGAAACAAAGAGCGATCAGTCGATGTAACGATTACGATCTCACATCACACCAGATCTAAACACTAACAATACCAAATATTACTCAAAAATGCTACCAGATCGATCAGACTAATTGACCAGGATCGAAGTGCCGTGGAAGATGGGATTCTCCGCATCTAAGAAACAGATGTAAGGGCGAAGTGAAGGGTGGGAGTCGTACCATTTCCGGAGATCCGCGAAAAAAGTGGGAGAGAGTAGGCACCGATTGGGCCTCTGGAGGGAATCTAGGGCTCCTGGAGAGGACTTAGACGAGGAATGGAAGGCTTCGAGATCGGAGGCGGAGGGGGCGGGACGGCGATGGCAAGGAATTGGGAAAGCAAATGGCGGGTGCTGTTGGGAAGAAATACTGCTGTGGGGGTGATCGCACGTCGTCTTACGCGGAGATTCGCGCCACCTGTCGCCGTCGCCGCACGACGCACATAGTCCTCTGACGCGGAAATTCGTGCTGACGAATAACCAATCTGGCAAGCAACGAGTAAAGCCGCTGAGCGTCGCGAATGTAGGAACGAATATGCTGACGAACGAGACGATGCGGTACGCTTAAATCCGATCCCTCTGCATCCGAATTTTAGATTTTGACGATCATGATGAACCATGCAACATAGCATATATGATTAAATTTATCGTTAGACTTACTTATAATTCTGATTGTCAGACTTAAAAACTTTTAAATTTTAAAAAAAAAATATTAAAATTTTTATAATAAATATCTAAATCCACCTACCTTAATACCATCAATTTTATTAATAAAAATAAAAAAAATTAATTTTAATATTTCAGTTAATGATAACAGATAATGTCAATGGTAATGAACGATGATGCCACTAAGAACCACGAATGACTAATGTAGATGAGGAGAGCAACAATAAAAGATGATGATCGCTTAGCAACTACGTCGATGCCAACACAGATGTTGAGTAGCAAAAGGATCACTCACTACGTCGACATTAGTTATCGAGCAATGAAAGGACCACTTGGCCTCTGCATCGATGCCGACACACGTGAACAAGGATTTGAAAGATTATGGAAGCAAACAGTAACAAAGGACAAGATTGCCATACTGTAGCTATTTGCATATGTATCATAGAAACATTAGCTGACAGAAATGTAGCGATTATATAAGAACTAAGAAGCAAGAAGCATACCAAATTTGCTGATAGAACCAACAAAACATCATCTGAAAGAAAAAATGGTTTGGTCTACCCATATAACTCCCGAAACTATCAAAGGATATTAGTTTGTAGACACCACCAAAACGATTATAGAGAACAACCAACATAATGAGTTGAGCAGCAAACCAGAACTATAAACACTCCTTCAAGAACCAACTAACAAGAAGCAATTTCCCATTGTAGATTCCAGTAATACGTACTTAGTTGGCCCGGCCTCTAATGACATCAAGTCCCATCTCAGTAGGATCAGTTGCTTGCAATTCCACCTGGATCCCATCCAATTCTCTCTTGAATCTGTCTTTTGAGCTGGCATAAAGCATCTTGCTTCTCACTCTAGAAGTGTCGGGTGACCTACAGCAAAGAAACAAGCAGTGCCTCGCATCTACAAGCAGAGTGTAAATTTGGATGTGGTGGAGAACAAAATGAAAGGGAATACCATGCGATGAAGAAGATCTTGCTTTTCTGGCAATTCTCCTCAGTGACGAAATCAAAGTCGAAGACGGCGTATCTGCATTCGTTGGTAGGAAGGCTAGCAGCAAAGTCGTCGTAGCCCAGAGTGGGCTCGCCGACCTTCTCCACAATAACCTGCTTCAGCTTCTCGTCAATCTTGAATACTATGAAGCGGTAAGTCCGTTTTGCCTTCAGTTCCAAGAACTTCAGCTTGCAATCATCGTTCACAGCCATCCCTGACGCTGCATTCGCCTGCCACAATTGGTAGAAAGCATGAAGACTCCCATCGAGCGATGATAGATCCAAAAACGTAGAAACTAAATAGAAGAGGATGCCGCTGGATCTCGATCAAATCCATTATTGTCTGTGATGATCTTTTTCAAGGAGTTCGTGATAGATCTGTCTGACCATAAACGTCAGATCACAGCGTCTTGTACAGATCAGAGATTTATATACCGTACCACTTTGAATGCAGAAATATTTTACTGAAAACTAGCTAGTTACAGAAACAAAGAGCGATCAGTCGATGTAACGATTACGATCTCACATCACACCAGATCTAAACACTAACAATACCAAATATTACTCAAAAATGCTACCAGATCGATCAGACTAATTGACCAGGATCGAAGTGCCGTGGAAGATGGGATTCTCCGCATCTAAGAAACAGATGTAAGGGCGAAGTGAAGGGTGGGAGTCGTACCATTTCCGGAGATCCGCGAAAAAAGTGGGAGAGAGTAGGCACCGATTGGGCCTCTGGAGGGAATCTAGGGCTCCTGGAGAGGACTTAGACGAGGAATGGAAGGCTTCGAGATCGGAGGCGGAGGGGGCGGGACGGCGATGGCAAGGAATTGGGAAAGCAAATGGCGGGTGCTGTTGGGAAGAAATACTGCTGTGGGGGTGATCGCACGTCGTCTTACGCGGAGATTCGCGCCACCTGTCGCCGTCGCCGCACGACGCACATAGTCCTCTGACGCGGAAATTCGTGCTGACGAATAACCAATCTGGCAAGCAACGAGTAAAGCCGCTGAGCGTCGCGAATGTAGGAACGAATATGCTGACGAACGAGACGATGCGGTACGCTTAAATCCGATCCCTCTGCATCCGAATTTTAGATTTTGACGATCATGATTAACCATGCAACATAGCATATATGATTAAATTTATCGTTAGACTTACTTATAATTCTGATTGTCAGACTTAAAAACTTTTAAATTTTAAAAAAAAAATATTAAAATTTTTATAATAAATATCTAAATCCACCTACCTTAATACCATCAATTTTATTAATAAAAATAAAAAAAATTAATTTTAATATTTCAGTTAATGATAACAGATAATGTCAATGGTAATGAACGATGATGCCACTAAGAACCACGAATGACTAATGTAGATGAGGAGAGCAACAATAAAAGATGATGATCGCTTAGCAACTACGTCGATGCCAACACAGATGTTGAGTAGCAAAAGGATCACTCACTACGTCGACATTAGTTATCGAGCAATGAAAGGACCACTTGGCCTCTGCATCGATGCCGACACACATAAAGTGATACTGCACTGTATCTGCATCGAAGTCAACATAATGAGCAACCCTTTTGTCGCTCTACATTTGTGCCGATATAATTGTCAAGTGACAAAAGGATTGCTCAACATTTGCATCGACGACCCTTTCGTCGCTCGACAACTACATCGACGTCAATGCATATGTAAAGCAACGAAAGAATCGCTCGACAATTGCATCAATGTCGACGCAAATGCAAAACAATGAAAAGGCCGCTTAGCAACTATATTGGCATCGACATAGATGTAAAGCGACACTCATCACATCACTACTCTTTTCATCCATAGCAACCACTTATGACCCCCTACGACGCTATTGTCCACCACCACCAACGCTATCCATAATCACCAACTAGATTGTTAAAATTATTCTTTTATCCATTATTTTTATATTTTTTATTGATAAAATTAATGACATCAAAATAAATAAATATAGATGTTTCACTTTCATAAAATTTTCAAGAGGATAATCAATAATTAGCTGTTACATTGCTCATATCAAGAGTGCAAATAAGCCTAATTCAGAGACGA
The DNA here is from genome assembly GCA_001649415.1 of Musa itinerans. Taxonomy (NCBI): domain Eukaryota; kingdom Viridiplantae; phylum Streptophyta; class Magnoliopsida; order Zingiberales; family Musaceae; genus Musa; species Musa itinerans. The sequence goes on along the minus strand of LVTN01000436.1, from coordinate 134,327 downwards.
ATTGAAGCCAAAAGAAAAAAAAACTTTAGCAAAAGGAATTTTAGTGAACTTAGTTAACCTTACCGCAAAACTTGAGAAAATGGAAATGAAAAGTAGTAATAGTCCTATGTAAAAAAGAATACATCACTTATAACACTTTCTAGTGACAGAAGCAGAAAACAAGCACCATAAGGAACCATTTCCATCCAATCTCAGGAAAGCGCAGTAGGATGTTAGCTATTCATGTCAATATCTCAAAAAGAAATGAAATCTAAAGCAAACGTCTCACACTGAAATCGTACAAGATGGCCGATGTCACCAATAATGTAGCATTTAGAGTCAACTAAGCCAGTTTTGTATTTACCAAAGGACTATCTTTTTAAGAATCAAACAAGTTGTCGACAACTGAACAATCGCACTGGAACTTATTCAAGAAATAAAAATGCACAAGAAGCTCTGGAAGAAACATCCGAAACAACTTTCCTGGTGTTGATTAATGTCTTCGAAAAATTCTTCCTGGGCACTTCTAGACCATAAAAAGCATAGAAATGACAAATTCAACATTATAGCTAACCAAATCATGACTGTTCATAAGCGACAATGCACCTTAACTAAACAATATTAAGTAAATTTCCACATAGTATTATAGCCATAAAGACATGCATAACAACTGCATGGTGGGGCATAAGCTTTCCCTTTTCCAGAAATCTTTCAAGCACAAAAAATCCTCAAAATAAGCATCAGGCCATGAATATCCAAGCATCCATATGTCAAGTGGTGTAAATGTCACGTTTGCTCACTGAAAAATATATTAGGAAAGCAAGACTGTTTTGCAATAAAATTTATCAATTTACACTCAAATTATAGAACACTAAAAATTTGAGTAAGAAGATGACATTTAAATATCACCATTCCGATTCAACTGTCTTATATTTTCATTTCTGTTAATTGCCTATCTATGGTGCATCTGCTGCGAAGACTCTTGTTTGTTAAAAGGTAAGTCAGTCATGCTTACAGAATAAATGATGTAAATACATATGACTAGTTCATGCAAGGTGAAGCATAAATCATGTTATTTAGACTAAATATAACCAAAATATCCATTTCAGGTACATCTACTGGATTGATATTTTGATGGATATTTGAGATAACACTAAACTTTCAATCTTCGAGTGGCATTAACATAGTCAACACTCACCATTTCCATCATCATTATCTTCGTGATTTCTCCCCTCCTGGTTCATAGCCTAACAAAGTATTTTTCATAAGTTGATTGGAACCTTGTCACAAAACCAAGAAAAAGTCCCTATGTGTAATAACTTGTCCACCCAAACATCATAATGCTTATTATAAGTTATAACAATCATAGAAACATCAACGAGAAAACAATAAATAAATAAAACCAAACAAGTTGTTCAGTACTAATCTTAAAACATAATTTGCAAGCATACTTGACAGATAGATAGAAATTTTGCCCCATGCCCCCAACCACTAATCGATGATAATGCATAGAAATTTAACACCATCACTAATAAGTACATTATATTAAAAAGAAACAATAACAAGGAGCATTATTACCATTAGAAAAAAAAAAGTCAGTTTGGCAGCCACCATTTTGATACAACTTAGAAACAAATTACAATGTCATGGACAGCATAGGACAATATTGAGAAAATTAAAACGAATATCCACTTTAAATTTATCAGTTAAGGACAATTTTGTAAAATATGTCTGATAACAAACCAAGCATATGAAAATTTAAAAGCTAGAATGTAAAATTCATGCCACAGAGAATATTTTGCATCGTGACTATACATTTTCTACTCCAGATCATTTTATTGAGGACCAGAGGCAATCCAGAAATAGAATCAGTTTGTTGGATTGCCATCACAGCCAAACAAATATATTTCATTTTAATGAACTGTGGTCGGTCAGATAGATCTTCAAGCCCATCTACAAACAATTACCTTGTCGCTGATCCATCTTTCAGGGAGTTCCTGTGAAGAACCCTTCCTGCCCCATTTCCGATCGAGTCTTTTGAGTCCTGGATCAAATCTCTTAGCCCCGAGTTCCCACCTGCCTTAATCCTGGCAATGTCCTCACCATCCTCGTCCGCATCATCATCATCATCCTGTTTTCTGCCCTTTTTCTTCTTCTTCTCTGGCAGCTTCTCGAAGTAATTCCCATAAATATACTCGGCCGAGTACCCATTCTCCTCATCGAAGAGCATGATGTGGCCATGCCACTCCCACACCCGGTACTCGGACCCGGCCTCCTCGTGGACGGCGACGCAGATGTTGTGGTCCCCGATAGCCACGGACTGGCCGGAATTGGCCTTGAGGGCCTCGACGGCGTCACCGGAGTGGACGATCCGAATATTAAGTAAATTTCCACATAGTATTATAGCCATAAAGACATGCATAACAACTGCATGGTGGGGCATAAGCTTTCCCTTTTCCAGAAATCTTTCAAGCACAAAAAATCCTCAAAATAAGCATCAGGCCATGAATATCCAAGCATCCATATGTCAAGTGGTGTAAATGTCACGTTTGCTCACTGAAAAATATATTAGGAAAGCAAGACTGTTTTGCAATAAAATTTATCAATTTACACTCAAATTATAGAACACTAAAAATTTGAGTAAGAAGATGACATTTAAATATCACCATTCCGATTCAACTGTCTTATATTTTCATTTCTGTTAATTGCCTATCTATGGTGCATCTGCTGCGAAGACTCTTGTTTGTTAAAAGGTAAGTCAGTCATGCTTACAGAATAAATGATGTAAATACATATGACTAGTTCATGCAAGGTGAAGCATAAATCATGTTATTTAGACTAAATATAACCAAAATATCCATTTCAGGTACATCTACTGGATTGATATTTTGATGGATATTTGAGATAACACTAAACTTTCAATCTTCGAGTGGCATTAACATAGTCAACACTCACCATTTCCATCATCATTATCTTCGTGATTTCTCCCCTCCTGGTTCATAGCCTAACAAAGTATTTTTCATAAGTTGATTGGAACCTTGTCACAAAACCAAGAAAAAGTCCCTATGTGTAATAACTTGTCCACCCAAACATCATAATGCTTATTATAAGTTATAACAATCATAGAAACATCAACGAGAAAACAATAAATAAATAAAACCAAACAAGTTGTTCAGTACTAATCTTAAAACATAATTTGCAAGCATACTTGACAGATAGATAGAAATTTTGCCCCATGCCCCCAACCACTAATCGATGATAATGCATAGAAATTTAACACCATCACTAATAAGTACATTATATTAAAAAGAAACAATAACAAGGAGCATTATTACCATTAGAAAAAAAAAAGTCAGTTTGGCAGCCACCATTTTGATACAACTTAGAAACAAATTACAATGTCATGGACAGCATAGGACAATATTGAGAAAATTAAAACGAATATCCACTTTAAATTTATCAGTTAAGGACAATTTTGTAAAATATGTCTGATAACAAACCAAGCATATGAAAATTTAAAAGCTAGAATGTAAAATTCATGCTACAGAGAATATTTTGCATCGTGACTATACATTTTCTACTCCAGATCATTTTATTGAGGACCAGAGGCAATCCAGAAATAGAATCAGTTTGTTGGATTGCCATCACAGCCAAACAAATATATTTCATTTTAATGAACTGTGGTCGGTCAGATAGATCTTCAAGCCCATCTACAAACAATTACCTTGTCGCTGATCCATCTTTCAGGGAGTTCCTGTGAAGAACCCTTCCTGCCCCATTTCCGATCGAGTCTTTTGAGTCCTGGATCAAATCTCTTAGCCCCGAGTTCCCACCTGCCTTAATCCTGGCAATGTCCTCACCATCCTCGTCCGCATCATCATCATCATCCTGTTTTCTGCCCTTTTTCTTCTTCTTCTCTGGCAGCTTCTCGAAGTAATTCCCATAAATATACTCGGCCGAGTACCCATTCTCCTCATCGAAGAGCATGATGTGGCCATGCCACTCCCACACCCGGTACTCGGACCCGGCCTCCTCGTGGACGGCGACGCAGATGTTGTGGTCCCCGATAGCCACGGACTGGCCGGAATTGGCCTTGAGGGCCTCGACGGCGTCACCGGAGTGGACGATCCGAATGATCTCCTTCTCCAATTTGGCCTCCTCCTTGGCGAGCAGCCGGCGGTTCCTCGATCCATCGCCAAAGAAGGCGCCGTGCTGCCCGTCGCCGCCGTCCTCGTCGTCATCCTCCTCGTCGCCATCGGAACCTTCCGCGTCGGAGCCTCTATCGCGGAGGAGGAAATCGTCGAGGCTGTGGGAGAGGAAGGAATTGGTGTCGAGGTACGGCGGACGAAGATGGAGGCGCGACATGAGGGTTTGGAGGAGAAGCTGGTCGGTGGAGGAGCAACCGGCGACTGCGGAGGCTGAGGCAGCGGCGTCGTTGCTGGGGTTGGAAGCCATCAGGATTCGATGAGTGGGTTTGGAGCGCGATCTTTCTTGAGAGAGGGCGAGGCGACTAGGGTTTTAAGAACGCGGTTCGTTTCACTCTTATATGCTGGGGAGGGGAGGGGGAAATGAGAGAAAGATCCCATGAGACACGTGCATATCACGTGAGTCATTTGTGACCTGGGTGTCTGACGGCCGATATGGTTCCGTTCCGTTGTGTTCTAACCGTTGTTCTCGCCGATGTTTCCGTGACGTTCCCACCCATCCCTTCTCTCTCTCCCTCAAACCACGTGATCTGCGTCCATATGCACTTTGACAATCGTGCATGCATATGATTGGGCACCATCAAGATCCACGCGTAGCGCCGTAATTTTATATTTCTTTATCAACCAGGTTGCAATATTAATTTTATTTTTCAAGATTTATCAGAAACCCATCGATGAATCTCTCCCTATATATATATATATTCAGTGTTCTCCTGCTTTCTCTAAAACTGGAACAACGAAGACAGAACAAACAAGGCAAAACAAATTGCATGCCTCTCTGAGCAAAGTGATCTCAAAGTCGCTGACTGATGCCAGAGGTTGACAAGTGCCAAAGATTCGACGTTGCCCTACGCAGACGGACGGCAATCACCTCGTCGCCGGAATCAGCGACGAAATCAAGTGCCAAAGCCTGCTGTTGCCGCTGCTCAGTAGGCCATTGCCGGGTGATTCAGAGGAAGCGCTCGATGTCGATCCGGAGACGTAGACGATCTCCATGCGAGGAGGCGGCTGGGAGCTGAGAATGACCAGAAGTGAAGGAGAAGGAATGGAGGCATTTAGTTGGTGGAAGCAGCTCATGTAGTGAAAGATGGAATAGGATCTACTTGGCATATGCTCTGGGCATAGTGTCTTTGGCCACTTCTTTTTCCTCTCTTCTTTTATTTGCTAACACAGCAATCTACCTAATACTTCTCCTGTGTTTTTTATTGTATTCGTTACTTGTCACAAGTTTTTCCATCGGCGGTGTCGTCAAATATGGACTTACTCCTGTACATGGAAACACCATGATCTCGTCGTATACTGACGTGCATCATGCATTAATGCCCTGCTACCTGGATCGGCATTTGTTCTTGAAAGTGGAAATGATGTGGAAACTGCTCATGAAGAAGTCAGATCACGTCTCCTGATGCTCGATTACTGTCACCTACTCCCACCGAGGGTTAGCAAATGCTGGACACTGAGAATATTTTAATCACCTGCAGGTGTAGCTATGATCCCTATGTGCAAATAGTTCCTTGATGATCAACTAAAGCATTCTCTTCTTCAAGACAGCAATTCCATTGAGAACCAGGCAACAGGTCTGCCAACTCAAATCCAGATGCTGTTACTAAGAAAAAGAAGATTAAATCAGTGAAAGTTCTGTTGTTTCAGTATCCTAATATTCCTTCTTTTTCTCTTTTGAAGGAGAACTGTCCTGAAGTTTCACAACAGTATCCTAATATCCTTTAGTTCTCTTTTCAACTCAAGCAGAAAAGAATGCTGAATTAATGCTGCGATGGATCGCATAGGAGCACTCAGGCCAGGCCTGATGATGCCGACGCATGTGAACCCAATGGTCCATCAACAAGCCTTGCCCATTCCCAATCTTTATCTTTATAGATTCATGGGCAACATCGATTAATCTTTATATACGTGAAACATGGTGCTCAGTGAGAAGTTCTACATAATGAGGTCGCAAAAGAGACAATATCAGAACATAATCTCGTGTTCTCGTTCTCCTGCTTCTCTTTATCTTTTATCCTTCTTTCACAACCATGCTTAATAGGCTTCATATCGTCTCGGAAAGCTTTCTCTGCAGCTCACAGAGAGAGAGAGAGAGAGAGAGAGAGAGAGAGAGAGAGAGAGAGAGAGAGTCTATATCCCATCAAGCACCTGCGATCTTTCTTAAGCACTGCTTCGAAGCACTGCTTCGAAGCACCTTAATACTTTTAGAGGTAGTTTGGTTTTCTTCTGGTTTATGGAAGCACCGCTCCTAAGCACCTTAATGTTCTTTATATTATGCCATACTGATATATTTGGAGAATAAATTGCTTTAGCTTAGTGCAGAAAGCAACTATTTCTACCTTCTCCACCAAGAAAGTACTTCTTGACATCTTTTTTGAAGAGCAGAATCAGAATCAGTTATCAAACAAATAATTTAATCTAAATATTAATGTCTCCATAAATGTGCTCATCTGCTTTGGTGGAAGAAGACCAATACCCATCAAATGTTCATGCATGCCTCCATTAGAATACGTGTGACCTTAATCTTCCAACCTGACGTTCTTTAAACAGAACCATGTTAGGGTTTAAGTGAGTCAGTCCTGCAGAGCTTCCGTAGCTGAAATCTCAGGGTCCGCTGCTTCATGCCTCGACCCCATCAAACCCGCCATGAATCCCGATGGAGACGGCTGAAGAAATCGGAACCCTCCACCATCTTGATCCACAAAACTGAGCTACAGTGGAATCGCCTGAAACCAAACTCACCACCAGATTTGCCATGGCCATGATGACCTTTGACACTGTGCTGAGCGCGACAGTGCATAGTGAGCAACCTGCCTCACCAACAACAAAGCCGACAAACTTGCTACAGTGTTCCTCCTTTTCCTTATAATGCAGATAAAGGATCTGCTACCTCAGAGATGTCGACATGCTGCTGCCCACATATTGGTTGCCTCCACGTCAAGTTGGCTTAGCTTTTCTTCTTCGGCGACTCTTGCACTTCCACGGAGTTTATTCCTGTCAAATCCAGGCGGCGTAGCCCTGTGTTTCTTTCCCAAGCAACCTGCTCAGCCCAAGAACATGAAGTCGTGGCTCACAGAGAACCACGAGATCTCGTGGCTTTGCACTTGGAATCTGCATCGTTGTGCAACACATACACCACTGACATCGACTCTTCCTTTTCCATCCATTGGCCATATCTTAGACTGTGCCCAAAACAACCGCCACAAGTTGATACCCTATCCAGCTCGCATGCGTATCCAATGAGATCGACTTCTTAAGCTGTGTGTGTCCATGAGGTCACGAACATGCGTCTCCCCGGACGCGCATGCAAAGCTGAAGAGACTTAGCAATACCGACAGCGATCAGAAACAGAAGCATGAGTGGCCAAGTTGCCATTTTGCCACAGTAAATTAGAAGCCCAAGAAGATTCAACATAGTCTTTCACATCCCTTCTTCTCATCCCAGACAGTAAATTAGAAGCCCAAGAAGATTCAACAGTCTTTCACATCCCTTCTTCTCATCCTAATAGACAGCTTATTCTTGGTTTCATATCTACAGCCTCTTACAGTGTGTAATGATTGCATAAGGAAATATGCTGATAGATACATCTGTTTGAATGGAGGATAGTTGACCTACAGATACACAGTTCAAGTTAGTACAATTTGTGCTGGCTCATGGGTTGTGTTAGTAGAATTGTACTGGTTAATGTGTTAATGGTGCACTAACTCAGATTAAACAAACGTACTTTATCCTAAAAGGAACATTTGGCAAAAAGGAGGAAAGCTTAACATTACAGGTCTTTAGAAAATAGGTCATTCTTTATCATTTGAGATGAGCCAACTCATTAAGAAAGGAATAGATAGGCAGGTCGTCCTACTAAGTTAGGCAATCCCAGGAACATGGAGGTCATACTACGAAGCAACTCAACTATTCTGACCGGTGTATGGGTGATGCTTCTTGTCTCAACTAAACCTAAAAAGCTTAGTTGCGTCATTTCACATATGATGTTAGATTAATCCATAAAAATCACATATGTTCTCTTAATTTCATATTAATAGTGGCCTGGGAATAGTGCATACAACCATATTAGATCAACATATTAGGAACAACAAATAAACTTAATGTCGGTTTCAGGATCTAATCCAAAAAGAACATTAAGATATTATTTGTAATATAAACTCATCTTCCCTGAATGATGTAGAGCTTCGATATGCAGTAAGAGCCATGGAGTGCTCTCAAACATAGCATCAGCTCAATCGAGTGAGACGCATGATCGCTCATGAGCACAAAGATTCTCAATCATATTTGTGCTTGGAAAGAAAGTTTCTGCCTTACTTTCTTTACAATCAATAAAGAGGCAATCTTATCATTATCATATGATGCTAAGTCTTGCACAAAGCATGGACTCCTTCGAATATAAGATTTGGAGACCCTTATAAACCTGGAAGACTGTATCTACTAATTGAATTCTGTCCTGTAACCTCTTGTGCTTTGTAGGACCTCAAAAACACTTGTGACATCACTTGACACAGCAAAGGACTGCCTATAAATAAGAGGGTAGCGCAGCAAAGGCTATCAAACTATTCAGACAAAATGAGTAGTGCGGTAGCTGCTGCAGTCCATTAGCTGAAGGGAAGGAGAGGGGGGGAGCAGTGGAAGAGCTCCGTGAGAGGCAGCAGAAGCAGGAGGAGGAGGAGGAGATAAAGAAGGAGAAGAAGAAGATGGTGATGCGAAAGGGACCCTGGACCGAGCAGGAGGACCTGCAACTGGTATGCTTTGTGGGATTATTCGGTGACCGTCGTTGGGATTTCCTAGCCAAAGTCTCAGGTTTGAGGGGGGGGAAAGGCTAGGTGGGCAGATTACTTTGGCGACGGTGGGTGGACGAAGCTACCTGCTTAACCCCGCCTCTCCTTTCATCTGTTGTTGTTGTAGGTCTCAACAGAACAGGCAAGAGCTGCAGGTTGCGCTGGGTTAACTATCTCCACCCCGGCCTCAAACGCGGGCGCATGTCCCCCCAGGAAGAGCGCCTCGTCCTCGACCTCCACTCTCGCTGGGGCAACAGGTCCGTCATCGATCTAAACCTCCTTGTGTACTTCGTGTGCACAGCGCCATTTTGATGAAGCCTGTCTGTCCATAGGTGGTCTCGAATTGCCCGACGATTGCCGGGCCGCACAGATAATGAGATCAAGAACTACTGGAGAACTCACATGAGAAAGAAGGCGCAGGAACGCAAGAAAAAGGTGTCTCCTTCATCGTCTTCGTCATCCTCGCTCACCGGCAACTTCGCCGCCGATTGTCAACCCCCATCGGAAGTTGCGGCTGTGAACGCCCATGAGCTTAACAGCAGCAGTAGCTGCAGCAGCTTAACTGCGGCGCTGGGAGAGATTGATGATGCCGCTGCCAGTGGCTACTCCATGGATCAAATCTGGAATGAGATCGCTGCACCTGACATGATCGGTGAGCTGAGCTTCGAGGAGTGCGAGGACGAAGCTTGCGATATTTCGCGCCTCACAATGCCTTCTCCTACCTGGGAGTACTGCTCTTACTCTCTGTGGAAGATAGATGATGAAGACTTCCAAGCATAATAGATCATTACCTTAGCAGACGACTTCCCATCGCGTTGGAGAGCCCTCTAAATTGGACCTATCAGTCCCCGATCTCTTTGTATCCATGTTGTTGAGGTGAAATGCTTTAGGAGAATCCTGTCTCAGCAGTGAAGCATTTCTACTGTAAAATTGTTGGTCTTTGATAGAGACCTTTCGTCTGTGTGATCAAAGTTCATGTTGTCGTGAGGATGACTGTAAAAACTCCTACTTATTTGTCTCTGTAGGAAATGTAACAGTTTGTGGCATCTGTATGATACATGTTCAGAGTTTCCTTCCCCATTCAAGTTTCCAGTCATGATATGTTCAAACCAAAATCCTCTCAAGAACCAATCTTTTCTACCATATGCATGTCAAGGTGTGCTAACAGTGCCCTGTTAGAATTAGAAGTGTCTCATGGGCACAGTCAGGTTCAAGTCCAAGTTCAATTATTTGTTCTTATCCACTTGATGGCAAAGCACTTTGTATAGCAGAATTCACACAGAATAAAGCATGTCAAAGTATGCTAACAGTGTCCTGATAGAATTCTAACAGTGTCCTGTCTGAGACAGGTTCAAGTCCAAGTTTAATTATTTGCTCTTATCCCTTTGATGACAAAGCACTTTGTTAACCAGATGGAATGCAAAATACATATACAAATTTCCCATTAAAAAAGAACATATCCATTGACATACAGACGAGGGAGATTATTTCCAAAAGAAAGAGAGAAAAAAGACCTTGAATTCAAGTTGCTATCAAAGCAGTAGAGAAAGTGAACTCATAAAAGAGAAGAAATCTGAGGAAACACAACCATCTCCTCAAGGAATTGGATTACTGTATGTGAATGTAGTGTGCCCTTTCCACATGCCTTTTGATGAGCATGTAATGGTGATGAAAGATGCTAGCTTAGAGAGGAGGATTTGATCTGAGAGATCACTTTAGAAAGTTAATCTGTCAATTGCACAAGTGATATGATCTGAGAGATCACTTTAGAAAGTTAATCTGCCAATTGCACAAGTGATAACATAGAATAGTATTGGTTATAGGGCAATTAAAGGATGGTGATAAGAGGATGCAGTGTTCTGAGTGCCTTTGGTCCACTGCTTTTCTTGGTGGCCATCTTTACTGCAGATTTTAATGTTTGATACTTCCTTTTTATTAGTCTCCACTCTATCCCTAAATTTAATAACAAGTTAGTGCTCCAAGCAATTGTAGCCCACCAATCCATGGAAAAGATACTGCCTCTCTTCAGTGTAAATTTGACAGGACTTCAGAAGTGTTTCAGAGTCACAATCCATGATTATGAGAATTCCAATTACAAAACGAGCTAATTAATACTTTTCTAAGACAAGATTCTATACTGTGATTCGAATTTGTCCATCACAGTACAGTCTGCCTTTGAATCCAGAGATTTTGTGCCTTTATCAATTAGTTTCGACAGACTTGTTCATAGTGGCAGCTCCATGAGTTACATGACAGAAACCAGAATCATCCTGCTTTGAGTAAATCTATCAAATGATAGCACCAATTTTTCACTACCTTAGGAAGCAAAAATGAGGGTTTTCGGATCGATATTCTTAAATTAGCACCTTGTTAATAATAGTTCATCCTTCTTTAACCTTGTACTAAGAGAAATCTCATGAACTTGATCTCTCTTTTTTATGCTCACTATATCATGTCATGTGAATTTGACAGGCTTACGTCTACTGAGTGCTCAAGGAATCTCATCCAAGCTCAAATTTCTGTAATTACCAGAGAAAATGGAAAAAGAACGGTTGTTATTAACACAAAATCTGATAAGAAATAGGGTGTCTGATCACTAGCAGTTCACTTTCTGAGATGTTTAGAAAAATTGAAACTGTGCCAGCCACAGCTTGGGGTCACATAGCATCACTAGTATTAATAGCACTGGTACTAATCAACCCAGCAGTAATTTCATTGTTCATGAAACCCATATCACTATTACATTAGCAGTGCAATCTTAATCTTGCTTAACTGTAAAGCAACCCAAAAGCTATTGTCATAAGCAGATGGAAGCCACAGCATTTCTGCTTAAGACCAACAATGCAATCTTGCTTAATTGTTAAGCAATGATGGGTGAAAGTCCAACTCCAAATGTAAAAGATTTCTCTCGGAATAATAAAGTGGATCCACTAATCTTATGATGGATTATAGTTGACTTTTCTGTTGTAGAAAGTAGGTAAATTTAAGGATGAATTCCTAGAAAAAAAATCTTTCTTTTTAGACATTTCTGGTGAGATGCCCCATTTTAGTGTTTCCCTAGCAATGTCCCCTGTTTAGCTTAATCCCAAAACATCTTTGAAAAGACAATCCAGCAACTCCCTCTCTTTTTCCTCTACTTTGAATCCTATTTGACTTAATTCACCCTATAAACTGATCCATAAGAAAAAGAAGAGAAAAGGGAGGGAGCTGTTGGCAAGTTTCTATTATGCTCACCATTGTGATGGATGATCTATTTTGCCTCCATGTTGTGAACATACCTAAATGTAATGAATTATATACTTGTGCTGTAGGATGATCTTATGACATATATATATATATATTGCAAACACGTTCAACTAAACTTGTTTGACTTTTGCAACTTGCTATTAGAAAGACATGATTTGATGCTGATGACGAAGTTCTGTAAACAAATCTAAAGAACTTTCTAAAACCATCATGTATATATATTTTGGTAAAGAAGGAGATCACATTCCCTAAATATTTTTTAATAGACAATTCGGGTACCAAATCTTTGATATGCAAAGCCGGTTTAGTTAATATCTCGCATGCATGATCATAAAGAAAGTCAATACGATATTCACACGGTCATGTAGAAAACCGTCAAAGCATCTCTGGACAAAGCTAATCAGATTCTTCTTTCTCTTCTCCTTTTCTCTTTCTTTCTCTCGCAACAGCATCTCTTTCCTCCTCCCAATCATGGATCAACCCCTCCCCGTTCTCCTCCCTCTCTTTGATCTCCATCACCAGCAGAAAACAAGAACAATGTCAGCGCAAGGAGGAGCAACGGTGGAGAGTGGCCGGGGACGGCAGGCCACCAGCTGAGGGCAAGATGAAGAAGAAAGGGTCCATGATGGCCCATGCTCGAGACATGTGTCAGTCCATGGGCTCAATCGAGGGCCCAATATGAATCAAGAACGGGCTACGTGTTAAGTGCCACGTGCCACCACTTCAGACCTTGCTAATAAATAGTACGATCATTGAGCAATAAAAGATTAGTAAAACCTTGACAGAGAAAACATCATTTTGTAATTTTATAGAAATAAATCCATAAATCACATTTAAAAAATCTCATTTTACTATTTACAATCTTACTATTCATAACCCTTTAAAATATTTTTTTACAACTCTTTTAATTCTAGTTTTATCATTCTCTTTTTTTTTTTCTTTCCTTATAACTCTTATTACTTATTGTTGAACATGACCCTCAACCTACCCCCCTAATGTTTTTTGTCGCATATGTACAATATTGTCGTTGTTATTATGTATTTACTATCATCAACTCTCTTCATCGCTCATTATTACTGATTATTACCCTAACCTAGTTATGCACATTACTATTATAGATTTTTTGTATTGCTAGTGTCATCGATCATTGTCCGCCCCTCCACAAATTATTGTTGAACATGACCCTCAATCTATCCTCCTAATATTTTTTGTCGCATATGTACAATATTATCGTTGACTCTAACTACCATCTGTTGCCACTAATCATCGTCCCCATTCTGTCCCAACTATTATTTGATCATTACCTCTAACTTACTAGCTTATGCACCTGATAGACCTGACTCTAACTACCATCTGTTGCCACTAATCACTCTATCGACTTTGTCCATCGCTTATCACTGGATATGGAGTAAAATTATTTATTAAAATTAAGTTATAAATTGGAAACCTGTACATTTATTTACAAAAGATAACTTAGAAATATTTAAAATTCTTAAATGGTAAATAAAAAAACGGTGTTGAAAATACTAATCTCCCTCGACACGAGATCATATCACCACCACAATTGCAGTGTATTTCCATCCTCATCCTTGCGAGAAAAGGGACGGTTACGATCCAACAAACCTTCTATCCGCGCACGAAACGAAGGGGGCCGTCTAGAGTGCCGATGGCTCGCACTGGTGCGCTCTATCTCCTCTCCTACAACTCCCTCCAGTCCCTCGGATGGTCCTCTCCCCCCTCGTCTTCCTCCTCTCTCCTTTCCTCCTCGCATCTCTATCTCGTAATCTCATCCTGTTCTTATCTCACAGGGCGCTCGCCCTCGCCAGGGTCCTCAGCAGCTACTTCTCCACCAAATCTGTCAATGGAGCCTACGCCTTCGCCGGAGACCTCATCTGTTGGCAGCTCACATCCCTTTCTCATCTCCTGTAGTCCGTTCATCAAACGCTAATCCCTCACATTTGTTGTTGTTGGGTCTTGTTCTCTCTTTTCGTACTCCTGGAAGGTTTTCTGCAGACGATTTCGTTCGTCGAAGTCGTCCATGCGGCTGCCGGTGAGTTCATTAAATTGATTCCGATCTTTTTTTGTCTCTTAAATCTTAGTTGTGTTCTTGGGTTGATCAGGCTTGGTTCCTAGTGGGGTTATGCTTGCGCTGATGCAGTGGGGAGGGAGGACCCATTTCCTGTTGGCCATTCTTCGCCAAATTCCGGAGGTAATCTTCCTCTTCCGAAGATGAACGTAATAATTCTCCAATTTTTTAAAAAGAACTATTCCTATTCTATGGTGGAGCATTTGTTTGAGGCTTTGATTACTTTTGAGTCTGAGCCAATTGTGTATAGAACGCTTGTCACACTTTGGCTTTAATATTCCAGATGACATTAACATTCAGTATTTGAATATTTAATTTTTGTAAAACCAGGTTTTTAATTATATATTTTTTGCATCAGGTTCAAGGCCTCCCATCAGTTTTCATAACCTTTATGTCTTGGAGCATGACTGAGGTACGTCATGATGGTATATCTTGTTGACCTCTTATTTTTATGCTTTTATTTGGCTCGGCAAGAAAAATCAGACCTCAAGGAATTCTTTTGCTTAATGATCGGACATGCTTGAGGTTGCCAATGCTATCAATTACTGTTATTTTCAGGTAATAAGATACCCACATTATGCTTTGAGTTGCATTGGGATTTCTCTATCATGGCTAACTTACCTCAGGTTTGTTATATTAACTTAAGGCTTTGTTTAGCTTTCTAGTGTTCATGTTTGATGACCGAGCTTGGATGACTTATGCAATGGTGTATGTTCATATGTTTTGGTAGGCAAATAAGTTTTTACTCAACCAAAACTATAGTCTATAGCTACATACATACATACGTACATTATTCTAAGTTTCTAACCACTACTCACTATGGAGCAGATACTAGCAGCTTTACAATATTTCTAAGAGTTCCCCTATGACTGAAATATCCTCTGTTCATTTCAATTGAAAATAATGTTCCTGTTGCTTCTTTGACATTTCTTGCAAGTTACAGTAACCCTCTACTAGAGTTTGCTGCTGTTGGAAAAATTCATGTATTACTTCAAATCCAGATGTAGTTATACTGCAGCTTCTAACAAAATTTTCCATATACTATGTACCACTGAATTATCTCTACAATGATTGGTGAAACATTGAATTTCTCGCTCTAAGTCATATAGCTCCTCCTGATTTTACAAAACTCCAAGAGTGCAGCCCAAAATTTTCTTGTAGTACAGCAAGGAAAACAAATTATTTCAATCTTCAGTAGAATTTTTTCTAAATTTTTACAGAATTCCTTTACAAAGCAATCAATCTTATTTATTAGATCAGATATTTTGCAATGGTCATGATTTTTCTCGAACTCATTCTATGAAGTGACAGAAATGGCTGTAAGATTATGGAAGAGCAGATATGTATGGCCACTAAGGGCAACTCATACTTTGTATTAATAAGGTGAAGTTATACAAATCCAATAAGGAGTTCAACTCATTTTTTTCCCGCACAGTTTGTGTTGGGGACATTACACGGCCAAAAGAGAAAACTATTCTATAGCATGCACTAGATTAGCTACTAAAATCAGTATTCATCAAACATGAGTGCAATGAAAAGGAGTAGTCCACCTTGCACTTTCTTGCAACTTGTATTGTCTCTTTTGTTCTAGAAGTCTGCTCATTCCTCATTGTTTTTTGCATTCTCAACATCCTAACCCTTCCATAAAAATTTTCCAGCATAATATTCATTACAGGTCTGGGTATTGATAATTCATCTTCTTGTTACTGTCTTAGTGCCTAGTGCTATTTTATATATAAACAGTTGATTAATCAATAACTACTATGACCTCTAGTTGCAAATCTCATAGATTATATGCCCTTGGTCTTTAGAATAGAAAAAAAATTAATGTCAGACACTTATATGCCATGGGCATCATCTATGAACTGTCACATGCGTATCCAATTGTTTAATGGAATGAATAGTCCAGAAATCCTGTTTGCAACCAGGGAAAATCATATATTCTCTCAAGAAATTTGTGAAGCTATGTTGCAATGTACCATTGTTTGATTATATATGGGTATGCCCTGCAAGAACAGATAATTCTGGATCCATCTAAAAAGAATAAACTCCTCATGAAGAAATGAGAACTTCTAGAAGTCAGTTCTATAAAATCATGTAAACTACTACATGTTTCTACTTTAAATTCCCAATGTGAACTCTGTATAGCAAGTAGCATCAATATCAGTTCGGAATCTAGAAATCCTTTGGCATCTAAAAGGATGGAATTTTGTGATTTTAAGGATTATGGTCCCATGCAAGTTGTTGTAGCAAAATTGACATAAATGAATATTTATTCATTTGATGGACGTACCGATTTAGAAGACATGAAATTGGTCTTTAGACAAACATTTGACATGAGTTTAGCCTTTAGATAAGATCAGCTTCTGGCTATATGAGTATCCTATTCATACCTCCAAATTTTCTGGAGCTTCTGGATTATCTTGTTCTTACTATAGCAGTTCTGTTGAAACGATGGTTCATTTGTACATCCCTCCTCATGCAACCGTGCAAACTTTTGTACATAACTTTACATCAGAAGGATGAATTACATACTTTAGCGGGTGCCAATAATTGTTTGTATGAAATGCATGGTTAATTTGCATCGCTGGGTGCCTGTATGTACTCATAGCAGAGTTTACTCTTCAGGTACACTGCTTTTATCATTCTGTACCCCATTGGGATAGCTCCAGGCGAAAGTGAGTCTGAGAACTACAAATCTAAATATGATTGAATCTAGTGTTTCTTCTGACGTAGTTGCATACAGTGTGGCTCATGTACCAAGCACTTCCATTCATAAAGGAGAGGAACCTTTATGCAGACTTCTTTGACAGGCTCTCAATCAGCTACTACCATTTTGTTTTGGTATGTTAGAAGTTCTTAATTGATACCCTGTATCGTTTTACTAGATTTGATATTTATTCAATATTTGTGCAGGCTGTGCTGATATGTTATCCAGTTTTGTGGCTGAAGCTATATCTGCACTTATTTAAACAACGGCGATCCAAGTTGGGGAAGCATCAAACTAAGAAAAAAGTTTGAACTGATCATGTGTTCAATCACCACCAATATTTGCTGGAGAAGAGAAATTCAATGTCTTGAATGGTTTGACATATTACCAACTGGTCCTACTGTTTAGCTTACCAATGACTCCAGAATATCTACTTTCATGCATCATCATAAAATGCTAAGATCTAAAGATCTGATGTCTGTTTAGTTGCTTCAATTTTAGTCTTTTTCTTGGTGATGAAGAAACATAAACTAAAGACCAGTGGATTTTTCTTAATACATATATGACCTATATCCATTTTTATGAAACAAGTCTCTTGCTCAATTGCATTTATAATGGTTTTAGTACAGGGTTGTTTGCATATATAACCTGATATCAGGTTGTCTTCCTTGTTAAGTAAACTGTCAGATCTTTACACCTGGTTAACTGGCTGGAGGTTACTGTTTGGATAATTGCAGTTAATATTAAATGCTTTACTTGTTTGTTTATATTACTGAGTTAAGCTTGCAATCACTGGTGATATAAAATTAATGAGTTGAGATTTCTTGACTCGGATCCAAAACATGCATTTGGGGACATGCAATGTCGGATTAGATTGAGTTGGCGAGTCGATTCGTTGAGCAGCCCGACTCAACTTGACCCTGTGTGCAAACATAGCTCGACTACTTTGACTCGGTTCGTTTCGGCTTGAGCCCGTACCCAACTCAACCCGTTGGTTTTGTTGAACCAGTTTACATTCGACGCTTCCAATCGCCCTTTCGCTCCTCTACCTCTAGCAGCCGCGGCGGTGCTCTCTCCGCCATATAAATGAGGTCTGCGCCATGCAATCTATCGAACACCTTCACTGCATTACGTCCAGCTCTCCTCGACACCCAGAAAGCTCATGCTGTGCTCCTCAAATCCGGCATCCCGATAGAAGGATCTGATGTCGTCCATCGCTACTGCAACTGCTCCGCGTTTCAGTACGCGCGCAAACTGTTCGACGAGAGGTTCGATTGGGATGTGGTCTCGGCTACGGCCATCATCGGCGCCTTCGCTCGCCGCGGTCGACATCGTGATTCCTTTTCGATTCTCTCTCACTTGCTTTTCCTTGGGATCAGGCCCAACCAATTCACCTTCGGTGCCACGCTGCATTCCTCCACCGCTGTCGGTGATCTCAACATCGGTAAGCAGCTTCATGCTTTTTCAACTAAGTTGGGTCTCCATTCCGATGTCTTTGTCGGGAGCTCTCTTGTGGATCACTACGCCAAATTGGGTACGATTAAAGAATCACAATTCGCATTTGAGGACACTCATGAACCTAATGTTGTCTCGTACACTGCGTTGATGAGTGGATACTTGAAGATCGACAGGTTCCATGAAGCAATTCAACTATTCTACGAAATGCCGATGAGAAACGTTATCTCATGGAACGCTATAATCGGGGGCTGTAGTCAGATTGGTCTCAGTGAGGAGTCTGTCAATCTTTTCAATGCAATGTGTCGAGAAGGTTTCAGGCCCAACCAGTCCACCTTCCCCTGTGTTATTAGTGCAGCTGCCAATATAGCAGCTCTTGGTATGGGCAGAAGCTTTCATGCTTCCGCTATCAAATACTTGGGTCAGCTTGATGTTTTTGTGGTTAATTCGCTGATAAGCTTCTATGCCAAGTGTGGGTGTTTACATGACAGTATTTTAGCATTTGAGAGGCTTGAGGACAGAAATATTGTTTCTTGGAATACCGTGATTTGCAGTTGTGCACAAAATGGAAGAGGGGAGGAAGCCTTGGAGTTCTATAAGAGAATGAAGAGGTCGGGGTTAAAGCCAAACAGTGTCACCCTTCTCGTAGTGTTGTTTGGCTGCAGCCATGCAGGTTTGGTTGATGATGGATATGCTTGTTTCAGTATAGCCAAGGTTGAACAGCCAGACATACTGAGAGCTGAACATTATGCTTGTGTGGTTGATTTGCTCGCTCGGTCAAGGAGATTTGGTGAGGCAGAGAGGTTTCTTCAGGAGCTTCCTTTTGAGCCAGGAATTGGGTTTTGGAAGGCATTGCTTGGAGGGGGTCGGATACATTCGAACAAGGATCTGGCCAAGACTGTTGCGAATCGAATTCTTGCGCTAGATCCAAAGGACATTTCATCCTATGTGTTGCTATCCAATTTGTACTCTGCTGCAGGTAATTGGCAGAGCGTATCGGTGATCAGGAGAGAGATGAAGGAGAAAGGAATGAAGAGAACTCCTGGATGCAGCTGGATTGAGATTAGGAACAAAGTTCATGTATTCTTTAATGGAGATAGGAGGCATTCTCAAACTGATGAGATTTATATGGTTTTAGCGACATTCTTGGACACTTAAAAAGGTCAGTACCCTTCATGATTTTGACCTTGAATCTCAAGAGTGAGCTAAATTTCGTGAGTTCATGCATGTTTAAGCTGTGTACATGACATGGAACTCTCAGGTGTTTTCGCTGAGTCTTGGCTCTTCTAATTATACTTTCAGTAATCGGAAGCATGCTGTTCTTCTATCTTCTTCCATTTCTGTAGCAGAACTTTAGAGAGAGAAAGTATCAAGCCCCAACCCCTGTTATACTCAAATTGGATTAAGTTTTCATATGTCCTTATTGGAGCATTCAGGCACTCTCTTCTGGTAAAGATTCTACGAACATAATTGTTTTCCATGTGCATCTGGTCTTCCAAACACTGGATGCAGAAGCAGCTTGTGGCACAGTTATATTCAATATGGATTATTCATAATTGATGAATGAGAGAACGGAAACCTACTTATATTTTCTAGTGCGATGTGATTTTTTACAAGATTCTCTATCAGCTGCCACTGCTTGATTGTTATGCATAATCTTAACTTTGGACCGTCCAAACAGATGCTTAAAATTCTGATGTGCCAGAATGGTGGTTGAGAGAAGAATGAGAAAGTACCTGGGAGCTGATTTCCTATATAGAGTAACAATTTCGTTTTTTGGGTTTGGGGGTTATGTCTGGTGGACAAATGTTGTATTTGGGACTACGAGTTCTGAAACAACACCAGAAGCAGTAGATTTATTTTTCAGCAACGCAAAGGTTGACCCAAGCAGCACTTACAAATTTTCCCCTCTAAACATAAATCCACATGCAGGAAAGGTTAGATTTATATGAAACAATCCTTGCACAATTCTTCATTTTGTTCTTATTTACTGTCTCTTATTATAAAGGAGATTATCTCAAACTAGGTCTTTCTAGATTCATGGAGACTGAAAAGGTTAGATTTATTGTAATAATCCTTTACGTGTTTCTTATTTATGTTGTTGCCAATTGTCTCTTTTTACTATAAAGAGGGTGATTTGATTAGATCATAACATATTTGATGTTGAGGATATCGGTGATGTCTGGATCAATCTGACTTAGTTCGAGCTAGTGCGTGCAAGAAGCTTAGGTGAAGCTGAGAGCATATCGAGAGTGTTGAATCTCAAATTTTAATTATGAAATCAATTGATTAATTTGATAAACTAATGTGTTATTGAGATAAGTGACCTATACTTTGACTATAGACTCAAACCATCAAAGGGCCAAATATCAAGTTGGAGAGTCGGATGTTATATCGGAAGATTGTCATACTGAAAATTGGATGTCATACCGGAGGATTGGTTGATATGTTGGAGATCGGACTTTGTGCTAAGGTTTGGGCATCGTGTCGAAAGGATCATATATCACATCGAAAGATCGGATGTCGTGGAAACATTGATATGCTTAAGGATTTGACAATGTGCTGACGTGTAAAGCGATGTGTCAAAGGTTCAAACGAAATGTCGGAATATTGGATGACATGCTAGAAAAGTTGACATGTCAGAAGCCTCAAAGATATGTCAGATGAGTGGTTGATAAGTCAAGGTCTTTATGTGGCTGACCAGTTATAAGTGTTCCCGACTTGCCCACATCGGTTAAATTACTTTGCTGGGTTGATTAACTATAAAGGCTTTCGATTTGCCAATATCGGGCAACTTAGTTTGTTGCGTCGATTTGCCCACTTGTCCATGAATTTGGCGTTGTAGATACTTGTGTCCGCGAAGGACGCATCGGATGTCAGGATGGTTTTTTTGCCCATGAAGGGCACGTCGAATGCTTTGGATACTTTTGTTCATAAAGGATGCATCGTGCGTCAGAGATGTTTATATCCGTGAATGATGCGTCAAAAGTAGGGATGCTTTCATTCACAAAGGACTCATTAGACGCTTCGGATGTTTTGTTCGTGAAGGACGTATTATACGTTGGAGATGCTTATGTCCATAAATGACTCACAATAACGTTGGGATGCTTTTATCTGTGAAGGATGCATCAAATGCTTTGGATGTTTTTATTTGTGACGGAGAAGCTTATGTTCGTGAAGGACACGTCGGAAGTTGAGATACTTTTGTCCATAAAAGATACATCAGACACTTCGAATGCTTTGGTCTGCGAAGGATGCGTACTGCGTCGTAGATGCTTATGTTCACGAAAGGCACATCAAATGTCAAAATTCTTTTGTTCGCAAAGGATGCATCAGATACTTTGGATGCTTTTCTTTGTATAGGATGCACCATATGTTAGAGATGCTTATGTCCATGAAGGATGTATTGGATGTTGGAATGCTTTGGGCCATTCTGGCTGTTCTGTGGATCAAGGGCGGAGTGCCTTTACTAGAGCACCTATTGAGCAGGTTGGCAGGATGACATTCTTACGACATGGGCTCTCATTCTAACGCCAAAATGATATAGAGAATGTCGATGATGTCTAGATCAACCTAATTTAATTCAAGCTCACGTGCACAAGAAGCCTAGGTGGAGTTGAAGGAGGCATGAAAATTTGATTGGATGTCGACCTACATAAAGATTGAGGTTAGGTGGGATTCCCGATGTGGTCCATTCAATGCTTTAGTTAGTTTTGTAACGAAAAGTGAGAATTTCAAGTAAGTAATAACTAACCTTGATTATGGATTTTTTATGTTGGGTTTAACTAAGAGAATACTCTATGATATAGACAGAAACATTCTCTTGAACTTTTGTTTTGGACATGTGTAAAATATCTTTAAATTAATCAAATTTATTAATTAAAGAATAAACTAAACTGGGTTTTCATGGCTAAACCAATCTCTCATATGATTTCAAATGATTAGGGTCACAAGTCTTACATACTACAGCAATGGTCGGAGAGATTCATGATCCCTTCTGAGTCCCTTATCCCTGAGATGCCGAAATCTTCTGAGCTGCAACTTAGACTTGTTCTTGTGGCATCCTAAGAATTTATAGTAGTTTGCAACTCCTTTAAAACATATGAACGATTAAATTACTTGCAACGAGGGTTCTTAGTAAAATATAACTCCTTTGGTCTGTGTGTGTGTATTTGATGTTTTCGGATGCCACAGTTGCATACTGGTCCATCAGTTGAAGAAGATCTCAAAAGCCATAATTCATTTTTCTGGAGAATGTTCAGATACAACAATAACGAATAGACATAACAATGATCAATGGAATGGACTATGCTGTTACCTACTCCGTATACAAGAAAAATATATGGGTTTGAATTGGAGGGAGACAGCCATGATACAGAGATAAATCATCCACACAATAAACTCAAATGCGAATCCAAATCAAGCATTTGGATTCGCAACAAATACCTGGAAAAGCAATTTAAACTTCATTACGGGGCAACAGTGGTTCTGCTTCAGGGGTGGAACCATCTGAACCTTGTTTCCATATACTCTGCAGAAAGCTACGCGTCCTCGGCGGAGTGTGGCCTGATGATGCCTTAGGTGATGATGGATTCAAGCTTTGCACATGTTGAAGGCAGACCTGTAACGCATCATGCACCCTCACAAAGAAATATTCTTTGCCAATCATGTCTATGAGACTGGACCTTGAGAGCAGTAGGTGGACCTCCCGATTAGGGTTGGCAATGGCGATCTGAAAAGCACCCACAATTTTGAATGAGATTTGGTGGTCATGCAAAATGACGTTCTTGAATGATCTTTTTGATGTATGTTTTCAGTAACCTGTATGCCTCGTGATCTGTACTCTTGATTCAAGTCCTTTAGAGCTTGAACTGCACTAGAGTCGATGTATGTAACAGCTGCAAAGATTTAATGACAAAGATCAAGAGATGGTTTTCGCTTGTATAAGCATATTTTTACATCCAATTCTGTCCAAAAGAAGGGCAAATAAATTCATGCTTCACAAATTCAAGCATTGTTTTATCTCAAATTTCTATCTAAATCAAGTGACTTAAGTTTTGATTGGATACCAGTTTTCGTAATCTACCATATCATTATGCTATCGATATACTACACTGCCTGTTATCATTGGATTTGTATTTTCAAGCTTTCTTGTTCCAAGGTCATCAAAGACATTAATTCAGGATGATACAACAAGACCTCCTGACTGCATTGTTAATAGAGATGACTGAAAACTCAGCATCATAAAATAGAATTCTCTAAATGAAAATCTAAGAAGGTACTAGAAATTTCTTAGATTTCAATTTGAAATAGCAGATAGAAAACTTACGTGACATTTCAATGATAACAAAGTATATTCTTCCGACATCTGGCCCACGTTTTGTGCTACCATCAAGATCGAGTTCATATTCACGTAATCTGGCAACAGGTTGCAATGATCATCAAACAACGCACTACGAACCTTAGAAGGTCAGTAAATTTAAAAGGATGATCAAGTCTGGATGGCTAAGTCCTGATGACATGTAATTTTTCCTAATATCATGCATTCTGAAAGAGATTGATGCTCACCTGTCTTTAATGTAACTTATGTTTGCAAAATAGATTGGTGAATCAATTCGGATAATAACTATTCCATTGTATGTGTATGCTTCAGGGTACTGCAGAATGTTTCTATATACAGTGGTTCCAGGAAGACGTCCCAGTACAGCTGCAATAAGAACCATGCACATATTAGCTACAAGTACTACTGGCTGATAGCAATGTAGTGATTGTGTTTATCATTTGTTCTGAGACAAAGTGGTTAGTATTATACTTGGAAGAACTACCCGAATTTGAAAGAAAAAAGCAAATGTAACATGCATAAGATGTTGAATTGTAAACATGATCAGGCCAGATTACCTGGTATATGCTAATTACAAAGAATGCCTAACCATGGATCTTTTGGGGCCAGCTAAAAAACAATATGTAATTTTTAAAAAATAGTTTATTGTTAAAATCTAAATTGAACAAACATGCATGAGAAATTATTGCTATATGCTGCAGATAATATTTGAAACATCTATAGATGCTAAACTATTTTCATAATAACTGCTTAATTCTTGATCTGCAACTTGAGAATCATGAGATTCTTTTTTCATTCACTACCAGACAACTATTCCTTTGGATAAAGCTGGTTTAAGTAGAAGAACACGGGCAATTGCAATCACAACTAAAGTCTAGAATGATGTTAGCACATGAGCATAGCTAACAAACTCAGATAAAACTCACCTATGTGAGGGTTTGCTGATTCATGGATGACAAATGCAAGTGAGACGCCGACCTGCGAAAAAAAGATGTCCCGTAGTGAAACAATCTAAAAATTTTAATGCAGAATGTACTGATATGGTGATAGTACATTTAAGCCCTCAGAAGAATATTCATAAGAGAAATGGTAAGAACTTGGTATGTTTGGTCTTAGGACAGCCTCATTCTAGAGGTCAGGAGTGATAGATTAATCATTCTTATCACAAAATAGCAGGACTGGCGTGCTTCTTGCTTTAGACCAATTAATGCAAGACAATATTACATGTATGTTGTGACAATGAATTTTGACAAACTTTCCTTTCCTTTGATTTCATGATTTTAGTGAATGCTGATTACATGAACTGGTGAAGGACTGCATTATTGTCTAACGTAATCAGGGTGAATTGACTAAATATTTGAAGTTTTTACAAACAGAAAATGAAGTGAGAAATGTAGCAGTACCAGACATTCATTTAGGAACTAGTTCTTTAATAAGAACTGGAAGTGCTTCGTTATATTATTTCTTCCACAATTTTGTCAGCACAGGGGAAAGCTGAAATTTATATTGGACAAGTGACCATTACATTAGATCCAATACTCATCAACATATTAGAATAAGCCCCATGCACTGGTCTCACATATAAGAATCCTATCAGAATTTATAACATTACAAAAGTAAATAGATGTGTGTAGCATCTAAAAGAGTGGTTAATAAATTGTATATGGCTGGATATAAGCATTGAAAGCAGAAGTATTAGAACTTACCCCAATAAGAACACCTATCTCAATGCCAAAGAATAATGTTGTAATGAAAGTAATGGTCCATAGAAGGAAATCCTTCTTATCTAGACACCACAAAAAAATAGCTTCTTCATAATCCACCTAAAAAAGTGTTCAAACTAAAGTCAGAAACAGTTTAAAACTTCTGCAATGATGCATGCTTTGGTGTAGAGATAGACTGATAAGATTTATGTTTCCTTCACTAACTCGTTGCTAATATATCTAGAACATCACAATTCCAAGATACATCTACAACAATGCCATATGAAGGCATAAACAATCACGTCTGAGAATCCACTTAGTTGTGTTTTTATAGTAAAACATTGTTGATATTGATATATATATATATATATAGAGGCAGTACCAGGTCTTAGAAATACCAGCCAAAGCAGAGAAGGGGATTATTAATAAAGGGGGAAAAGGGGGTATCAACAGGTTATGAAGTAGCACCAAAATCAACTTTCATCTGCATTGACCGGCTTATGCTCTGGATAAAAACATGAAATGGACTCCATACATGGACTCCATCAACATTCAATGGCTGGTTGAAACTTGGAAGCATCTAATATTTGGTAAGTTTTTCAGAGTAGAGAAGGAAACAAGAGAGGCACTCAGAAAGAGAAGATGATTTTTAGTTGCTGCAATTCCAGAGACATTATGCCCCTGCTTTCAGCAGCCCAAAGTATATACCAACCAATTGCTACCTTGAAATTTAATGCAACAGAAATTATTGTAATGGTAAGGGTCCGGTTCTTTTTGCAAGAAGCTACATAAGGTTGTACGCTGACAAATAGAAGTATTGGATTGTAGAAGAATAAAAAAATGTTATTATTCCCAAGAAGTGATGCTGGTGAACAATAGTTTTTCTGAAAATATTTCCCTCTGGAGGTGTGTCACTCTTGCATCCAATATCTTAAATGTTGGTAAATAATGGAATATGAAGCTGTCCAAATGAACAATGTAGTAGTAGATAACAGCAAGTTATTGAATGAGGCATTATATCCAACAGCCACTAGTGGCATCAGTTCCAGTCATTCAGCAATTTATACGGAATTGGTTCCTTCAAATAAGTAACAATGATAAGCAGGCCCAAGAGTGAAGAAAAAGAAGTTAAAGAACACATACAAGCATTGACTATTCTTACCAAGCCCATGACAGCAGATATCACGATGGCAGCCAGAGCACACTGAAATGGGTGCAACAAAAACGAAGGTAAGCGGGGAAATTCAGTGATGACAAATACATACCTAACAACTACAAGAAGCAATTATAATTTATATGCCACAGACATCCCATAAATTTATTTAACATCATAGTTCTTAAAAATTACCAATTGTCCAAATAATGAAAGAAACACAGAAATAGTCATCTGATTAAGTGAGACACTGTTGTCACTAATTGATCAGGACATCATCCATTCAGATGGAACTTGCACTAGAAGAATAAATGGAAATTTTAATACAACCATAACTAGACAGGTCAGAGATACAATCATCCTTGTCCTTAAAGATTTGATACAATATATGATAAAAAAACTGTGTTGCCATAAATGCAGTCAGTTCTGAATGACAGATAGAAAAAAGAAGGTATCTCACATAATATTTGACTCCATAACAGTAACAATAAAGAATATAAGAAAATAGAGAAAGAATATTTGATTCAAACTTTAAATAATTGAAAAGGTTCTGTTAGTCTAGCAGAGATATTTCATATCTCAGACATAAATATTTGATTTTCAGCCAAGGCTAGAAATCAGACTTATTCTAGGATCACCCCTTTTGCAGGGTTGTTGTATCCTATTGGTCAGAAGTGGTTTTTCATGGTAAACATTTCGTTAAAGCCAAACAGATATAAAATATGCAAATCAAAATCACCTGTAATGACACTATAACATGCGATGTAGATCTAAGGCTACAGACATACCTGAGGTATTTCAGTGAAAAGTGGTGTCAGAAACAAAAGAGCACATGCCATTATAATTCCCATTATAATTCCAGATAGCCCAGTTCGAGCTCCACTCTCATTATTTACAGCTGACCTTGAAAAAGAACCTGCATAAATTTGCTAAAATGTCATCCAATAGAAACAAGCTAACGTTGAGTTTTTCATGTATATTGTACATACAGAATGGGAGAACTTCAGTTCTGGGAATTTGTTTCTACACAAACAATATATCTTACCAGTTGAAGGGTATGATGAGAAGAATGAACCACAAATATTCGCCACACCAAGACCAAATAACTGTAAAAAAATAAGCTTGAGATTTTTATATGCAAGAAAAATTCAAGCATACAAATTTTGCATCCACATGGTTGATGAGTGTGAGTTTGAGTCGTAGGACAATAAATTTGCCAACAGCATGACCAACTTGACTTTAAGCATGCAAATAGTACTTACGACAAGGTTTGGATTTGAAGTTCAACTTCAAATGTGCCACAAAAGCAACGGCAATGAATCAGAAAAAAAAAATTCTGCCAATACAAGTCTAAGTGGTGGCTCCAAAAGTTAAAATAATAACAATATGGTGTCAGATTGTCTACATCACTCTAGACCAGTCAACTAATTTTGGAATGAGCAGTTCCCAACCATGAGGCTGATGGCACACAGTTAAATACATTTTTCAGATGGAGCCCCAGAGCTTCCGAACCACTATTGCAATCGCATATACTGCACCCATAGCCTAGAGCTTCTGAACCATTACTATCCATATTTAACCACATAAGTGGTGGACTTACAGCCATAATGCAATTTGCATCTTAAACTGAATCATTTGCATTGCAATCGCAATACATGGTATCCACTTCAGTTAAAACCCAAACACTGTTTCTTATATAGATCATGACCCCGATTCAGGGTAATGAATGATAGCAATGTGAAATACTAACAATTATAACATATATGAATAAGTGAGATCATCAGAAGATACAATGTTGTGAAAGTCAATCAGTATTTTTTTTTTTAAAAGTAGACAATACTGCATTGTAAAATTTTCCAACTATTACCTCTTGATTTGAGTCCAATTCATATCCATTTTTTGCAGCCAAAGCTTTGGCAATACCCACAGATTCCTGATATTAATGTGAAGTAAAATAATGCTGTTGGCATTACACAAAATATATTGTTGCCAAGACGAACAAGAATTAATAATTGCAGAGTTTTTACCAAAATGGCCACACCAGTAATGAGAAATGCTGTTGAAATTAGAGATTTCACATGCTCAAATCCTCTAGGGATGGAGAACTTCGGAAGGCCTTGAGGTATTTCACCTACCTAAATAAAATAACTATTCAGATCTCATTACATGGTTTAACATCAAACATATTAAATAACTTTGCATTATATCATTCACATCACTTATAGTGATGTACAATATGTATTAATAACTCAGTTCTAAGAGTGATTTGATCTCACTGAATATTAGTGTATCTCACAAGCTAATCAAAAGAATTTCAACTGATATGAGCTAGAAAAATTTTCAAATTATTGTCAACTGCGATGCACGGTGTCAAATAAAAGTTAACAAGGGAAAAAGTCTACAATCATTTCAACAGAATTTTGCTCTATTAGCTCAAAAGTGTGTACGTGGTTGTCTGCCTAGGCACCTCAACCTCTCAAATGGCCAAAAAATAACTCTGCAGCATTATGTTAAAGCTTGTATGTAGCATGTATATTTACCCATTTATAAAGCTTCTGAAGAGAAGCTGCAAACATATGCATGAAGGTATAAATCCAGATTTCATTTAATTTATAAGTACTTTTCCACCTCAAATTTATCTAATTGACTTCTTATTTAGTTATCAATTTCTTCAGCTCTTTATTTGTCCTGGTACAATGCAATGTTTTGTCAAATACTATTCTTATTTTTCCATTCATATCAAGGCCAGTGACAGGACCTGATGTCAATTAAGCAGGCACTTTGACAGCCCTTGCTTTTGACAATAATTATATTCACCTGTATTCCACCTCATTGTTTAGATTTGTGGGGTACAATTGCAAGGAACAGATCATCACACAAATGCCACAATGTTGTCTGAATATGACCTTAATAGATTCAGGAAAAATACAGATATAATTTTACAAATGCAAGCTTAAAATTCAGAATAATGCTTTAATTGAGCATAACTCACCACTGAAATTGAAGATGGATGAAATATTTTGACAAAAATTGTGCCAAGAACAACTGCTGTAAGGGGTCCAGCTGCTCTGACAGCCCTTAAATTCTTATTTGATTTTCCCTGTACCATATTAAGCAAAATAATAGTAGAATGTTACTGAACATAATATCTTTAAGATGCATATGATGGGACTAAAATTCATTAATAGGTGGCGAAAATGTCCTACCAGGTGCTTCATTGTAAGAAGAACAGTGAGAAAAATAGATCCCATCACAAAGGGGGGCCATGAGAACTGATGAAAAAAAGAATATTTTCATGTAAGGGGAATAAAATATAAAGGCTTCAAGAAACCCCACTCAAAAATGCTTAAAACAACCATATGCATCTCAAAAGAGAAGCATATAAGCATCGGAAATAAGCAATCAATGACTATTAACAAAGAAGTGAAAACTTCAGTATGATGTGACAAAAATATTCCTGCAATATTCATTAAAATTTAAGAGAAAAATATCTTTAGAAAGAAATAATTTATGACTGGAAATATTTCTTACCCAGATAGAAGAATGCTTATTAAAATTGGACTTTGTGCAGCATTTTACAACCATACAACCAAAATTCTGATATTTTCCTGGGGCCTATAGATGGGACTGAAGGAGATTTCATTATAAAAGTAGATGATTATTTACTACCTCTAATGAAGCTACACTTGTTGCATGATAAATCATGCATATATTTTTTAATAGTTCTTACTCTTGGTTATGACTGAGAGCAGACTTTGGTACAATGATAATGTTGCACCTTTGTGTACATGGAGATTAGACTTCAGATCTCGGAAACAATGTCTCTATAAATAGTATAGAGGTAAGGCTTTGTACATTAACCCTCTTTAGACCCCATTTTGATGGGAATCTTGGATATCAGGTTCGCCCTTTATTCTTAGTTATAACTCAACTTAGAGCTTCCTCTTCCAAGTTTATGCCTAAGGATAATGTCAATGTCCCAAACGGAGTCACTACCTTCTTCTTGTAGACACTACCAAACAAAACGAGGAACTTGGATAGCCATGCCATCATGCCATGTTTTCATGAGCTAATAAAGTACAACCAAGAAACGTAGGGTTCAAAATTGGCAATTCCTAGTATGCTCAATGCAAATAATTGCATACCTTCTAACAGCCAACTGAACAAACAACACTGACCACAAGTACAATCCTTCACATTTAAAGAAGTGCTCAAATTCAAAGAAAAAGAAACTTACCTATAAAATTTAGTTATTTGTTCATTATACACAAGCCATTTTTCACCTTATCAATCCAAAACACAGGACTATACATCAAGTGATCATTGCCTTTATTTTAATATTTCAAAAGCGCTTTAGGTCTAATTTTGTGATGAACAAAAGAAAAAGAAACACTATAGATGAACAAATAAACATGAATAACAACAAATGCATGCAGAAGTAACATGGATCCTAAGGGATCTATTCATGTCAAGTTAAATTATTAAGTGTTGTGTTGAAGGTGAAATTTGAGGAGTTAACGTCATTGAACAACTAGAGGCTTAGGTTCAGGAAGTTGTGTGGATGATTCAGTTAAATTATCATCAGAGCTATCATTGGTTATCTAGTGAATTTAGTTCTTGCAGTTAAGACAGTCAAGAGACAATCAGTGTTAGTTAACACAATCAGTTTTAAATCATGCTTGGCCACATATACATATCAAGATTTGTGAACTAGTGTGGCACATAATTGTTTCTCATTTGCATCACTACTATAATGTCTGGTGATCTATTTATCGGATTTTATAGGTGAAAGAAATTAAGAAGATAAAACAAGACCAAGGAGAGAAAGTAATATTTGATTAAACAAGGCCTTCAATGATATGTTTATATATATATATATATATATATATATATAGAGAGAGAGAGAGAGAGAGAGAGAGAGAGAGCAGCTTCACTGGAATAAGAAACATGGATTATCTTTTTTAGTTGAATCATTATTGGTCAAATATGGACCATCAACAATGCCAACAGCTTTGATGCATAGACGATCAGCACAGAGGTTTGGCAAGTTGGTCCTAGTTCTCAAAAACAACCAACATAAAATGAGAACACAAAGCAATAAAACAAGTGAAATACCAGAAGAGAAAGCAAACAATAACAACATGAGAACCTCACATCATCAGCTCCAGCAATTATGCTCTTGACTAGTGGTATTATTTTGCTGCTGCGAACTATGCTGTATCCCAGGAAGTATTTGGACTGAGATAATGCAATTACAATGGCCGAAGCAGTGGTGAAGCCTGATATCACAGAGTGACTAACAAATCGAATAATCCACCCAAGCCTGTAGCAAATTTACAAACATTGGTCAATCAAAGTTAACGTGATCTCATAGTAGCATGGAACAGATAATATTTTAAGAACACTGAAGAAGAATACAAATAACATGGATCATGAAAATAATTTGCCGGACTTAGCTAGCACTTGTGCCCAAAGCCAGAGCAATACGAACAAAGAGGAATAAGACGTAACTAACGATGGCAATGTGCTGATGCCAACAAGTTTTTAGTTAAATTACCAATGTTCTAACAGATTCACTTTATCCCTGCATTTGGAAGAGCAGATGAAACTACTCAAGTTAGGGCAAAGAGGAGAAGTTCGATTACCGGAACAAGCCCATTAGGCATTCCAATATGCCAACCATGAGCGCCAGCAGAATTGCTAGCTCCGTGTACAGCTCGTCGGAAGGATCGACGATGGGGCTGAGAACATTGGACACCAGGAGAGAGGTCAAAGCCACGGGGCCGACCGCGAGCTGCCGCGAGGACCCGAAAACGGCGTACACGAGTACGGGGACGAAGCCTCCATCTGCACGAAGCATTGGCCTTCAGAACCACAGCACATGATCACTTCGATGAGTGAAAGAACAAATGTGACAGTTATCAACAGAAAGAGATGCGGTTGTGGTGATACTTACAGAGCCCGTAGATTGGCTGAAGGCCTGCTAACTTGGCGTACGACATGGCCTATCAATTTGGAGCAATTCCATCAATCCAAATTACAACGTGCCAAATCAAATGAAATCAACATATTCTCATCGAAATTACTATCCAATTCTTGGATCTTAAGGCACATGTTTAGAGAAGGAAACATATCGAGATGGCTACTTCCTCTATTGCTTTACGGACGGAAGTAGAAGGGAACAGCATCGGCGACGTTGGACGAGGTTGTATGGGATCGGATCAAGAGAAGGAAAGAGAAGTGGGGGGAGGGAAAACCTGAGGGACGAGCATGACGCCGACGGTGATGCCAGCCATCAGGTCGGCCTGGAGGTACTCCCGCCACCGGTACGTCCGTATCCACCGGGAGCAGGGGACGAGGAGTTCCAGCCACGCGAGGGCCGACATGCCCCGGACCTTTGCCGCCCACCGTGAGGCGAGCACCGCCGACTGCAGGTAGGGGGAGGGCGGCGCCGGGTTCTGCAGCGGGATCACCTTCACGGCGCGGCCCCCACCCCCGCCGAGGCTGCTGCTGCTGGCCACCCGTGCCACTCCGCCAACGGAGGCAGAGGAGGAGTGGGTCTCCATTGACTGGATCGCTCTCCCTCTCCCTCTCTCTCTCTACCGGGCGGAGGACCTACACCGCGGTTCTCTTCCTCTTTTCCCTTCCGCCAATCACAAGGGGTGCGAGCCAATTATACTGTCCAATTGTCGTGGGCCTCTCTTTAAATTCAAACTCTTGTTGTTCCTTTTTGCAAAAAAACCCCCATTGCTGCGTGCAAGCCTGATTGCTTGTGCCCCTCAAATTTGTTTCTCATGGATTTCTCGTTGGGTCCCAACAAAGCAAAAGGAAAAAGCAACAATGCATCAACTTTTTTAGACAATTATATATATATATATATATATATATATATATATATATATACCTCAGGATTAATTTAGTTTAGTGTCTCAAATTATATGTTTGTAATGGTGAGATGGGATTTGATGGATACTATGCACAATACCTTTTCTGAACATGAATGCTCAGACAAAATAATTATTCTCATAAATAAAAGCCTGGCAGTGACAAATAATCTGTACGCATTAATGTTATTTGCATAATACATATTCATATATTTTGCAATAAAAATGTTCCATATGTATGTCCTAATATATCATATTTTCATTTACCTCGTTAGTGACTCCTTTGCTTTCAAGAGATTTCATTTTATGCTAAATCCGAAACAGTGTGTGTGACAGATTACCTGTTGGATGATATGTAGACCTAATTATCGAGAAACATTTTTAAGCACATATTAACTTTTCTTAAAACAAGCAGAGTAGGCATTTTCACGACTTGCAACCAATGTTGGCCAGTTGGGAAACAGCCTGCGAAGCTTCTCCAGGTCATGAATGCATGAGGAGAAAGCTCATTGTGCCATGGTGTCAGAAACACAGAAGAAGACTTGAGGTTCATTAGTTGTGACTGAGAAAGCTCAAAGATTGCTTCTTGAACCGGGAGGATCGAAGGAAGCTTTTGTTCAAACCATCGTCCAGTTTTGTTGCAGAAAGAAACGGATGACGGAGATTTCTTGGGACGAAGGTGAGTCCCAACACAAATCCTTCTGTCAGAAGCCATGGATGGCATACACACAGTTCTTCCGCTGAGGCTGCAAGGATGGAGGAAGTCCCGTTATCCTCTTTCTGCTGATGCTGTTGCTGCCATCGAGGGTGTCAAGTTGATTGCTTTAGCTTCCTCCTCCTCCTCCTCTTCCTCTCTTTGGAGAAGGCATCGTTCTCTTTCCCCATAAAAGGAATCTGAAAAAATATATATCTTTGAGGTTTTATCTGTAAAAATGGATGCGGTTAGGTTTTTCTACCGTGAACGGACTCTAAAATACGTGTCGCACGTAGCGTGTACCGGAGAAAAGAAATGAAAGATGGAATGCGCATGATTTGATCGGACGGTGGCGAGTCTTTGACGAGATGTGTGGTCACATGACGCTGGTGGCAACGTGCAGGTTGGGGACGTACTTCGATAGGGAACCCGGCGAGTTACGTTCGTGGAATGTATGTGGATGGGAACTCAGGCGGATGCGGTGTCAGCTCAATCATTTAATCGATCCATTGAGATCGGACTCGTCAATTATAACGAGATAGAATTGAATATTTACCTTTCCAGTTCAATAAATTTTATATTTTTTAATTTAAAAAAATTAATTCAGATTTTTATTGTCCTAACTTGGATGTTGATCCGAAGCCTATCTAGATTTTATTTATTTCATGTTTATCTTAAGATGAAATGGTGTTGAACCTTATAAGATTATATTGGAGAGATGAAATATAAAACTATTAAAAAAAATTAGATCTAACTATATTTGAGTCTTTTTTTATAGTACTACAATCTAAGATGATTAGATTTGAGTTCGAAGGAGTTCATGGATGATCCAATACAATGAATGTCATGTATCAAAGATATAGGGATTTATGTGGCAGGCAATCACCACAAACTCCCAGTCAACACCTACCCTTAAAAGGATCACATGATCGCAAATTATTTTGACCGAAGTCCACCGAACAAACTTGATGCATTTAAATCTATAGGCCCCAAAAGCTATGGGAGGTCCCTCGAAAGCTTCCATTTTTAATTTCTCTTTTTATCTCAACCATTCATAATTAAATTTTGACATGTATTTTCCATTCAAAAAGCTGAGCGGTTGAGATTAAAAAGGATGAAGTACTGTAGAAATTTGCAGCCTTCAAAATAAAGGATTGTTCATGTAATATTTTAATAGTTTAAAATATACGCCTTGGTCTCGCGCTTATTTTCCGAATACGTCAAACTCTTCTATGTTCCACACGTCAACATGATGGTGAAAAACGCAGGAGAGACGGGGAGACACTCCATCTATGCGAAGAAAATGATCTGGGCAACTATTCCGGCCTCCTTTGGCAACCGCAGCTTCTGACGTCGTCAACTTTTTCCTTTGAACTCGCATGCATGCATCGGTTGACCCCTGCTTCTTTTATATATAGCATGACTTTCAATATGATTTTATATTTGGATAAATAGAAAAATATAGAATACGTGAATTCTTTAAATAAATAAAACCGTTTGTTTCAGATGGTTTTATTATATAATATATATATATTTATTTTGCTTACCAGTGTAGAGAGATTTGTAGAATATCACGTGGACTTGTTCAGAGACTGATATTAGAAATAAAATGATTTAAATGTTATAATTCATCCAAGGCCAGGCAGGCATAGGCATGAAATGAGAATGAGGTTTAATTACAAGTGGTTAAAGAGCGCACACACGCCACTCGGATCTGGCTGAGAGAGCTAGCACACATTTCAATCCATTATTCGCATTCAGGAGATATGGTATTTGTGTTGGGCTCGGAAACACTGGAATGGGATCTGGTAGTTATAGTTGCTCCGGTGAAACTTAGACCAAATAACTGAATCAAGATGGCCTGTTTACCAGGAGCTGCTAAAATGAATAATAAACATGCAATGTCAAAGATTTATACAAATTAATTTGGACGGAGTCCTGTGGAAATGTTAAACCATCTTATCCACAAAACGGAAAGATTGTAAGCCATGCTGCGCAACTTCAACTAAAATCTTGATCACTAATGAAGGATTTCAACATGACATAACAGCAAAGCAAATATTTAAAGCTGCTAAGGATAGCAAATACTGACAAATGTAACAAAGAAAACTTAAACACCCTTTTCAAGGCGATAAACAAAACAAATAATGGCAGAAAAACCAAGAAACATCCTCGTACAAGAATTTAGCTACAAGGTGAACCTGAGGATAAGTCCCCAAACAAGGGCATAGAACACTCGCAAAACTGCAACAGGATTACAACCTTACTAGATTCATATGGATACAAAGAAACAAACATTTGATACATACTGCTTAAACCCACTGCAAATACAAATGCGGCCTCCCTGTTGAACCAACACCTGACAAGAGAGCTTTTTATCAGCCCAACTAAGAGTACATAGGTGTCTCAAATCAGTTGTGACACTACTCGGCAAACTCATGATTTGAACCAAACCAAAGACCACAAGAACATGCGTGAAAAACTCCCTCAAAGAAGCAGGTAACAAGCTTAGAAGCACTTCCGGTGGACAATTGCTGGACCAGATTCCTCGTACTCTCCCTTGGTAATCCACATCTGAAAAATTAAAACATGCAATCATCAAATATTTAATACATATATAAATAAGATCCATCACATAAAGAAAAAATAAACTGCACCTGCTGGAAAGTACTGAGAGAGGCAAGGATGGAGCCTCCTATCCAGACACTGTATTTCCTTTCGGGTGGGGCAACCACCTTTATCTTCATGCTGCTTGGAGCAAGTGCTGTAATCTCCTTGCTCATACGATCTGCGATACCAGGGAACATTGTTGACCCACCACTAAGCACAATGTTGCCATACAGATCTTTCCTAATATCCACATCACACTTCATAATGGAGTTGTATGTCGTCTCATGAATTCCAGCAGCTTCCATGCCGATCAAGGATGGCTGGAAGAGGACCTCTGGGCACCTGAATCTTTCGGCCCCAATTGTGATGACCTGCCCATCGGGAAGTTCATAACTTTTCTCGACAGCTGAGCTAGTCTTGGCAGTCTCCAACTCCTGTTCGTAATCAAGAGCAACATAGGCAAGCTTCTCCTTGATGTCCCTTACAATTTCCCGTTCTGCAGTGGTGGTGAAAGAATAACCTCTCTCTGTAAGGATCTTCATCAGGCAATCAGTAAGATCACGACCAGCAAGATCCAAACGAAGAATGGCATGAGGTAAAGCATATCCTTCATAAATAGGGACAGTATGGCTCACACCATCACCAGAATCAAGCACGATACCTGCAAGTTTTTGTCACAGGCATCTTAGATGAAAAGATTAAAAACAAATAACAATATCAAGCAAGCAACGAGAATATACAAACCAGTTGTTCGGCCACTGGCATAGAGAGAAAGGACTGCCTGAATGGCAACATACATAGCTGGCACATTAAAAGTCTCAAACATAATCTGGGTCATCTTCTCTCTGTTTGCCTTTGGGTTGAGAGGGGCTTCAGTGAGTAGTATAGGGTGCTCCTCAGGAGCAACACGGAGTTCATTGTAGAACGTATGGTGCCAGATCTTTTCCATGTCATCCCAGTTGCTAACAATTCCATGCTCAATTGGATATTTCAAGGTGAGGATACCTCTCTTGGACTGTGCTTCGTCACCAACATAAGCATCTTTCTGGCCCATCCCAACCATAACACCTGTGTGGCGAGGTCGGCCTACAATACTGGGAAACACTGCCCTAGGTGCATCATCGCCAGCAAATCCAGCCTTTTTCACAAAACAAAAGCATGAATTTTTGTAGTCTATGAGGCAAACACAGATTCATATGCAACAGCTATAGACTGACCTTGACCATTCCGGTTCCATTGTCGCACACAAGAGGTTGAATATCCTCAGCATCGGCCATTTCTTATAATTCTGTGCAGCCATATATGAAAAAAAGATGCTTCTTAATTTGGAATAGATGACTTTCCAGAGTTCAAATGTACTACTTTTCATAAAATATAACTTCAAACTAATACAATGTTTCTAGTCGTGCTCATCATATAAAACAAAATAACCACAAAGGAAAAATTATAAACAAGATATCTTATGAAATATAGCTGCCGAAGTTCATCCACAGTGTCTTATGTAATCACAAATCCTCAACAACAGACATTTCCTACAAAATTACAGAAACATATACAACGAGGTTGCATTGTCACTAGGAATAGATGAATTCTTTTTGTGTTCTACCTATCCTAGTTCATCTGATGAACAAAGTTAGCATCTGTGGTATGTTCATCATATTAAAGAAATCAAAGGAGATTATAAACACGATCTAATTAAAATAAGAGTAAGTGCATAAAAAGTACATTATCGGATAAGTCATGAGAGAGGTAGGATAAACAGATTAAATAATAGTGAAAAAGGCAACACATGAAAAAACAGCTAAAGGTCTTTTTAGGCATATATACCACTATGTATGCATGGAATTGCATATTTGCCCCTCTGAAATGTCCATTTCTATAGACACCCTAGTGAAATCAAAATTATGGGCATCAGTCATGCAATCACGGGACATTAATAAAGGTCAAACAAGCACCAAATAAACTTGGAATTATTCTGGACCCCAAGCAGCAAGGACATGCATACCCAGCTTAATCCACCATGCTTCTTTGTTTATAAGCCTTTAAAACATCTTCAATGCAAGCATGTAATACATACTGCTCTTTTTTTTATTTCCTCATTTTTTCACACTTGGCCCAGACCAGATGTGGGAAGAGATCCAGAGATGCTGGTACAAGCCCACAGCAATATGGCGAATGAAAACTGTGCCAACAATTTCTAGCCAAAGACATAAGAAGCTATCATGAAACAGGTCATCACCAGAAGATAGCATACTAATCATTTCCAAAGGCAATGTAACACATAAGGCATATAGATTAGACACTGCCACCAAATAGAATGTTAGGCTAATCAAAGTAGTAAGGAAAACCACATGGCGAAATGCATGGAGAGAAGCAAAAAGAATATGGTGAAAAGTGAAGATGATAAAGGAGAAAAAACAGAAATGAAGTGTCACAAATGAAAACATCATATTTGTTATCAAACTAAGACGTGACTGGGTTGAAAGCAGTGGAGTGGTAACCAGGGGTGATTGTTACATGAATGCTGAATGTTAGCGACAGATTGGTTGTATATGTAAACAGCACCTAATATAATGTCCATACTTTTTTATTGTTTGGGATTTAAAATTATGGGCAACAGAAACCTGAGTTTTGACATCTCCAATCGGGGTCTTTGAATGATATCTATAAAATATTTAAGATTTATATTAATCCTTTTAATC
This sequence comes from Musa itinerans, assembly GCA_001649415.1. Taxonomy (NCBI): domain Eukaryota; kingdom Viridiplantae; phylum Streptophyta; class Magnoliopsida; order Zingiberales; family Musaceae; genus Musa; species Musa itinerans. The sequence goes on along the minus strand of LVTN01000436.1, from coordinate 94,772 downwards.
ATATGCATTCACTTATTAATTCCTAAAATCCAAATATCCAAATTATTGTACAGATTAGTCCTTTGAGAGTTTGAGGTTAGTTAATGACAATAATGTGGATTATTCCAAGCGAATTCCCATCATGCTTAAAAACCTCTTTGAGACATTACCAGAGTTCTGTATTTCCAAGAGATTCAAACAGAAAAGAAAAAAGAAAAAGAATATCTGACTTCAGAACTAGATCATGGTTCTACCATCTCACATAATAATAGTCTAGCCACTGAAACAATATCTGCAGCACCTACTAAAGAAACTACAAAATATTAACTCATTGTACATGTCCAAATGAGAAATAGAAGATACAAAAAATTAAGTGGACAAAGAAACTTGATGTCTTTTCGAAAATGAAAACAAACACGAGAATTTTCCAGCCCCATCATCGGGCAAGAAAGCTGCCATTATAAGTGAGCATAACAGGTGGCAATATCTATCAAGCAACGTCAAAATTGATTGTTAGTAACACTGGTTTAACAAATAACTTGTAACAAAATTCCAATTACTTTGACAAGAGTGTCCACATGTAACAAAATTCCACTCTAGAAAAGATCAGCTCTCTGAAGGTGATTTCAGATGTGTAGGCTGCATACAAGTTCAGCTATTCTCAAGACAACCAACATAGTTCCATACATCCATAAAAGTTGAACTACGCAAGGTTAGATCGAACAAAATCAATAATAATACGACACTGGATGATGATTCAAGCAGTTAAAATCCTCGTGTAGGATAAGAAAAGTCATCCCAAGAAAAACCAAGGCATTCTTCACAGAACATAATTCACAGAATCTACAGCTAGCTGACCACCTAAATGTATATATAGAGTGACCTATTTGAAGATCAAATCAGCGCCTAGTTAAGAATATAGATCCGACGACCTAACTCATAATCGAGCAAAGAAAAAGATAACCAAAATCTTTTGATGGGCAAAACCTATCAGACCACTTTGGATTCACCGATCGGAACCGAAAAGCCAAGATCTGGAACGATCAAGCTGAGAAATGGCATTTAAATATCACAGATCTCCAGATTCACTCAGATAACGAGAGTGTTATCGGATCTGAACAACGAAACCGTCAAACACCAAGATACATTAGAAAAACACAGAAATGAGCCGATCTACAACAAAACGACCTAAATATGGAGAGCAAACCTTGCCGAAGACGGCGATCGAAGCGAGATCTGATCCTTCGAGGAGATCGAGAGGAGGCTCTCGAGAGCGAGAAGAGAGAGACACTCCTCGCCAGAACAAAGAAATGGCAGTGGAGTTGAGGTCGGTTGCGCACTTTATATGAGGGAGTGAACCAGGCGTGGGGTTCGGCCGATCCAGTTCCGCCCGGTTCAAAACTTCCGGCTAAGTCTTGTCTAGACCAGTCAATTAAAGTCGAACTCCGGTTTAAAAAAATCAATAAAATTAATAAAATAAAATAAAATGTTAAAATTAAGAGAAGAATGAAATTACTTATTTCTCAGTTTTATTTCTTATTATTTAGATTCATATAGAAATTTTAATGGCTAACTTCGACAATTACTTCTATATTTTTATCTAATTTTTATAATATTAGTAACAGCTGAATTGCTATCCTGTACCAAATAATATCATATGTTAACGAATCAAACACAAAAATAATTGCTGAAAACTTAACAGGTTTGTTATTTTACTCGCTATCCACAAAAACATAAAAAGATTGAAGACTTTGTTAATATGTGTATATTTGAATACTTTTTTTTTGTTTGATTGATACAGCCACTACATGAAAATGTGACAAGAAAAATTTTTATAAACATGTAATTGAATATTATTTGATTATTAGTAGAAGAACAAACGCCATTGATGAATATGGACTTAAACATAAAAACTTGCTTCCAACTTCTGCATGTTCAAGGCATGTGAGTGGAACCCATTTTCCAACTTTATTTATGTTAATTATGTAAAATAATGATTGCATTTGAATCATGAAGGGACAGGAGATTTTTCTTAGTTTTAAATATTACATCTCAGATATATAAATTTATTTATTTATTTTATGTTGCACCCACACAGCTCAGCAAGAAGTTCTGTGAATAATCTCCTTAATTATCACATAATATTCTCAATTTATTGGATACGTATATAAATTACTTGAATATTTAATAATAGTAATCAACGATAATTCATGCTTGCGTGCCAATAAATCTGGATAGTCTTAATGAAGATTTATATGGAAGATGATGTAAATGATTTTCTAGGAATATAAAGCTATTTCGAACTTATAATTTACCCAATGATTATTCATATTACTTTTAGCATGACATTGTTTAAATTATAACTTTGGAAATGATAGGTTAATAAGATTATGGAAGGGTATTGGTGGTGGGTTGGGAGGCCCGCACGAACGAGTTCTGCAAAGTAAGCAGCGTCAACGATCGGCCAGCCTATCACCCCTCCATAAATTCGTGCGCATACGATTAGTAACAGCGCGGCGGGCAGCTCTCACCGCCCGCTTTGTTTTCCTTACTCATTAGTTTAAGGCAAGTCAGACAGGTTGATGTGCTTTCTATTATATAGACGTGTTGCGGCTCCAAAGTTCTGTCTCTTGCGATGTGGGACTAAAAACCCACCTAGCTATGTGTCGACCTCGAAACCCTGGCTCAGGATCGGTTCCAAGCGAGGATGTGGGAGGGTTCTTCAACCAATGCGCGCTTCTCCATAGATCAGAGAAACTTGGTCTTTTCCTCAACTAGTCCAGGTTGAATGTTCTGTCATTTTGTTGATGTCTTTGTGAGTGATATCTAGAAATTGATAACTATTTCATATATAATTTTAAAAGATTGCATATCCTTTTTCTTAAGATTTTCATTCTGTTTATTTAGATTTATGAATTGGCGTAAATTGATATCTTTTTTTCCCATTAACCGTAAGCACTAACCTAACAAAATATGTTAATCTAACACAATAAAACAGGGGATCGAAGAGCTGTTAATGAACACCATGGTTAGATGATGCTGGGTGGCCGAGGTTAGTTCCTCAGTGGATGTGAAGGGTATCTTGAATTTAATCCCTAGCCTCCAGTAGAGTTCATAACGTTCCACTGAATGTTCTCTCTTGAACAATATGATGATTTTTGTTGTTTCATGAGTGGTCAGGATTGACCTCCTCTTTGGAGGAGGTCTGTGAGATGGTCGGTTAATTGAAATAGTGGGATCATCCGCTTCAGGCAAAAACGCAAGTAAGAATGTTAGTGGTTTGACCCCCACCTAAAATTTCTAGCATTCAGAATCAATCTGTAGGAAATTCTCCCTTATATGATCTACCTATTACAGGTGAGTATTCTACTAATGGGGTCTCCAGTATTCACTTTCTTGTTAAACTATTGAAATCTTCAATGCAGTCATAAGCTTTTTGTCATTTGATTCACCAATCATGCTATCCAGATTTGTTTTCACTCTGCATTGGGTGTTATTTTGATCTTGGATACTCCGCAACTCTTTTTCCCTAAACTGTCACGGATATGGGTAATCTAAACTAAAGTATGACACTTTGGTTGGAGAGATCAAATCCTATACCTTCTTGTTTCTGCTTTAGATTTGATCTGTATTCTTTATATGAACATTGATTATCTATAGCAGTCATTCAAGTGTGAATTATGTAAATGATAATCAGGGACATACTTGTATTGTGCAAATTTGAAATTTCATATCTTTTCATGGTTGATATTGATTGCTATTTTCCCATTGTAGGCTGAAGAAAGGAGGCTTAAGAAGACTATGAGCTACGTACTATGCCAGTAATTATTTGACATCTTTGAGTTGTTGGTTGTTCTGTGTCAAGCTGAATGCATACTGAAGCATCAAGTTCTTTTACCGCACAATAATTACAAATGGAGTTTGGTAGCTGGTCTTCAAATGCATTGAACATTTTTAACAATGGTTCATCTAGAAAGTGGTGGCAGCAGGATACACTTTCTAATCTTTGATTCAATATCATCACTAATAAAACTTGTCCTTGAAGACAAAATTCACACGGTATACACCTACTACCATGGTGACATTGCTTCCCAACTGAATCAGATCTATATTCATGGAGCTGATTGGTATCACCGTATGGAATTTCTCATATGCATTAATGTCAACATATGATGGTCTTAACTAAAAACTTATGTGCTGCATCAACTGCAATCTAGTTAGTGTAGATGGTATTGTCATCTAATTAGGAGGCAAGCTTAATTTGTGTTTTCTCACATGCCTTCTGATTAATTTGGCATAAGTTCTATTCTTATGAAACTACTTATTAATATGTGCTCGAGTACCTTTATATCATATCATATGTAGTGGTCAAGTCTACTGTTCTAGAATGTTAGATCTAAGATGCTATTCTTGCAAATCCCGATGGTTGTCGGTGCAAGAGAAAAGTATAAAATCATGTCATTGGTGTGTGCTGGTTCATATCAATTCCTCTCAGTTTAGTGGAAAGTGGAAACATAAGTCGATACCTAGGTTGGCCTAAATTTTGCACATGGATCACATCCTGATTCTTCATCTAACAATATGTGTCAGCTGATATAGGACTCGAAGAAAACCAACGTTTCTTTCTGTGGCCGATAACCCCAATAGGAATATTTGTTTACGTCAAATAGTTATAAATTTGTATGCATGTAAATAATTCATTTTTCTGAACTAATTACATAAGTCATATTGCTGTGAGTTCTTCAAGCTTATTAGATTAAAACGCAGGATGGTTGTTGATGATTTCAACTGCAATTCGTTCAAAGAAAATTGCCAATGAACACAATCTATCAGTTCTTAGTAAATACAATAATGTCAGATGTTGCATATTGCTTAGCTATATAACTTTTTTCTCTACTTTTCTATGGTGAGATGCATGCTAAGCCTATTGCGGTATAGGTATTGATTTCATTTCACCAGTTGACACCTTTATTTATGATTTTAAGGAAGATTGCTGAATTTTTAACCGTGAACTGTCTATGATGATTTTCGATTCTCGAGCATGACAAAGTTAATTTCGGCTGAAGCAAAATAAGTTAGCCAAGGGAAGCTGCTTCAAATGATTTCCGGTGACTAAACTGAACACATTAGGAAGGAATTTGGTTTTCTCCCTTTAGCTACTAAAAGTAGCCCCCTGATTGACATAGGAAAAAAATGCTATTATTTACTGTTAGAATGTAAACGTCTCTTGCAGTTTGTACCTCTGGGATAGCCGTGCACTAGCAAGAATGATCACAACTATTTGCTAATTGACGTCAATCATATGATCGCAGGGGAAGGAAGTCTGAAGCCAGCCATGGGTAAGATTTAGAAGAGCATTTCACATGTGTGACTCTTGCTTTCTCCTGATTATGGGAGCACCATTTTAATGTTTCTACACTAAATCACACCATCATAGTAAATATCTCTTATCTATTTGCCTTTCAGTTATGACACCTGAAACATATCTCTCTGCACACTATTTTCTCCATATTTGATGGTTCACAAAATTCTTTCATAATGGACCATAGAGGCAAATCAGCAGACATATTTTCTTGATTGTTCTACTACTACTGTCAAAATACTACGATAATTTTATTGTGATTATGTTGCATTTCCTTGTAGAACATAAGAAAAATATTCATTTTGGTGACCTACACATGACCATTTTAAATTTACTCTCTGTTGTGAAACTACTTAGTTACTTGTTCGAGTCATTTATACTTTGTAATTTTGATTAAAACACTAGAGTTACAGGTGCCTATCTTTTGTCTATTGATTTGATTTCAGCCAGCATTGAACATAAATCAGGCAGATATGTAAAAATTCATGTATTCGCTACTTCTATAAGCATTCTGCTTTAGATGTATCCAATCCCTAAATCATATGAATTCCATTCCACCATTCTTATTCAATTTACAGGTTAGTTAGCCTCAGTGTTCCTCACTCTGATACATTAGGAGAACTAGTGAAGCCTGATGGGTAGGCCTTACAGAATATCTGATCTTTGTTCCACCACTGATTATATCAATGATGGACATGGGAGCAGCAATATTTGCTACTCCACATATCATCTCTCTCCGTGCACCTGATATTTTTCTTTCAGCTGTTGGATTAATCATTAGTCTAGTGCTACGCAAGCCCATACGTAATCGAACCTTAAAAATTGGCACTTTAGGCTTATCTAAAATTCAAGACCTTTGGCAAGTTGTACTTATCTGTCTTCCTCAATCTTGTTTGAAATCCATCTTCCTTGGTAGTACAGCAAAATTTGTGATCCACAATTGAAGGTGGCCAGGAGCAACTTTGGATATGATGAGAGGGCGAGGAGAGATGAAGAGAAGGGATTGGAAGCTCAAGCAGGGCTTCTTCCAACTCCAGAATGATAATGGGAATATCTCAATGAATGGGTATGAGCTGATTCCTCTCCTTTCGTTTGCAAGCGCAGTCCTTTTGCTTTTGTTTTTTGTCCTTTTGTACAGGTGAAGGTCCCCCGAATGAGTGGTCGTTGTGATGTAGATGGAAGAAGATGTCAGTGCACTGAGAAAAGACTCGATTTTTACCAGAAGTCCGGATAAAGTGGAATCCTTTGCTATGTTCTTCCGTAGCCCATAATCGAAGATGTCAGTGCACTGAGAAAAGACTCGATGTCAGTGAACCGAGTCCTGCATGCATACCACAACAAACAGGTGGAGAGCAAGAGCTCCGTAAGAGTGGCAGAAATTTTGAAGGAGAAGGAAGACTTGAACCCATGTAATCCTCCTCTTCATCAGGTATCTTTACTTGCAGTCCGTAAGAGTGGCAGAAATTTTGAAGGAGAAGGAAGACTTGAAACCATGTAATCGGGTCTGATGCTCCTCCTCTTCATCAGGTATCTTACTTGTCAGTCTATCCACTGTTACAATCCTATGACAGTAATGGCATCTGCATGTTTGATCATGCAATGCAGGAAGGCTACGAGCTATTGCAGCAAGTGCGATACATTTCAGAGCGTCAGATGTGTGTGCGCGTGACGATTCTACTCAGTGGCTGGTAGGTGCCATGGGGCCCAAGCCACATGGCTACGAGCTATTGCAGCAAGTGTGATACATTTCAGAGCGTCAGATGTGTGTGCGCGACGATTCTACTCAAGGGCCGGTAGGTGCCATGGGGCCCAAGCCGTGTGGCTGCTCTTGGACCTTGCCCATTGTCTCGACCTTGGAGCCGAGGCATCAACAGCAACCTGACTGCAACGAAACAAGAAGCCACAGTGATGGGGACGCGGAGAAGAGGACGAGCCTGGCAAACGAATTGGCTCGTCTGACGCGGATGCATCGCTTCGTAAGGAACCGCACCTATATGCAGCTACGTCACAGGTACCCTTCCTCAACTAGAAAACCGTCTTCGTTACAGAACACCATTCTATACTCTTTGTTGAAGGAGAAAACTTTATTGGATATGAAGTTAGAAAGTCGGCGTATTTATTGTGCTTTTTTTTTAATCTTTGTTTAAATGCTTTGTTCCAAGTTTGTAAGTGTCCTTAGTTGTCTAATCATATCGTACCGCTGTCTTTCTGTTGCTTGTTCGATTTGCATTTGAATGTTTATATATAGCGATCGCGCACGTTTGCTCGTCCACTAACTTTCTTTTTTGGCTAGATATACTAAATCTTCGCCGCCTTCTTTCCTGTTCCCGAGTCCACGAAGATTCTGATGTGCCCTGCTCTTATTGGCTTGCTCCTGTGACAGAGCGAATCTAACACGGTAACTCCGTCGCCGCTGTCGAGAAGGCTACGTGGTTCGTGAGATCTCCCTCATCTCCTCTCCGCCAATGGCCTCTCGTCTCCCACGCGATCCCTGGCCCACGTTCTCGAATGCCCTCCTGCCCGCACTCTACTTATCGCCCTCCTCTTAGCTCTTCGTACGCCGCAACGCTGAAGCTTGCAGTGATCGTGATCGCAAGTCAGTCATGGGCGAATCATCATCAGCCTCCTACATCCGCATGGTACGTCGAGCGACGAAGCATGTCGGACTTTGATTTGCACTGCAGTCGTTTGATGGTGTGGTTTGCAGGTGCAACATCTGATCGAGCAATGCCTCGTCTTCCACATGAGCAAGGACGAGTGCATGGAGGCGCTCGCCAAGCACGCCGACATAAAGCCCGTCATCACTTCCACCGGTATCCCATCATCCATCATCTTCTACTCTTCAAACACCTCGCATTATTTCGTTTCATGGAGCATGAGACATATGGTGTCGTGTCATGTGTCGCAGTCTGGAAGGAGTTAGAGAAGGAGAACAAGGAGTTCTTCCAGGCGTACATGAAAGATCAAGCGGAGAAGGCCATGGAGACGGAGGCCGCGCAGAGGATACAGAAGATGCTCGCGGAGTCGGCCGCCAAAGATTCGGAGAAGGAAGACTGAGATCAGAACCCTCCAATGCCGTCGCCATCAGTAACCTCCATGAATTCTTAGTTAGTATCACGTCTGTCTCGATCGCGGCAAGAAGATCGAGTCTAATGTATGGGCCGTGGAATGGGGAGGAAGAAGTCTGTGGTGGTTTACATGTGTAATACGTACATGTGAAAGCATGGGGATAGCTGATCCCTCTAGATGTATAGAATTCGCTAAACCTAATTCGTACGCTTATAAGCCATCGTCATCAGACCTGTCACGCTTTTGGGGGGCAGCTTTCAGATGAATAAGACGTCAACGGTGGCTCTTCTTTCCTTTCTTGCGTTCTTCAAAAGGTTGGCTTCACGTGAAATCTCGATTTGGTTCTGCCAGCATTTTACTTAAATTTTACCACTTTGAACCACTAATTAGCCAAAATGACTAACCATAAACTACAATTTAGATTGAATTGAAAGGACCACTTCCTATAAGGAAGAAGTCCTACAAAAATTGGAGTATGCTGCTTTGATGTGACGAGCACACGGTATTCTTTAGTAAAAGGCGAAAGAATAGTTCGCTTTGTGCCCACCACGCAGCTGCTTGGTTTTGAACAACCACCTCAACCGTGTTAAAAGCACGCGCGATGGGCGATAGGAACGCCGCTTCCCGATGTGGGACTAAAACCAAACGTGTTTTATTTGCTAATGGGGGCATCTCGTTACAGACTGAGTTGATTTATGTGTGTTAGGGGCGTGTGGAGGCTCCGTCCAAATTGGAGGTCAACTTCACGCCAGCAGCAGTCTAATTAGGAATTAGAACTTGTGGTTATCAATAGTTATGGGCAGATTTTTTAGATTGGGGTCAGACTCGGGTTGAGTTGCGATCAAATCTCAGATGCAAAACTGCAACCATGACATCAATTGCTAGATGTTACTTATGTACTTCCTTCTACCTCCGTAACAACTGAGATCTAACGTGGATCATCTCATCCACTTGACATTGTAGCACTCATATTGGTTCTCAAGGGTTTCAACGTCAAAGTGAGACTCATTAATGCAACGATTGCCACTGAGTTGTGCAGATAATTCGAATCAATCATTTAGGGTCTAACATTGCTATAATTCTCAGCATCATTCTATCATAAATTCAATTGATCGCAACATGGAATGTCCACTATAACCTCATAAATATGATAATAATAGAAGATGAAGAACACAATGAACTTTGCTGTGCCAACCAAACACACCGGAGATGCTATTTCTCAGTGTAATAATACAACGTAGATAAAAGTAACACAAAATCTATTTCTGTTCTTACACCTCCCTAATTACCATCCTTGGTAAAATTGCTGCTACCTATAAACCATCACCCTACATCTGGATGCTGATAAGCTAAAAGCAGTTTCTGTGAATCTCACTCTACATCCCCAATCAAACGTTGAATGGCTGCTGCTGCTATCTCTTCCTTTCTGGAAGGGATAATGTTCGAGGAAGATAATATCTGCATTCCCAATCAGATGTTGAATGGCTGCTGCTTATTTCTGTTCTTACACCTCCCTAATTACCATTCTTGCTAAAGTTGCTGCTGCCTATAAACCATCACCGGCGTGTGCCGAAATGATATCAAGAGCAAAATGCACGTCCAAACATCTGGATGCTGATAAGCTAAAAGCAGTTTCTGTGAATCTCACTCTACATCCCCAATCAAACGTTGAATGGCTGCTGCTGCTATCTCTTCCTTTCTGGAAGGGATAGTGTTCAAGGAAGATAATATCTGCATTCCCAATCAGATGTTGAATGGCTGCTGCTATCCTTTCTGGTAGGGATAGCGTTCAGGGGAGATAACATCTGATCAGGTTATGTATCTTTCTTGCTGCTCCTGAAGAAGCCTTGCAGAAGACTTAGCATCTAAATACAGAGAAGTTACTTCATCAAGATCAGCCTGCGAAAGTCACACGTGAATCAGTGATATTTGATTTTCTCCAAACAGATGTCACATAAGAGATACCGATACAGTGTTGAATGGCTGCTGCTATCCTTTCTGGTAGGGATAGTGTTCAGGGGAGATAACATCTGATCAGGTTATGTATCTTTCTTGCTGCTCCTGAAGAAGCCTTGCAGAAGACTTAGCATCTAAATACAGAGAAGTTACTTCATCAAGATCAGCCTGCGAAAGTCACACGTGAATCAGTGATATTTGATTTCTCCAAACAGATGTCACATAATAGATACCAATACAGCATTTAAAGAGAGAGAGAAAGTCAACATGCCTTGCAAATCTTATCTCTTCCATTTGTTTTTGCCACAATACTAGCAGGTGATAGCAGCTGAATTGCATGCCTGGAGGAGCATATATAATTTCTGTAAGCTCAGTTTCATAAACTATGATATGAAAAGAAGAAAAAATAGGGGATAAAGCGAACCAACTTAATAAAGCAGGGTTATGTAAACAAGGTCACAAGTGACTTTCAATGGGCAAAAAACAAGTGACAAGGGTTTACAAATGAAGAGATCAAAACCAGAAACCGAACCAAAAAATTAATTTAATGAGAATTTAAATATTAATTTTCAGTAACATATACATATTTTCAAAGTATATGATAATTAATGTGGAATTTAATATTTTTGCAGGAAAAATATGTGAAAAAAACTTTTCCTCAAAAGCATAGTATAATTACCAAAATAACCTTGATTAAGTTTGCTCCTATAATCAGTCTAGTTCCACTATAAATACTGAAAAAAATGGAATAAGTTTGGTTCAAATTCCATGTTCTCTCCATTTAAAAATGAGCCAACTACTCTGCACCGAGATACATATCATGCCAAATGCTACAGATACAACAAATCAGATGAATGCCCATTTGATCACAACTATTAACAGATAACAACAGTACATCGAGCATGTGTCTGAAAACATCCATGACTTCTGTTTTACAACAACATATGTTTACGGGTACAAGCACATTCGAGGATAACCATGCAAATGAAAGTCCAAGAAGTTAAAGGGCAAAAAAAAATTTCGGCATGCTCCCCAAAGTTAATGTTTATGGAAAAAATATAAGGCAGAGATCCATGGCTCATTAGCATGTCAAACATTGCAGTTTTTAAGTCTTAAAGAAATCTATCATAATTTATGGCAGAAAATATATGTGAATGCTGTCTGGTATTCCAATAAGCAGAATACTACAATATACAAAAGAAAAAAGGAAATAGCAATTATAAACCTTAAAGATGCTTGTTGTCCAATCTCCCCTAAGTAAGCTAAACTGTCTTCATCGATATCAATCTCTTCAACTTGAGCTCGAATAGCCAATATCTGGTTCAGAACACAAGATATAGAAATATATAAGACGAATATAAATCTGACAGCGTGGCCATTGAGGACTTCAAATTATGGAGGGCCAATAATAAGAACCTGAATCATTTCTGTGGGACCATATGTTTCTGTCCTGATGATAACAAGACGATCAAGCAGATCTACTGGTATCCCATGCGGACTATTCATATCAGTTCCCCTGAGTATAAGCATCAAAGTGATGCCATAAAAAAATAGAATAGAGCATTAAAGTGATGTAATGGGATTCTGGTAGCATGTTTGGATTGGTAGATAAATTTCTAGCAAACAAGTAACAGAGTGTCCATTTTAAGAACCATGATAGAAATCCACAAAATTCAGAAAAATCAGTCTGCAAAGTTGGAACAAAATTTCACCTTATCAGATCCCGCCATCAAATTAGCTGGTTGTCATGTAGTTATTTCGTTTTACCAGAATAGTCAGAAAAAAGTACGTTATTCTTTAACTTTATTTTTAGTCTACTGTTCTTAATCCCAAAGATTTTAATTTCGAATGATACCGCCCGTATCGGGCGGTACTGTCGATTGGGGCTGTTTCCATCCTGTTACTAACCAAAATCGATTAATAACGATCGATTTCGACCATTGCTGCTCACTACCGGACGGTATTAACCAAGGGATAAGGAAGAAGGAAAAAAAATGGGAGAACCTAGAGATCCGATGCTGCTCTCCCTCGATGATCCCGATCCGTCGTCGCAGATTTCGACCGTTGCCGCTCGCTACAGGGCGGTATTAACCAAGGGACAAGGAAGAAGGAAAAGAAAAGGAAGAACCTAGAGATCCGACACTGCTCTCCCTCGACGATCCGATCCGTCGCCGCATATGAGATGTCTCCTCCTCCTTGTCTGAGGCGACGACGCCTCGGTGTCGTCATCATCCGCGTGGAGAGAAGAAACGAGGTGACGTCGCCTTTTTTTTTATTTTTTAACTTTATTATATATATATATATACACATATATATATATACATATATATACACACACGCACACACACACCAAGCGATACGCTTGAGCGTACCGCTCGAGATACTCGTATCGTACCGTTCTGAACTAAGCTCGATACTTCGGTACGGTACGAAATTGCGAACTTGCGTAATCCCATACTTTGCAGTCTCTATTCTCATACCTGACAGTACATATTCCTCTGTTGGTAGCGAAAATCACAATTGGTGATAATGAACTCTCCAATGTGCGATTTAAGTAAGAAAAGCATTCAATGTCTAGCATGTGAACCTGCACAATATTTACAATATTTTAAAAAATAAGCCCAAGTATTCAGATACCAAATGTTTGAAATTAGAGGAAAAGCTACCTCGTCAATGAAAAGGACACCAGGTACAAGCTCTGCAACGCCTTCATCTATATACCTATTAACAACCTGTAACACATGCAAAGTTTAGTCAATATTAAGCATGTCCTGTTAATTTAAGTATACAACCGTATCAAGAGACAACACTTATGTGCAGGACAATCGTACAAGTGTACAAGAATGAAGAGTGAGAGGCACAACTATCAACAACTGAACCTTATTAATTTCCTGTCGCAGTTTGTCAGTGATTTCAGTTTTCCGAGGTTTCATCATCTGGCCCATAAGGGATAATATATCCTGTCCTCCTTGTGGACGAGCATTTGCAGCATCAAGATCATGCAGTGTAACATCCTAGCATTCAATTAGAAAGAGTTATTTCTTGTGGATCATCATGCTTACCAATCCCTCTCCAAAATTAAAAAACATGCAGTGACATAAAGCAGTTGTTCATTGTGAATAACTTTGTCATTAACCTCAGAGTAAAGGAGCAAACTATGAGATACATTTAACTCCAACAAAAAGATGCAACCTGAAGAAAGCAAATGAAAGAGTTGGACATCCTATTTTCCAAGACCTTCCAAACATAACTAAAATATATCATCCAAGCAAATGTATATGGTTCGGTAAAAGTAAATCAAATTTCTAGTCAGCTTCTTTTAAGCAGTGTACTATTTGGTTTAAGTGTGTATGAAAACATGTCCAGCGTCTCAAAACATGCCACACACTGAAAAAATATAATTAATTCTTTTTTGGTACCAAGTGGTTCACAAGAGTCTTTCGACCCAATTCACCACCACAGTGTACATGCGTCCATGTATTTACACATTCATTCCATCAGAATTCCTCTTAACACAAATGTTTGGTGAAACAATACAACACAGAGAGAAAGTATCTACGTGAATAAAGGAGAAAATTATTTAAATAAACCATGAAATATTGCTCTAGTAGATAATGGTATCTTCTCAGACAAGACTGAAACTCAAATCAACATAAAGAAAACAGACTGCCTATAACTCCACATGCTGACCATAGGGCAATATACATTTGTCATATATGCCAACTAAAGATACACTGGCTCAAGAACAAGAAAACTAAAAAAAATGCCCATTCTAACTTCTAACAGGATCAAAAAGCACTGCTTAATTACTATAACATGATGTTTGGTATCACACAACCAGTCTTCCTTATTGGTTGCATCTTACACGACGTTGTGAATTTTCTCGACATAGTTGTGGACGTGAAGAATAGGAAGTTTTAAATAATAGTTCTATTAATGTATTATCCTTCTAAATTTTCTGAACTCAAACAACAATGTAACTAATGACAAGAAAACCATCTACAGAAGTGCTGTCCTATTATCAATTGTAGACCTCCAAGGCTTTTATTTCCTTTTAATTCGTTTCCTCTTGAAATCATGTTTCTCTGAGTACTTTGTAACAATATGTTTTTTCTACACATGGACAATCAAGCTGGTGGCAAACATGCTATAACCAACATAAAGATAGAAAAAACTGTACACAGCATCATAACTGAAAGGGATATTTAACTGATTGAAGTAACAACCTACTCTTACATGTTAGGTTAACTCTTGTACAAATACAAATCACACACACAGAACGAAGTTAACATCAAACAACAATAGGCTGCAATGGAGTTAGAAATTTTAATGTTTTCCATTTTGAATCACATTGCCACTGCTATTTACTATCATTATGTAAATTTACCTTTATTATCTTCTGAACAACATTTCAATTGTTTGGATGTCTGGACAAGTATTCTAGAAGGAAGGTCTCCTGTCAGATCATGATCGTCTTATCCATGTGATTGGCATTGCAATTCAAGTAGAAAGAGAATAGTATCAAACGATAAAGTGTTGCTTGCTAATAATTCGACAGAGATTTATAGAAATCACTAGCATGCCAAGGTACAAAGGTAAACAGCAAGGTTAGGGACATGAAATGTGCATATGTTCATGCTCTCATGAAACCTCTTGGATCGTTAGTGTCTGTACATGTTTGCCACAAAAAAGACATTTATTTTCCAGGGGCAAGACTAAGAAAAGAGACTGAGAAGAAACATGTGATGATTTATATGCCTCAAGATGCATTAGTTATAACAACCTGATGTCCGTTAAAGGAAGAGTAAAAAGTAATAAAGTACCTGCACTATCTCTTTTTTCTTATGAACTTCCCCTTTGGGAATTGGAACATACTCTTCTGCTTCAAGATCAAATTCTGTCGCGAAAGCATCACATCGACCTACTCTTTTCACTGCACCACTATTTGCTTCAATGTAAATAACATCACCTACAGCAATCTGCAGAGAGAAACAAACAAACAAATGACAAGGGAGTAGCAGACATCAGTTCTGGATATTATTAATCAGTATGATGACCAAGCTAACATTATAAGAGATCTGACATAATGGCACCTCCTACTCATCAATTAGCTTAAGTTTCGAATGATACCGCCCGTACCAGGCGGTACTATCGATTGAGGCTGTTTCCATCCTGTTACCAACCAAAATCGATTAGTAACGATCGATTTCGACCGTTGCCGCTCGCTACAGGGCGGTATTAACCAAGGGACAAGGAAGAAGGAAAAGAAAAGGAAGAACCTAGAGATCCGACACTGCTCTCCCTCGACGATCCGATCCGTCGCCGCATATGAGATGTCTCCTCCTCCTTGTCTGAGGCGACGACGCCTCGGTGTCGTCATCATCCGCGTGGAGAGAAGAAACGAGGTGACGTCGCCTTTTTTTTTATTTTTTAACTTTATTATATATATATATATACACATATATATATATACATATATATACACACACGCACACACACACCAAGCGATACGCTTGAGCGTACCGCTCGAGATACTCGTATCGTACCGTTCTGAACTAAGCTCGATACTTCGGTACGGTACGAAATTGCGAACTTGCGTAATCCCATACTTTGCAGTCTCTATTCTCATACCTGACAGTACATATTCCTCTGTTGGTAGCGAAAATCACAATTGGTGATAATGAACTCTCCAATGTGCGATTTAAGTAAGAAAAGCATTCAATGTCTAGCATGTGAACCTGCACAATATTTACAATATTTTAAAAAATAAGCCCAAGTATTCAGATACCAAATGTTTGAAATTAGAGGAAAAGCTACCTCGTCAATGAAAAGGACACCAGGTACAAGCTCTGCAACGCCTTCATCTATATACCTATTAACAACCTGTAACACATGCAAAGTTTAGTCAATATTAAGCATGTCCTGTTAATTTAAGTATACAACCATATCAAGAGACAACACTTATGTGCAGGACAATCGTACAAGTGTACAAGAATGAAGAGTGAGAGGCACAACTATCAACAACTGAACCTTATTAATTTCCTGTCGCAGTTTGTCAGTGATTTCAGTTTTCCGAGGTTTCATCATCTGGCCCATAAGGGATAATATATCCTGTCCTCCTTGTGGACGAGCATTTGCAGCATCAAGATCATGCAGTGTAACATCCTAGCATTCAATTAGAAAGAGTTATTTCTTGTGGATCATCATGCTTACCAATCCCTCTCCAAAATTAAAAAACATGCAGTGATCTAAGTGAATAAAGGAGAAAATTATTTAAATAAACCATGAAATATTGCTCTAGTAGATAATGGTATCTTCTCAGACAAGACTGAAACTCAAATCAACATAAAGAAAACAGACTGCCTATAACTCCACATGCTGACCATAGGGCAATATACATTTGTCATATATGCCAACTAAAGATACACTGGCTCAAGAACAAGAAAACTAAAAAAAATGCCCATTCTAACTTCTAACAGGATCAAAAAGCACTGCTTAATTACTGTAACATGATGTTTGGTATCACACAACCAGTCTTCCTTATTGGTTGCATCTTACACGACGTTGTGAATTTTCTCGACATAGTTGTGGACGTGAAGAATAGGAAGTTTTAAATAATAGTTCTATTAATGTATTATCCTTCTAAATTTTCTGAACTCAAACAACAATGTAACTAATGACAAGAAAACCATCTACAGAAGTGCTGTCCTATTATCAATTGTAGACCTCCAAGGCTTTTATTTCCTTTTAATTCGTTTCCTCTTGAAATCATGTTTCTCTGAGTACTTTGTAACAATATGTTTTTTCTACACATGGACAATCAAGCTGGTGGCAAACATGCTATAACCAACATAAAGATAGAAAAAACTGTACACAGCATCATAACTGAAAGGGATATTTAACTGATTGAAGTAACAACCTACTCTTACATGTTAGGTTAACTCTTGTACAAATACAAATCACACACACAGAACGAAGTTAACATCAAACAACAATAGGCTGCAATGGAGTTAGAAATTTTAATGTTTTCCATTTTGAATCACATTGCCACTGCTATTTACTATCATTATGTAAATTTACCTTTATTATCTTCTGAACAACATTTCAATTGTTTGGATGTCTGGACAAGTATTCTAGAAGGAAGGTCTGCTGTCAGATCATGATTGTCTTATCCATGTGATTGGCATTGCAATTCAAGTAGAAAGAGAATAGTACCAGACGATAAAGTGTTGCTTGCTAATAATTCGACAGAGATTTATAGAAATCACTAGAATGCCAAGGTACAAAGGTAAACAGCAAGGTTAGGGACATGAAATGTGCATATGCTCATGCTCTCATGAAACCTCTTGGATCGTTAGTGTATGTACATGTTTGCCACAAAAAAGACATTTATTTTCCAGGGGCAAGACTAAGAAAAGAGAGTGAGAAGAAACATGTGATGATTTATATGCCTCAAGATGCATTAGTTAGAACAACCTGATGTCCGATAAAGGTAGAGTAAAAAGTAATAAAGTACCTGCACTATCTCTTTTTTCTTATGAACTTCCCCTTTGGGAATTGGAACATACTCTTCTGCTTCAAGATCAAATTCTGTAGCGAAAGCATCACATCGACCTACTCTTTTCACTGCACCACTATTTGCTTCAATGTAAATAACATCACCTACAGCAATCTGCAGAGAGAAACAAACAAACAAATGACAAGGAAGTAGCAGACATCAGTTCTGGATATTATTAATCAGTATGATGACCAAGCTAACATCATAAGAGATCTGACATAATGGCACCTCCTACTCATCAATTAGCTTAAGATTCCCACAGGGCTAGAATTTTACTAAGATTCTCAACAAAAAAATGAAGACACATCTCTCATAAGAAGGAAGTTAACAACAGCTAGTTCTATGTGGAGCACTAGCCTTTGCTCAACAAGAGAAGTTAATTCTAAAGTAGCTTGCCTTTTTGAGGAAAGGCAAAATATTTGTATGCATAAACAATGCCCTGAGACAAGAAGTATGTAGAGAAAAGAGATTTTCCCTTTTAATAAAAGTTCCCCAAAAGAAGACACCAATTTATATCATAACAAAGCCAATACTACCTTTTCTTTTATCAAAGCATCATAAATAGTTGGATCCAACTTCAACTGCTTAGTCCCCTTGACAGTCTTTAACCCAATAATTACATGACTTATGCTTTTCCCATATCCACCAGTTGTATTCTCACTCTCTTCTGGAGAAAGCTCAGTCACCTGAAACAGAGATCAAGCTCATCGTTGTGCAATTAACAAGAAAAAAAAAGGACAAAAGAGCAATCACAATGCAAGAGAATAAAAAGAAATAGACTATGGGATACTCTAACAAAATGAACCACATAACAAGATTAAATTTCATAATTCAGTAACCGACACCTCTCCTTCATAGACTTCCTTGGTTTCCTTAATACGCAGACCAATGGCCCTTCGAAAATTTTCCATAAGAACCGCAGTTTTCTTGACCTCCGATGAGTACACTTCTGATCCAACCATCGGACAGAAAGGAACCTAAAAGTCATTTTGAAATCAGTATCTTTACAATAGTAAAAAATGCACTCAAAATTTTCAAGTATATCCACTATGAATGTTCCTTAGATGCAAAATAAGAGAATTCATGCTGCACTTCCGATACATTCACTGACATCAATGCACTGGAACTCTGTCTAATTGCATTCAGTAAGGGCATGAAAATAGAGTAGCAGCCAAAGGCTTTAAAGTGTGAAATAAACATTTAAAATTTTGACTCTATGGATGTATGCAAATCATAACAATCAAAACACAATACAATGGGCAAGTACCATATTCTGAGCCTTCAAGTAGTAATTGTGCCACAATACTCTCATGATGTTTGAAGAGAAGAAGAGAAACAAAAAAAAAAGAACAGCAGAGAGATATACCTTGCTCCCAAGCTCCTGAGAAATACCGAGAGCCAGAGCAGTCTTGCCAGTGCTGGGAGGCCCAGCAAGCAGAAGTGCCCGTCCGGCCATCTTCTTCTGCCGTATCATATCCACCACAATGCCCGCTGCCTCTCTTGCAGCCATCTGCCCGACGAACCCCGCAGACAGAGAAATCGCATTCCCATTAACCTAACAAGCAATACAGACATCAAAAAGCCATCCCAAGTTTCGACTTTTCCATTGAAGTCACAATCTTTATTCAAGAAAGAGAAAAAGAGAAACAAAAACCGCCAACCTAGATTGTTCTTTCCGCAAAATTTCATCAGCGAAAGAATGATATGATGGAGTTCGCATAAAAAATCTAGAACCTTAAACCCTAGAAACCGGACACGAAGAGCCTAGAGCGAGAGCTCGAATGAGTTCAGAGAAAGAGAGAGAGAGAGAGAGAGAGAGGAATACGTCGAGGCCGAGGCCTTTAATGTGTGTATGGGTGGCGATGCGCTGCTTCTTGGAGGCGGATTGAACCTCCTCGATCCTCATCTCTTCTCGCGTCCGCCCTTCTGCACCTACTCGCTCGCTCCTTCTGCTTTGGGCTGGTGTGTGTGTTAACGGCGGGTCGAGGCCTGTGACGGTGCGGTCTGGTCACTGCCTTGCGATGGCCCACCTTCCCACGCCTCGGTGAACATCCCTACATCACGGAAAGATCGTCAGCGAGCCGTCAAAGTCCAGCTGGACGGCTGGAGATGAGGATTATTTGCGTACAACAAGCAACAGTGCCTCGCACCGACAGCATATACCTGATATACTATTTGGTACCAACAGCGGGACCCAGGATGGGTCCAAGTTTCCTGCAACTTGCTCTAAGCTCGTCAAGCAAAATAATACTCCGGTGTCTAATAATAATAATATTATTATTATTAGTATTATTATTATTGATTCACTCCGTATTTTGATAAGACATATCTTGTGATATCGCATGATTTATTAGGGTCTTAAAATGATGATGTATAATTGTTCGTTGGATGCACCTTTGTATAAAAAAGATCGACAATGGATCAAATGATCGTTAGTGCCTCTATTTAGTAACCATGAAAGAGACTCCATCAAAGCGTCTCTTTTATTGTAAGGGAATAACTTGGATAAAAAATGATTTGGAAGAGCCAATATCTCTATTATACCACAAATCTCTCTCTTCTTTTCTTATTTTCTAATAGATTAAGTATATCCTTCGAAAAAATTATTATCGATCAATCTTATTTGTCTCCCAAGTAAAGCTCAACGATGGATGTATGTCTTGCGAGTAAAGCTCCACGATAAATATATGTTTTTGTAAGTAAAACTTCACGATGAATATACAGATAAAATAATATTGTATGATTAGAACACCACGGCATGGATTGTGATTTGGATGATAGAACGTACGAATATCAAAATAATACTAAGTGATTCCATGAATAAATGTTATACGGATGGATGACTGCTTAGTATATATACAACTGATATGTTATTATTTTTTAATATCAATGTCATGTGCTATCTAATAATTGTCTTATATATCATCAATTGATATGAATCAACATCAAATTTCTATGAATAACATGAATAACTGATAAACGATCTAATATCTATTATGAGCAATTATAATCAATAGGTGCTATCACCTAGAAAATATGGTGTAACGACCCCCTAAGCTATATCTCAAGGAAATTTTAAATGATCATCTTGGGCAAATCTCGAAGATCCAAACCGCAAGCCTCCATTGATCAGTCTGGATAATCCCAAACATTCCCGATCCAAATCTCTCGATTTTGATGATTATAAATCAAGGTCCAATGGGGGTGTCAACCAGATAAATTTCCCCACTAGTTCCCAACCCTAATCTTTTTCGATTACTTTTTCAAGTTTGAACTTCCCTCAACCATCTTCTCTGACAATCATGACCATTCTTATAAAAATCATCTATATTCTACTTCAGTAAATACAAGTTCTAACGGGGATAGTCTAAATTGTCACTCCCCATTTTCCTCAACTTACCTATTTAATTCATCAAACTCTACCTATGTGCCTCTTATTTCTGCTCTTACCACGTGTATATATTCCAAACCAAATAGTCTAAGTTATATCTGGTATAGATGTAAGTACTCCATAAGTCACCTTTTTTGTAGATAGCTTAAAACTCAATCTTACTACCAAAACCAAAATTCATGAATGAGATGGTTGGTTAATCGATCGAGATAAGAGACTACCTGCATAAAATGGATCAACAACTGATATATATTCATAGAAAAACAAAGAAAGGGTAGTAGTCAGAAATGGATTCATATTCTCGATCTCCTTTTACGGAAGATATAAATAATAAGCCAATTCCTCAAGCTTTAGGCTTCCTATGTTGAACATCTACAAAGGAAACACCGATCCTTCAAAGCATACAACAATATTTACTTCACAGATGACCCTTTATAGGACTATAGAGTCTCTTATATATTGAACATTTTCGATAACACTAAGAGGGGCAACACATGAGTGGTTCACTAGGTTGCCATCGGAGTCAATCTCATCTTTTTAACAATTAGCTAAAATATGTCAAATATTTTTGGTAACAGTCAATCGCTAGACATTTCATGCACTCCTATGCCTATTTGCCTAACCTTATTATATCACCACACTCAATCCTATAGCCCTTCATGTGCCATCATGCTTAATCATTTAACCCATAATGCATCACTTAGCATAACTTCTCAATCCTCTACACATCGTCGCCCTTGGTTTTCCTAAACTAGTACACCATCATTCATTAAAGACTTAGAGCTTTGACCCTCACGTAGAACTTCAGTAATCATCAGAACTATACCACCGCTACTTGCATGATGCACTTCACTATAGTGTTGCAACCAACCGTGCTCTTTTGCTTCACTGCTATCACTAACGTACTGGATTAACACATAGCTCAACGAAAGGACTCAGTTGAAAGCCCCAAATCTTCTACCCTAGGACTCTAATAATTGTCAAAACTATGACATCACCACTTGCCTAATGCACTTACCACGGCATTGCAACTAACCATGCTCTTCCGCTAGGCTGTTGTCGCCAATGTACTAGATCAATAGAGAGCTCGATGAAAGAATCGAGTCAGATCAACTGAATTAAGTAGCCCAAGTTGGGCAAATTGACTTGTGACAATTTCATGGGAAATTCAAGGTTACGTCTCTTATTCTCTTATACTAGTAGACCTTAAATGAACATTACTTCTCAATCCAAATTCATGATGCTCTTCGGCCCGGAGAGTAGAGGTCATATGTTATAGTGGATATGATGCGACTGGTACGTTAACATCATATACAATTAATGTGTCACCATTTTGGTCATCATTGTCATGAACTATCCAATAATAATCTTATATTCACAGAAATACATCAATTGATATATGTCAAGATTGGATTTCCATGAATAGTATAACTAACAAATAGTCTAATATCTATTATGAGTAATTACAATCAACATGTGCAACCATCCTAAACAGATGGTGTAGTAGCCCCCAGGCTCCATTATAAAAGGGGCTATCTAGATACACTCAAACACACCGAA
Source organism: Musa itinerans (assembly GCA_001649415.1). Taxonomy (NCBI): domain Eukaryota; kingdom Viridiplantae; phylum Streptophyta; class Magnoliopsida; order Zingiberales; family Musaceae; genus Musa; species Musa itinerans. The sequence goes on along the minus strand of LVTN01000436.1, from coordinate 71,897 downwards.
GAAAAACAGGTAATTAGACTAGTCTAACTAGTTTGACTTATCCGAAATCAATGTCAACTTGAGCGACGGAGGAACATTGTCAGGATTGTCGCCCACTTAGTTTTGTAAGATTAGAAGTCGATAATTTTTTTCAAATATAGACTGAAAAAAATAGATTAAATCCAAGTTACCTTTCAAACCAGACAATCCAAAATGGATTCCAACATGACATATACCTAAGCACCGTCAAACACGTTTCTACCAAATGATCAATCGACAATTAAGCTGAAGTGCTCAATCGATGTTTCTCTTTCTCCTCTATGGCAGTGTTCAGTCTACGTGGTGAAACTTGTTTTATTGCCTGTAAGATTCATTTGTGTCCAGAAATTTATGGTAGAAACTTGTCACACGACTGTGGTACAGAAGGGAAGGCAGGGAAGCATCTGATTCCAGTTCTTAGAGACTACAACTTGAGATAATGGCAGAGTCAATGAATGATCATTAACCAACAAGGGCTTATCTAACACTGATACCACATCAAACAAGGCTTTTGAATAGCTCAGGACTCATCAAAAGGAAGAGTCATACAAAAAAGACTCTGACAAAGGATCAATAGACACATTAGTCAACATTTAATGTCCTTAATGAAGGAGGATTTAAGACATCATGGTATGCATAATTTTGGTTTTGCAATCATTATCTGACTCAGTGCTCTAAACATTTTAACCATCCGATGTAGAGGCTCTCAAATATCATTCAGAAACAATTGATGTCATATTAACTACTCACAGTAACTTCCATTGATTCAGCAATCAAATGGTTCCATCATATGCTCCAAATCAAAGAGAGTTTAATATGTGTAGCCCTGCTTCTTTCTTCCTCTTTTAGCAGCAATACAATAACCTAACTATGTGCTTCCTTGTCACACTGCTCTTTGTGGTGTGTTGTATGGGGATCAAACCTGACACCAGTAGTAACAAGGGAAGTGCATAACCTGTCCTTTTGCTGTTGTAAGTACTTGTAGCAAAAGATTGTATTTAACAAATAGAATCAGTGGTGACTTTTCTCAGAAAGCAGGAAGTTACTGTGCCTTTAAAGATGACAGAAATGTCAGGAAGAAAGTGAACTTGTTAAACGTTAGAGCTAGAGATCTGTGCCTGATTGTCCTCACTGTTGTTCCACTGGTGCACAGCACTTGCTGTTAGCATATATTCTAATTCCTCTTTGTTTTCTTCAGCGAGCCGTCAAAGTCCAGCTGGACGGCTTGAAGATGAGGATTCTTTGCGTACAACAAGCAACAGTGCCTCACACCGACAACGTATACCTGACATACTATTTGGTACCAACAATGGGACCCAGGATGGGTCCAAGTGTCCTGCAGCTTGCTTGTCAATCAAAATAATACTCCAGTGTCTAAAAATAAAATTATTATTATTTATTTTTCTTTTATTTTTACTGGTTCACTGCTTGTGATATTGCATCTTGATAAGACACGTCTGTGATATTGCATGATTTATTAGGGTCTTAAATTGATGATGTATGATTGTTCAAAGATCGACAATAGATCAAAGGATGGTTAGAACCTCTATTTAGTAACAATGAAAGAGCCTCCATCAAGGATGGTTGGCTAGTCGATCTAGATAAGAGACCTTTTCGATAACACTAAGAGGGGCAACACATGAGTGGTTCACTAGGTTGCCATCGGAGTCAATCTCATCTTTTTAACAATTAGCTAAAATATGTCAAATATTTTTGGTAACAGTCAATCGCTAGACATTTCATGCACTCCTATGCCTATTTGCCTAACCTTATTATATCACCACACTCAATCCTATAGCCCTTCATGTGCCATCATGCTTAATCATTTAACCCATAATGCATCACTTAGCATAACTTCTCAATCCTCTACACATCGTCGCCCTTGGTTTTCCTAAACTAGTACACCATCATTCATTAAAGACTTAGAGCTTTGACCCTCACGTAGAACTTCAGTAATCATCAGAACTATACCACCGCTACTTGCATGATGCACTTCACTATAGTGTTGCAACCAACCGTGCTCTTTTGCTTCACTGCTATCACTAACGTACTGGATTAACACATAGCTCAACGAAAGGACTCAGTTGAAAGCCCCAAATCTTCTACCCTAGGACTCTAATAATTGTCAAAACTATGACATCACCACTTGCCTAATGCACTTACCACGGCATTGCAACTAACCATGCTCTTCCGCTAGGCTGTTGTCGCCAATGTACTAGATCAATAGAGAGCTCGATGAAAGAATCGAGTCAGATCAACTGAATTAAGTAGCCCAAGTTGGGCAAATTGACTTGTGACAATTTCATGGGAAATTCAAGGTTACGTCTCTTATTCTCTTATACTAGTAGACCTTAAATGAACATTACTTCTCAATCCAAATTCATGATGCTCTTCGGCCCGGAGAGTAGAGGTCATATGTTATAGTGGATATGATGCGACTGGTACGTTAACATCATATACAATTAATGTGTCACCATTTTGGTCATCATTGTCATGAACTATCCAATAATAATCTTATATTCACAGAAATACATCAATTGATATATGTCAAGATTGGATTTCCATGAATAGTATAACTAACAAATAGTCTAATATCTATTATGAGTAATTACAATCAACATGTGCAACCATCCTAAACAGATGGTGTAGTAGCCCCCAGGCTCCATTATAAAAGGGGCTATCTAGATACACTCAAACACACCGAAGAAAAACAGGTAATTAGACTAGTCTAACTAGTTTGACTTATCCGAAATCAATGTCAACTTGAGCGACGGAGGAACATTGGCATAAAATAGATCAACAACTGATATATATTCGTAGAGAAATAAAGAAAGGGTAGCATATTTTCAATCTCCTTTTATGGAAGATATAAATAATAAGTCAATTCCTCGAGTTTTAGGCTTCCTATGTCGAACATCTACAAAGGAAAGACTGATCCTCTAGAACATACAACAATATTTACTTCACAGATGATCCTTTATGAGACTATATCAGACATTTTCAATAAAATTAGTCAATCGCTAGACCTTTCGTGCACCCCTATGCCTATTTACTTAACATTATCGTGCCACCATGCCCAATCATTCAACTCATAATGCATTCTTAGCTTAACTTCTCAATCCTCTACATGTCATTGCCCTTTGTTTTCTTGAACTAGTACACCATCATTTATTGAAGACTCCGAGCTTTGACCCTCACGTAGGACTTTAGTAATCATTAGAACTATGCCATCACTACTTGCATGATGCACTTTATTGTAGTACTGCAACCAACCGTGCTCTTTTGCTTCACCGTTATCGCTAACATACCGGATTAACAGAGAGCTCAACGAAAGGACTCAGTTGAAAGTCTCAAATCTTCGACCCTCATGTAGGACTCTAATAATTGTCGAAACTATGACATCACCACTTGTCTGACGCACTTCACTACGACATTGCAACCAGCCATGCTATTTCACTTCGTTACTATCACTAATGTACTGGATCAATAGAGAGTTCAATGAAAGGATTAAGTTGGAGCAACCAAATTAAGTGGACCAAGTTGGGCAAATTGGCTTGTGGCAAGGAAATTCAGGGTCACGTCTCTTATTCTCTTATATTAGTAGACCTTAAATGAACATTACTTCTTAACTCAAATTCATGATGCTCTTCGGCCCACGAAGTAGGGGGCATATTTTATAGTTGATATGATGTGATTGATAGGTTAACATCGTATACAATTGATATGTCACCATTGTCGTGAGCTATCCAATAATAATCTTATATTCATAGAAATACATTTGACATATGTCTAAGATTGGATTTCTATAAATAGTATGACTAACTAACTAACAAATAGTTTAATATCTATTATGAGCAATTATAATCAACATGTGCAACCACCATGAACAGGATTGTCGCCCACTTAGTTTTGTAAGATTAGAAGTCGATAATTTTTTTCAAATATAGACTGAAAAAAATAGATTAAATCCAAGTTACCTTTCAAACCAGACAATCCAAAATGGATTCCAACATGACATATACCTAAGCACCGTCAAACACGTTTCTACCAAATCAATCATTCAACTCATAATGCATTCTTAGCTTAACTTCTCAATCCTCTACATGTCATTGCCCTTTGTTTTCTTGAACTAGTACACCATCATTTATTGAAGACTCCGAGCTTTGACCCTCACGTAGGACTTTAGTAATCATTAGAACTATGCCATCACTACTTGCATGATGCACTTTATTGTAGTACTGCAACCAACCGTGCTCTTTTGCTTCACCGTTATCGCTAACATACCGGATTAACAGAGAGCTCAACGAAAGGACTCAGTTGAAAGTCTCAAATCTTCGACCCTCATGTAGGACTCTAATAATTGTCGAAACTATGACATCACCACTTGTCTGACGCACTTCACTACGACATTGCAACCAGCCATGCTATTTCACTTCGTTACTATCACTAATGTACTGGATCAATAGAGAGTTCAATGAAAGGATTAAGTTGGAGCAACCAAATTAAGTGGACCAAGTTGGGCAAATTGGCTTGTGGCAAGGAAATTCAGGGTCACGTCTCTTATTCTCTTATATTAGTAGACCTTAAATGAACATTACTTCTTAACTCAAATTCATGATGCTCTTCGGCCCACGAAGTAGGGGGCATATTTTATAGTTGATATGATGTGATTGATAGGTTAACATCGTATACAATTGATATGTCACCATTGTCGTGAGCTATCCAATAATAATCTTATATTCATAGAAATACATTTGACATATGTCTAAGATTGGATTTCTATAAATAGTATGACTAACTAACTAACAAATAGTTTAATATCTATTATGAGCAATTATAATCAACATGTGCAACCACCATGAACAGATGGTGTAATGGCTCCCCAAGCTCCACTATAAAAGGGGTTATCTAGGTACACTCAAGCACACCGAAGAAAAACAAGTCGTTAGACTAGTCTAACTAGTTTGACTTATTCAAAACCAATGTAGACTTAGAGCGATGGAGGAACATTATCAGGATTATCGCCCACTTAGTTTTGTAAGATTAGAAGTCGATAAATTTTTTCAAAGATAGACTGAAAAGAATAAATTAAATCCAAATTACCTTTCAAACCAGACAATCCAAAATGGATTCCAACATATGACATATATCTAAGCACCGTTAAACACGTTTCTACCAAACGATCAATCGACAATTAAGCTGAAGTGCTCAATCGTTGTTTCTCTTTCTCCTCTATGGCAGTGTTCAGTCTACGTGGTGAAACTTGTTTTATTGCCTGTAAGATTCATTTGTGTCCAGAAATTTATGGTAGAAACTTGTCACACGACTGTGGTACAGAAGGGAAGGCAGGGAAGCATCTGATTCCAGTTCTTAGAGACTACAACTTGAGATAATGGCAGAGTCAATGAATGATCATTAACCAACAAGGGCTTATCTAACACTGATACCACATCAAACAAGGCTTTTGAATAGCTCAGGACTCATCAAAAGGAAGAGTCATACAAAAAAGACTCTGACAAAGGATCAATAGACACATTAGTCAACATTTAATGTCCTTAATGAAGGAGGATTTAAGACATCATGGTATGCATAATTTTGGTTTTGCAATCATTATCTGACTCAGTGCTCTAAACATTTTAACCATCCGATGTAGAGGCTCTCAAATATCATTCAGAAACAATTGATGTCATATTAACTACTCACAGTAACTTCCATTGATTCAGCAATCAAATGGTTCCATCATATGCTCCAAATCAAAGAGAGTTTAATATGTGCAGCCCTGCTTCTTTCTTCCTCTTTTAGCAGCAATACAATAACCTAACTATGTGCTTCCTTGTCACACTGCTCTTTGTGGTGTGTTGTATGGGGATCAAACCTGACACCAGGAGTAACAAGGGAAGTGCATAACCTGTCCTTTTGCTGTTATAAGTACTTGTAGCAAAAGATTGTATTTAACAAATAGAATCAGTGGTGACTTTTCTCAGAAAGCAGGAAGTTACTGTGCCTTTAAAGATGACAGAAATGTCAGGAAGAAAGTGAACTTGTTAAACGTTAGAGCTAGAGATCTGTGCCTTATTGTCCTCACTGTTGTTCCACTGGTGCACAGCACTTGCTGTTAGCATATATTCTAATTCCTCTTTGTTTTCTTTAAGTATCTCAGACTTCATACAAGTGACTAAAATAGGTGAATAGTAAAACTGTGGCACATTCTAAGTTTCCTTCTTCAAAAAAGAGCTCTGAAATCCAGCAATTATAGCCTTATTAGCCACATTGGACACAAACCTACAGTTCAGCACTCGGTTGCAAACATGATCTCATCTCCCTTAGTCTCGATATTGATCTTGAATCTACATGATGAGTGATCATAGCCGGTGGTTTTGTAGGCTACCATCCTGTTTCAATTATTGAGCATACTATACTATGGAGGAGATGTAGCATTATGATGTTGTCAGAGGAATATGAGATCGATGAGACGGAATTTTGATGCAGAAGCTATACCATAAAGCATGCAAAAACCCAACTCCAACTTTTAGTTTTCCTGATGCTGTGGAAATTATTAGCTCTAAAGTACATGAATAGTACCTACGTAGAGTTCTTTAACTCTACAGTGCAATAACGATTGCAGAAATACAAACAAAGTGATGATTAACTGATGAACATGGTGTTGAAACATTATGACTTTACATTTAAAACAGGTGGCAATCCACCTTAAACTCTGGTGTGATGCCATCTTGAAGCCCAAAGTGCTCATCAAATACTAAATACAGAGGCTGCAGGAATTGTCTGAGCTGCAACTTACTGCGTCAAACAAGAGAACAAGCATGCCTTACCCTCGCTAAATGTGAGGGACCTGCACCTTAGGGGGGACGCACTGACATGATCTAAAGCGTGCAAGCTTCGATCTCATTTATATTTTAATTTCTAATCTGGATTTTTGCTCCGCTATGGGTCGAAATCACGTGAAACTAGGGTTTCTGCATGTGAAATAACCAAAGATTTTTTCTGGTGTCATCGCAAGAAAAAGTTAGATCTTGCCAGCTTGATCAAGAGATGTGTTGTTTGGTTAGCTGTTCAGTGGTCTCCACAATGCTATTATACTCGAATCGATGAGAATAAGCATATGGAACAATTAGAAGATTGCTTACAAACGACGATAAATCCATGAAAAAAGAAACAAAGTACAACAGCCATAAGGATTTCAATAATGGAAGCCAACCAGATGATCAACTTGAAAAAGAAAGAAAGATTAAGACAAACATTCCAAGCGTGAGACAAATTGCTGTAAAGAATATGATCAGTCGAGCTATATATGCAAATCATTGTAGATGTTCTCTTAGGTGATAGATAGCATGATTCGAAGGTAATACTACTACTGACAGAAACTGGCACTGGTGGAAGCAAAGGAAGCAGTAATGTAGATCCAAAACACCTTGATAGGGTGATCAAAGCCCTGTTTAAAACCTGAGACTAATGATAGTAACATCATGATAAGCATAGAATGAGATTAGTGGTATCATTGTGATGGTGAAAGCAAGCCATTTGATGCAAGTAGTAGAGCTCTGAGGTCCCCCCTCCCTCTTAACAGTACTAACTTTGTGTTTCTTGGTTGATTAAAATTTAGATTTAAGATTCTAAATCCTTATTTGTTTATAAGAATAAAATCTTGGAGAATATTTCACCAACAGGTCATTATAAAGGTTCAGTCTTCACCCTTCTCCTTTGGCCACCTTTTGCTTCTCTCTCTCTCTCTCTCTCTCTCTCTCTCTCTAGTTCATGATAGTACTCACTCCAGTCTGACTCCTTTGCTCGGCTTCGAGGAGATGAGAAGAGTTAACTTCTCCTGTGTATCACCAGCATCAGCGGCAATATGCACGAGTATAGATCAGCGGTCGATGGTTCGAGCGAGCACCAGAAGAGCCATCGACCGCCACACGCCTCACCTGAGAGATCCACGGAGAGCAAAGTCTGCTTTCAGCTCGGTAACTCGCACTGCAACGGAGAAGAAGTCTCACAGCCAAAGGAGGAAGAGCTTGGACAAACCAACCGATCTCATCAGTCCACCCGGCTCTTCTCGGTACTTGTTGAACGATGATGCCTTCTTCGATGTGTTCCCCATCGTGGATGCTGCGCCTCCTCTTTTCTCCGTCGAGCGGTCACAGCTTGAGGTTATCAAGAAAGACGTACCTGCTGCTGTCTCAACTCCATCCCCTGGTGTGCCACAGAACCAGGTTTGACACTAAAGCATTCTTAGGGCTTGACTGGGATCAAAATATTAAGGTTGTCTAATCTTGGAAGGTGGTGCATCTGAGGGTTTCCTTGCATTGCAAAGGCTGTGAAGGGAAGGTCAGGAAGCACATCTCCAAGATGGAAGGTGAGAGACTTCACACTGATGTGTTCTTCTGATGCTTCGTCAGCTGATTGTTGTGGATGAGCAGGCGTGACATCGTTCAACATAGATTTCGAGACGAAGAAGGTGACGGTGGTCGGAGACGTGACCCCGTTGGGAGTCCTGAACAGCATCTCCAAGGTCAAGAATGCTCAGTTCTGGCCTTCGCCTTCATCTTCGCCGCCGCCTCCGCCAGCCTCCTCCTGATCCAAATTTGCATCTCTCAGGCGCCTGCAACTCTGGTCTTTCGGATAGTTCCTTGTGCCGACCGATAGAAGAATTAGAGGGAGAACGTTGTTGCTTCTTCTTCTCATCATCATTATGCTTGTAATGTAACCTAATTTTCCTGTCCTCTCTGTTCTTTTCCCTGAAACCTATGCTTTTCAGTCAAATTTGTTCTTTAGCCTGTGCACTTTTCGAGAAATGAGGGTTGCAGTTGAGAACCGTGCAAACAAGGAAGCAAGCAACAGAAATCCGCTCACCCTTTGCTTGAGCTTGACAAGCTCTCTGCTCCTTATCCATGAATGTAAAGACCTGCAGTAAAACCAGCCCAATTCAGAGACTTCTTTTGCCTGCTCTTATCATGGTAGAACAAACCATCAAACAACCTGCTGGCAATTACCTTAAGAACTCTCTTCAATGATTTCACTCAGGTTTTAACTTTTATGAACTGTGTGAGCAGAGGTAAAAATATGTGGATTGTAACAAGTACAGCTGCTGTTGATATTTTCTGCTCTTGTAAAAAGGTCAAGATTAAGCAGTTGATTTGAGCATGAGCTTAGCATGATAAGCTATGAAAAGACTGGAAACAATGACAACCAGGGAATTATTGATCGAATTAATAGGATTAATCATGAGAGTAGGATCCAAAAATTGGTAGAGCTTTAGAAATTTTTTGGCCTTCTTGCTAATTACATGGCCATGATTGCATCAGTATGGTTTCATGAGTGTTCCTTCTATCTCAAGGGACAGACTCTGAACTTGCACTCCAAGTGTGTATAACAATTATTTGATGATGCAGCATCACCTTTCCAACTATACCAGGATGGTTCATTATGAAATCCAAAATTGCGTGAGTAACATTAGAACTTATCTAATGTCTTCTGGAGTTACAGGATTTCGACTTTTAATCATCATTCATTTCAACTTTATTTATTCCATTTACATATTTTGAGGTAAAATTTGGCCTTCCCTGATGGTTGTGTGCCTTAATTTTGTGTTGATCAGGGGGTAAACCATTGATCCATCTTTACAACCAATGTGATGTTAAGATTTGCCATACAATATATCGAACCAATAAGATTGTTGATGTGTGAAAATCCTTTTCTCATGAAGAAGATATTAAGATTTGCCATACAATATATCGAACCAATTAGCTTGTTGATGTGTGACAAAATCCTTTTCTCATGAAGGAGATGTGCAGATTTGTTCGTGCAGAGAGGAGCTTCGTAACATAAATCATGATTCCACAAAAGAAATCTTCTTGTTAAACCAATGATGCCATGTAATGACCAATTGAATGTTAGAATAAGCAGATGATTCAGAAATCAAACACACTGTATCTTCCTAGTGTTGCTCAGCCATTTTCAAGTGCAAAACCCAACCATAGTGTTGTACACTAATCCATACAGCAGAAGTCGAATTATGAAACCATATAGTAATCAATAGAAAGCATGATTCGACTCGTCTAACATTCCAATCTAAGCTTTGATGGCATACTTTCTCATTGGGAAGTACATCTCCTTTTTCTTCTCACGCTCAGTCTTAAGTGACTCCTGCATATGAAAGAAATGATGCGTCTCTTTATCAGTAGTGGCAGAAAAGGCAAACACAAGAACAAAGAGATTTATTGGTTTGTCATTGTTCTTAATTCTAGAAGGCTTCTACTCCGATAAATCATGGAATTGTCTTTGTATGAAAAAGCAAATTCAATCAGCTTCTCATACATATTTAGTTATATCATGTGCTGTGTGACCTGAATAAGTATACTTAAGAACAGATATCATGCTTGTTGAATCTATCATCCACAAGGAAAGTTTTTGAATTGTTAAAAGACAACATCATATAAATAGCATGCAATTAGAATCTAAAAGATCGATATCATATAAATAAAGTCAGCACACAACGCCTTCATTTAAGGTTTTCAGAATAGACTCGGAAGCTTGTACAAGATAGAGTTATATTAAGGGTCTGTCAGAAAACAGAAACAAACATGAACCAAAGCTTTATAGTTCCATAAACTTCTTCAGGTATGGATAAGTAACACTACAAAAAGATTTCTGAAATTGCATTTACTTTGCACATAAATCCTTTGAGACAGACTTGAATTCAGATGCCCTTTCCTTCTCAAGGAGGATCAAAATCTCAAGCACAAAACGGGTTTCTTTTCATAATCATCTTTTCAACCGTATATAGCTAAGATGTTAATTAGTAAAGATTTTTTTAATGCTCCAAAGACAGCATACAATACTGAGCATATACTGTTTCTGCAACTAAAGAGATACTTTATGATATAATCAGACAACTAATTCAATCTTCACAAGAAATTGAATCCTGCCAAGCTGAAGTTATAAATAACATCATCAGAGGATTTGGACTCGTTGAAATAGACAAGCCATGTAAGCCTTCAAGCTATTTAGCAGATTAAGAGATCCAATTTTATGAATTACATTCTCCTACAACAGTTAGACTCTAAACCCAACATTACCAACTGCACCTTCGCGTAAAGCAAACAAAGAAAGACAGACTAATCCACAGAACCATACAACTTAAATATACAGTGAGCTACTCCAGATAATACATGATTGTGGAGAAAACCAAGGTCATGAACTTTAATGTGATACTAATCCCTTTTCATTTTTGTCTTCCCCAGACAGACACTTAATCCAATAAAAACAAGTAGCTGAGGGTTCTGCCACTATTGATTTCCTGAGAAACATCGAGCGTCATGATTTTGTCATTTTGTGTGTGATAGTCAAAACGAACCAAAGTTGGCTTCTTGTGGCAGGTTGTGCAGGCTGCAAGGTGCAAACCCCAAACCAGGCTGAGGGCAGGGCCATCTTGGAGGCCTTGCAAAGGGCACAACTGTGGATGGAGGAACATCATTGTTTGTGCAGACTCTCTGGAATGAATCAATTTTGTCTATGATCACACAAGGGTGCCTTGGCACATTTGGAATCTACATAGGGAAATAGTAGGATTGGCCAAGGAGATCAACATTGTTAACTTCCAACACATACACCGAGTCCTTAATGCATTGGCACATAGACTAGCTAATGTGGAAGGGTGACTAACTATGTAGCCTCCTGGGAAGAAAATTTTGATAAGCATTTGATGCCCTTATCATTGTTTCAGAATGGTTTGAGATCTAATGAAATTATCTTTCCTTTTTTCAAAAAAACAAAAAAGTATACGAGGGTTCTATTATGGCAAACAATGTTCTTTTAAATAGACCATTAATTTTAATCAAGAAAGAACAACAGTAGGATGACCAAGACATACAGCATAAAACACACATCTTGGAAGAAAGTGACACTAAATGCTAATAACAACAACAAGTGAACAGCATATATAGCTAGGAGCAACTTATAGAACAATAGCATTTCAAGAGTTCGTTTTATCCTCAGGTTCTTAACATCAATTAAAGTAATATATTATCTTACGATTCATAAGATACGAGAAGAAAAGACCCAGCAAAGATGCGTCACCTGACGCTTGGTTAGCCGGCGGCGGATGGCCCGAGTCTTCTTGGGGCGGAGATCGAGCGGAATGTGCTTCTTCTTCTTGTAGACCTCCCTCAGCTTCGCCTTCTGCGTCTGCGAGATCACTGTCAGCACCCGCGCGATCGACAGCCTCACCACCTTTCTGCAAAACAAATCAAAAGAACCAAACTTTGGAGACCCGCCGAACAAATGAATGACAGGCGCACGAACAAAAGACCAAATGGCGGGTCGCTCACATCTTGGAGAGCTTGTTGGGGGCGCCGCCCGTGACCTTGGCGACGCGGAGGAGGGAGAGCTCATTCTTGAGGTCCTTCAGCTGGTTCTGAAGCTCCCCCTTCGTCTTCCCGCGAAGCTCGTGGACCTTAATCCTCGCTGCAACCAAAAAGTACCGAAGAGATCCATCGAACCCTCCCCCAAAGCAATCGAAACGAGTGATCTAATTTTTGGGGACCGAATTCTTACCCATTAGGATCGGATCGATTCGCCGCCCTCGTCGCGTTCTCCCGCTTCCGCTGCGAGCAAACCCCAATCCTAGTCGAAGCGAGAATTATATACGGAGAGGAGTTTCAGAACCCTAGCCGCCAAAAGAGCTCGGCTCACATAAGCCGGCTTACCAAAAAGCTTAATTGAGCCGTGGGCCGTGGGCTGCAGTGGTCCATTATTCGGATATAATGGGCCATCATAAGGCGCAATCTAGTTTGATGGCTATAAATTAGAATAGTCATAAACATTGTAATAGTATTTAGGTTTGGAAAAGAGAAGCCACAAATACAAACATTATTGTCCAAAATCATTATTGCTCTAATAGGGATCACTATCTTAAACTAAGCAACGAAACTAAAAATTCAAAAAATAAAAAATGACTTTCTTCATATTAAACTTGATTAAATTAACATTATCCTTTTTATATTATGGTGTTATAATGAACAAAATTAATGTTCATATATAACTTAATTGATCCTTTTTTATTATCATACCACTTAAGCTCGTCCATTGGGCACGATAATAATATAATCCTACAGACTCGTGTTGCTGTTTCAGCATATGACTCCACCTCATTGTAGTTCATTTCTTGGTTTAACTCACTTTCGGATGCATCATCTATCACAGTCGATGAGTAATTTAAAATGAGAAGTTAAAATTTTATTTATAAAATTCTCGATTTAAAAAAAAATACTCCGCTATTTTTGTGTCAGGAGAAATTTATTCATCATCATATTTTATCCTATTATGCAGATAGCAACATAAGATCATCTACTTTGATTGAACCTCCAATGTGAAGTTCTTCTCTCATAGATTTTGCTTCGTGTTAAGTAGGAGATTGTAAGTAAATAACAAGCATCCTGTAGTTGCCAATACTCATATATGGATTCTCTTACTCCTGAAATGATCATGTCGTTTGAGATCTAAAATAGTGCATGAGATCATCCTTGAGGTTGTGACTCCTAAAGCCATGATGATTATTAATATTGATGTGCAATTTAAACAAGTCATCACTTGTTTTTGGTGACATGCTTGCCTTCAGTGCCACCATATCTATATCTCATGTTTGCCTTCAGTGCCACCATATTTAATGTTTGATATAAAATACTCCAAAAGATAATGGTGGTGTTTGCACCTAAAAACACAAAAGACACCCATATATGTTATTGATACCTAAGTTTCTCATGGAGTAAAGGTGAGGAGTTCATCTTCTTTGTCCATCAACCTTTGCTGCAAGTGCTCCACAACATGAGTTTGGTGGGATTCCCCTGCTTCCTTTGACTTTAAATCATGTCAATCCTTTTGGTGACATGCTTGCTTATTTTAAGGTTTATTTGTCTCCACCTTAGATATCTTATCATCTGCTACTTTATAACCAAGGAATCAACTTGTCCTTAAGTGAGTTTCTGCAATATGTTTTCTGAAAGCATAGTCTCACTTTTGCAGCTTGTGGAAAAGTGGAATGCTGCAATAACTACAACCGCTATAATCATGTATTTGTATTAAGTTTATATTCTTAGGTTACAAGGACTTGCAGACTTCAGTGTTTGTCTGTTTAGATAGTTTGTCTTGTAGGTCATAATTCTGTGTATCCCAATCTTTGTAGTCCTACATTTGAAGTCTGATGGTGATGAAGAAAAATGATTAGAGACAGGATGAAAAGATACACTCAGCATAGACTTCTTTCAGCTTATCTGTGCAATAAGACAACATAAAACAAAGAGTTTAAGGAAGAGGATACTATTTGTGGAGACAGAAAACTGTGAAGCAATTTGAAGGCTTTGAAGAATCAACATTAAGCTTCAAACTCTTTTATCAGTTCATATGTCACTTTCTCTGCACATCAATTTCTAAGGGTTCCAACTCAATGAAGTTGAGCTGTCTTATTTCCATAACACCCTGCACCTCTCCATCCATTTATGATAACCTATGCATCAAGAAAAGATGCGTCACCTGACGCTTGGTTAGCCGGCGGCGGATGGCCCGAGTCTTCTTGGGGCGGAGATCGAGCGGAATGTGCTTCTTCTTCTTGTAGACCTCCCTCAGCTTCGCCTTCTGCGTCTGCGAGATCACTGTCAGCACCCGCGCGATCGACAGCCTCACCACCTTTCTGCAAACCAAATCAAAAGAACCAAACTTTGGAGACCCGCCGAACAAATGAATGACAGGCGCACGAACAAAAGACCAAATGGCGGGTCGCTCACATCTTGGAGAGCTTGTTGGGGGCGCCGCCCGTGACCTTGGCGACGCGGAGGAGGGAGAGCTCATTCTTGAGGTCCTTCAGCTGGTTCTGAAGCTCCCCCTTCGTCTTCCCGCGAAGCTCGTGGACCTTAATCCTCGCTGCAACCAAAAAGTACCGAAGAGATCCATCAAACCCTCCCCCAAAGCAATCGAAACGAGTGATCTAATTTTTGGGGACCGAATTCTTACCCATTAGGATCGGATCGATTCGCCGCCCTCGTCGCGTTCTCCCGCTTCCGCTGCGAGCAAACCCCAATCCTAGTCGAAGCGAGAATTATATACGGAGAGGAGTTTCAGAACCCTAGCCGCCAAAAGAGCTCGGCTCACATAAGCCGGCTTACCAAAAAGCTTAATTGAGCCGTGGGCCGTGGGCTGCAGTGGTCCATTATTCGGATATAATGGGCCGTCATAAGGCGCAATCTACTTTGATGGATACAAATTAGAATAGTCATAAACATTGTAATCGTATTTAGGTTTGGAAAAGAGAAGCCACAAATACAAACATTATTGTCCAAAATCATTATTGCTCTAATAGGGATCACTATCTTAAACTAAGCAACGAAACTAAAAATTCAAAAAATAAAAAATGACTTTCTTCATATTAAACTTGATTAAATTAACATTATCCTTTTTATATTATGGTGTTATAATGAACAAAATTAATGTTCATATATAACTTAATTGATCCTTTTTTATTATCATACCACTTAAGCTCGTCCATTGGGCACGATAATAATATAATCCTACAGACTCGTGTTGCTGTTTCAGCATATGACTCCACCTCATTGTAGTTCATTTCTTGGTTTAATTCACTTTCGGATGCATCATTTTTCTATCAGAGTAGATGAGTAATTTAAAATGAGAAGTTGAAATTTTATTTCTTGAATTCTCGATTTAAAAAAAAAATACTCCACTATTTTTGTGTTAGGAGAAATTTATTTATCATCATATTTTATCCTATTATGCAGTTTGATAGCAACATAATCAGATCATCTATCTTGATTGGACCTCCAATGTGAAGTTCTTATCCTGAAGTTGCCAAATACTCAGATATGGATTCTCTAACTCCTGAAATGATCATATCATCCACCTCATTGTAGTTCATTTCTTGGTTTAACTCACTTTCGGATGCATCATCTATCACAGTCGATGAGTAATTTAAAATGAGAAGTTAAAATTTTATTTATAAAAATATCGATTTAAAAAAAAATACTCCGCTATTTTTGTGTCAGGAGAAATTTATTCATCATCATATTTTATCCTATTATGCAGATAGCAACATAAGATCATCTACTTTGATTGGACCTCCAATGTGAAGTTCTTCTCTCATAGATTTTGCTTCGTGTTAAGTAGGAGATTGTAAGTAAATAACAAGCATCCTGTAGTTGCCAATACTCATATATGGATTCTCTTACTCCTGAAATGATCATGTCGTTTGAGATCTAAAATAGTGCATGAGATCATCCTTGAGGTTGTGACTCCTAAAGCCATGATGATTATTAATATTGATGTGCAATTTAAACAAGTCATCACTTGTTTTGGTGACATGCTTGCCTTCAGTGCCACCATATCTATATCTCATGTTTGCCTTCAGTGCCACCATATTTAATGTTTGATATAAAATACTCCAAAAGATAATGGTGGTGTTTGCACCTAAAAACACAAAAGACACCCATATATGTTATTGATACCTAAGTTTCTCATGGAGTAAAGGTGAGGAGTTCATCTTCTTTGTCCATCAACCTTTGCTGCAAGTGCTCCACAACATGAGTTTGGTGGGATTCCCCTGCTTCCTTTGACTTTAAATCATGTCAATCCTTTTGGTGACATGCTTGCTTATTTTAAGGTTTATTTGTCTCCACCTTAGATATCTTATCATCTGCTACTTTATAACCAAGGAATCAACTTGTCCTTAAGTGAGTTTCTGCAATATGTTTTCTGAAAGCATAGTCTCACTTTTGCAGCTTGTGGAAAAGTGGAATGCTGCAATAACTACAACCGCTATAATCATGTATTTGTATTAAGTTTATATTCTTAGGTTACAAGGACTTGCAGACTTCAGTGTTTGTCTGTTTAGATAGTTTGTCTTGTAGGTCATAATTCTGTGTATCCCAATCTTTGTAGTCCTACATTTGAAGTCTGATGGTGATGAAGAAAAATGATTAGAGACAGGATGAAAAGATACACTCAGCATAGACTTCTTTCAGCTTATCTGTGCAATAAGACAACATAAAACAAAGAGCTTAAGGAAGAGGATACTATTTGTGGAGACAGAAAACTGTGAAGCAATTTGATGGCTTTGAAGAATCAACATTAAGCTTCAAACTCTTTTATCAGTTCATATGTCACTTTCTCTGCACATCAATTTCTAAGGGTTCCAACTCAATGAAGTTGAGCTGTCTTATTTCCATAACACCCTGCACCTCTCCATCCATTTATGATAACCTATGCATCAAGACATCTCCAACTATGGTAATCAATTTTATATATAGAGAGAGAGAATGATCTTTCATATAATTGAGGAAAGATAACATTATATATTCAAGTTGTCTCGGGGTACTTAACTCCAGCCATCTCACACAATCATACAAGCTACCATGAACAGGTCTCTACATTAGTTTAAGCCAGTTGTTGACTGAACCAAGATCACATAGATGCTAGATTATTTTAATGTTTATACTATAATTAATGTCTTCATCTTCTGCCTAATCATAAAATTATGAACCATCAAGTTAGAACCAATGATACATACTACAAGTATTTGTCTAGCCAAGAAGAAAGAGTAAATTGATGAATTTCCCAGTCCAAAAAATGAGAGTCAGGAGCAAATCAATAATGGATTTTCTTGAGAAAATTTGTGCTCAAAACAGTTCTTGAAACATGGAAGATCACAGTGCAATTCCATCATCTTCATTCTTTTTAATGCAGTGGGTACCATTCACATCACTCCCAGCAGAGTCCTGGCTTCTCATGTTCACTGTCTGGAGCAATTTTAGAGACAGAAAGAAGACAGAATCCTGCATCACTTGCACTCTTTCTAGCAGAGTCCTTCTGTTGGGACTTCTTACAGTAAGCAATTGCTCCTTGGATGGAGCTCTCTATATCTGAATTCACACTGCTACTCCTTTTCAGCATCGATTGTCCTTGAGATTCCTTGGAGTTGACACTCGAGAAGGAAGAAGATTTAGAAGACGTGCATGATGAAGAAACAGAGAAAGATTTAGTTGATGATTGCGAGTAATTTGCACTCGAAAAAGACCTCCTGTGATCTAAGTTCGCTTCTTCCATCATCTTCTCTTCTTCTTTGCACTTCATGGCGTGCAAAGCTGTGTGACTTCCAATCTGGATTCTCCCAAATGGGTTCTTCCTTGCTGCCTTTTGGTAGACAGGTGAGCAGTCTGCAGAGGCCGCACATTTCTCATCCGAACACCGAGACTTGCCGAAAAGAGACTTGAAATAAGCTTTGGCTTCCTTGATGAACTTGAGCTTCCTGGTCCATGACTTCCTCGGGTGCGATTCGATGACCTCTTCCGAGCACTCATGGAAGTAGTCCTCCGGGTTGAGCTCTCCACTCACGTACCGAGAGGCGGCCGGCGAGGCGTTGCATGACTCGTATGGAGTTGCGGCGGCGGTACTCGGCGTTCTTGTGACTGCACTTTGGATGAGCTCTTCCACCATTTGCAGGCGCGGCGGAAGGTGGAGCGGCAGTAGCTTTCCCTTGTAGAAGAGCTCATCTGCAGGGGAGGACATCAGCAGGCTCTGCTGTGGATTGGCACTCATCTGGAATTCGAATTCTATTAAAGGATGAGGAGGGGAAGAGCAGAAGAAGGTGGCGGAACTGAAGTCCATGTCAATGTAGTCTTCTTCTGCCAACTGATCATTCGGAGGAAGGCTTCTTGCCATAGAGGAAGAACAGTGGTCTCCTATTATTCTTCTCCTCTTCTCTGTATGCCTCTACTCTCCTCAACTTAGAAATGGAGGAGTGGGCATCCCTTAAAGCAAGGATATGTCCAACAAAAGGGGTTGAGGGGAAAGAATACTGCCATCAATGTGGAAACAGTGCAAACAACCAGAACAAGAAATGCATAGTGTGAGGGATTCCCCTCATCCTATAAAGTTATGCATTTATTTTAGCTTCTTTGGCCTTCTCTGTGTGATAATATTGCACATTCAGTACAACACTAACCACATTGAAGATAATTTGAATGAGAAAAGTGATGGTACCCCCCAAAACCTGGACAAGTGTTCTTCAAGAACATTGTTAGTGATGGTACTTGTGATTATAGAATCTAAGTGTGCCTGAGGACTTAATAGCAACAGCTGAATCCCTTCATTTGACAGGTTGTTTCAGCACAAGCTGTTCTTGGCAGGAGGACGGTAATCTTGACTCGGTAAGCAATTTGGTCAGCCATGCTGGTAGCAATCATCTCATGCACGTAAAACAACTAATGATTGGAGCTTGTAATCCAAATTGCCCACTGATCTGTTGGCCTCAAATCTTCTCCTTGTTTCTTTTATTGAAGTGTACGGAGAATCTAATAAAGAAGCAGGTAGGTCTTCACTGGATCTTTGGTATGCCATCACTGCATTGTTATTGAGGTCTTCTGCGTCGATCAGAATTAGCTCTTCAGGCCTACCCGACATTTATTGGTGGGAGGCAAATAGCATGGCGAAAGAGTGACATCCGAAGCTCGAGGCATCTCCTTTTGTCTTGAGAAGAGTTGACAGATGAAAGCTCCATTTGCCCCATCTTTCACGCTCCCCAACTCCAGCTTTTAGTCTCTTGCAGCGAAAAGAAGAGTTTTCTTCTCCCTCATTAAAACTTTTGTGCATGTAATCCACAGAATCATATGCTTTTAGAGGAGAAATCCATGTCCGTGTTCTAGTACTCCAGGGTACCTTATCATTTGACATTTCTGTTGAGTTCATCTTTCTACAAAAAGAAGGCAGAGTCTCTTTCAACTACAAGAACAGTTTGATAAGAAGGATATGATCAAAGAACTAATACGCAGTATTGCTTTTGTCACGGATTGCAGTAGTTTCTGTCTGGAACAGAGACAACCAAATAATCGAAGTGTCAACAACAAGAACAAAGGGATTTGAGTTACATGACCAATTAATCTTCTGTTTCCTCCACAAATCAAAGTTGAATTCATCATGTCAAGTTAAAGGTATGGCTTCTGTAGCTGCTGCTACCACTTTGTGCTCCAATGCACTGCATCAACTGTGGCAAACAGGCAAGGCTAAACCCACCATGGAAAATTGACCTTACATGGCTAACTACAACAGGAAAATTTGGAACCACTTTCCTTTTATCAAGATTCAGATATTGGATAGAATGGCAATTGAATAATCTCTTGTATCAGAATGGCAAACAAGCAGGACAACCCAATATCCAGGCAGTTTTGGCCATGTATAGCCTAACCACAACAGAACAGATGCAAGAGATGGATGTTGATCTTGCCTTGTGTTTTGGGTTCGGCGGAGGTGCCCTGTAGGACTCAAGAGGACAAATCAAACTTGGACAAATCAGGCACAGGAAGTTATGGCACAACCCACACCACATCAGATGAAAACTGCAGGAAAATTTGTTTTTGATTTTGACAATAGCATAGAAAAAGGGAAGGGAGTGAAATGAAATCCAACGCGATGTTTAAAAATAGTATTAATTTGACTGAAACAGCCCCTCTTGAAGGTTCTAAAAATATAATGATGATAAATCAGGGTAAACATGACGACAGTTGTAGATTCTTAGTCACATTATTCCGGAGGATTTCAGGCACCATGCACCTTCTTCCAATTTCACAAGCAAACCAAAAAGAACCTTGTATAATTTACTGTATCATGGTAAGTTTCGACTTGACATGGCCTCGTGTATATCAGTGCAAGCTTGAATTGAATTACTGACAATTGAAGAAAAATGCAGCCTCAGGTCTCCTGAATAAGAACTGGAAGCAAGTTTTGGCCTTTCGACTAGAACTTTCCCTCCCTTTCTCTTTGTTAAGGTCCTGAAACCAGCTCTTGGTCTGGCAAAGAATGAAGTTATAGAAAAACTTGATGTGTAAATTATCAGGGGAACCAACACCAAATGGCTGGCTTCAATCAACCTTGTTTCTCTTAGATAGTCTCTGAATACCAAATGAGCTCCTGAACCTTCCTACAAACTTGAGCAACTCATCAATAAGGATGACCGGGAAAGCAACCACCAGCACCAGAAGCCATTCGTTGAAGCTGAGGGGCACAATTCCAAACACTTGAGCAAGGAAGGGCACATATATGATCAAGAAGTGAAGCCCGAATGAGATACACATCGCCAATAGAAGCCACGGGTTGGCCCACGGATGCACCGTTAGAAGACTACCATCTTCAGACAGAGCATTGAAAGAATTGAACATCTCAATTGCCACCAAGACAGAGAGGGAAAGAGTCGTTGCCTTCACTTTTCCTGATTGAAAATATTCACATGGGTTTGTATCAAAGGAGAAAAGATGATTTCCAGCCGTAAATGGTGCTACACTGAAGCCCTCCCAAGCTGAGCACTGGGCCCAGTTGGTGAGCTGTGAATAGGTTAGGAGTGTGTGACCATCTCCACTTAAGTCAATTCCCAGAAAAGATCCATGTGTGTACCATATGATGAAAACACCTACAGTAGCAATTCCAACATAAAGGCCAATGACCTGCATGTAGAGTGAAAGTAGAGACATTATTTGAGCCCTCTCTAGGTATATACTGGCATGCTTGTAAAATATCAGTACATTGAAGATCTCCATAATCAAGCTAATACTTTCATACTGAGGGCACCTAAAGACAAAATTTTATAATTTGAAGTTGTAACTATGCTATTAGACAAAAACTGTATGAGTTTAATGCATAAAATTTATTAATTTTATTCTATTCATTTTGTTGTGAATTGTTTATATTTCATGTATCATTGATAAAATGAAAGATTAATACTTTCTTTGATTGATCAAGCAACTGCAAATTGACAACCTACCAAATAACGAAATAGGATCCATGCACTGATCAATGATTCATCAGTTCGTCGAGGGGGTTTCTTCATTATATCTCTATCCGGTGGGTTAAAACCCAAAGCTGTTGCTGGGGGACCATCTGTGACTAGATTGACCCACAAAAGCTGAACAGGAATCAGCCCTTCAGGAATGCCTAAAGCTGCTGTCAGAAAAATAGAAGCAACTTCACCAATGTTGGAGGATATCATGTACCTGCAATCAGTAACAGATAAATTATAGAGCTGTTGATATATGCTAAAGAACTCTCTTAAGGTCTATGAATCAAAACATTGAATCAGTCAATTAGACAAAAGGCAATGCATGTTAGATTTGTCAGTTCTCATTTATGATTATTTCTGTAGCTATTCCCAGATCTTCAGTGCCTTCAATTGTTGGACTTAAAATTCAATCTTTGTCCTGTTTATTTTAAAACAATTAGATTTTATTAACTTAATACCTATACTAACACAGTTTTAGCAATGAAATCTCTCGAGTATGAGAGGCATAGAGCACAATCCTCAAAATACTTCATACTTTTAAGTATCGAAAGATGCAAATAATATTTTCCATTAGATGCCAAGCCAGGACTAACTTTATAGATGTGCTGATAAGAAGAACCATGCATTTTAAAGTCCAAAAAGTGAATTATCGGGTCCACAATGTTCAGATAACATTCTGTTAATGACCAAGGATATAGTGACACCACAATCAAGATATGTTGCAAGTATGTGAATATGATCCAAATCAGGATATGCCATTAGGTGCCTGAGTTTCTTAGTAAAACTGTTTCCAGATTTAAATTGCAAAATTCTGATTGAAAATATATAATCCGAGAAAGAACAGGTGCTGCAATAACTAGATTGGAGAAACTATAAGAAACCTTATAAAGGATTTCATGTTGTTATAAATAGATCTTCCTTCACCAACTGCAGCAACAATTGTACTGAAATTGTCATCTGCTAACACCATATCAGAAGCTTCCTTGGCAACCTGAAAAGAGAAGGCCTCAGATTTTGGTTGGTTTTATGAAAAATAGAAAAGTTGTTGAGAGTTTTCTGTCTCAAATATAGTTTGATAATGTCATAAGTAGATCAATAAACAATTAAGTAATGCAATTGCAACATACCTCTGTCCCAGATATGCCCATGGCAATACCAATATCAGCCAATTTCAGGGCAGGGGCATCATTTACCCCATCACCTGTCATTGCAACCACCTCACCGTCTTCTTTAAGCAGTCTCACAATTTCTTGCTTATGCTTTGGTTCTGCCCTTGAGAACAGAAGTCCACCTTTTTGCCTTAATCTATTTTTTTTATCAGAAAGAGACATAAACTCTTTCCCTGTGAAGCTTGCAGAGCTAATGTCCTCATTAGGGCTAAAGACACCAATTTCATCGCAAATTGCTTCAGCTGTTTCTTTGTTATCACCAGTTATTACAATGACTCTAATTCCAGCTGCTTTGCAATCCTTGATTGCTTTGTGAACTTCTTGCCGAGGAGGATCCTGTGATAATTGCATTTAAAAAAAAAAAGTTGGATGATACATCAATGGTAAACAGCCAATAGTATAGGATAATTATAAACAAAACACATTTCATTTTACCCTCAGTCCAACCAAGCCGACAAAGATGAGTTCACTCTCGACAGATGAGTAATTAGATGGATCAAGTAAAAGCTTATGAGCAGGATGATCTTCACCATCATATGTAGCAAATTCTGATATATCATCTTTATATGCAAAACCTAAACAACGCAACGCATTGGTCGACATCTCATGAAGCGCTTCTAGGACAAGATTTTTTGTACTCTCATCCAACTGCATAACGGAACCATCAAGCAACTGAATGTAGGAACATCTCTCTAACAAACTTTCGACAGCTCCCTGCCACATTGAAGGTTCAACAGGTTCCCATCAGGAAGGATTTTCAATAAAAGAAATATAAGAGGCTGCTATTGAATAATTCAAATTTGATATATTTCTTAAAATCTATTAAAAGAAGTGAAAGCATAAACATTCACTAGAGAATATGATTTCACAAATGAAGAATTCTTGTAAGGTATAATGCTATAATATTCATCCAAAAACTCAAAATCCAAAAGTTGAACATCTATCTGGGATTGATTAAAAACAAATATCTCAATTTTACTTCCGACTCCGCAACAGATTATTTCTCGAAAGGAGACTAGAAAACTGATAAACTGTAACTGCAAGTCTTCAACATGTCAACTTCTTTGTTGATGCTCATAAAGAAATATAAAGGTTTTGAAGTCAAGGTAGGGCAAGATTTGGTTAATTTTGACAGCAAATGACTAAGGACTCAAGATCACAACCTAAGCAAACAACTTGTCCAAAACAAGAATGCCCAATAATGTACAATGACACACATCATCTCAACTGCAAATGATTCAGCAAAGACATCAAAGATCTCACTGTTCTTGTTAAATTATAGCCCATTATAAAACTTGCTCTACGTTCTATAGGTTTAAGCATAAAAGGAAAAAAATGTGATTCGTCCCAAGCATAAACCATCATCTTAGGTGCATTACATACCTTCACAAGTAATGAATTGCTTCCTGAGTCTGATTTCACAATAACTCCCATTGATTTTCGAACTCGATCAAATTCAAGGGTCGCAACCCTACGTACACACCCATTCCACCATTGACAGCAACCTATTGGTAATCAGCAAAAAATGACATATAAGTATATCACTTTTCATCAGCAGGTACTGAAACATACTCGAGGAGAGATTAAGGAGAAAAGAGAAGATATCTACGTAATATCTCAGAAGATTCCAAGGACGAAGGATCAAAGCCTCCAGGAATTCCCATTTTCTCAACTAGAACCTGACAAAGATTGAAGAACACTCTGTTAGCAATTGAAATGACAACAACTATATAAAACACATAGAACCGGAGCACAGGCTCCACATATGACAAGGTAACTATTTTTTACAACTATAAAAAAGAAGTGTGGTAGCATAGTGAGAACATTCTGCTCCCTTAAATAATTTATTTCACTCTTAAAAGTGGCACAGGAAGAGATGGAGAGTTCAATATGTAAATATTAAAAAAATGTTATAGACAGGTCAGAGGTTTTTTCTTTTCTTTTTTATGAGAACTTGCTGATCCCAAAAGACTTAGAACAGAAGATAATCACTTATCAGGACTATTCTCCATGTTCACAATGGATTTGTAACTTTTTAGAACACCCATTACCTAATCAGACAATAAACAATCGATGAACAAACATAATAAACTGGAGCAAATAGTACAACAAAAACATGCAAAATAAACTAATTTATACCTTCAGAGCAGCTTCGGTGGGCATTCCACTCGCAACATACTGATGACCTGAGTTTGAGATGCTCGCATCATTACAAACAGCAGCGATCTTTGCGATCATCTGAAGGTTATTATCCATATTCTCAGCCGGCCAATCATGTATCTCTCCATCACACGGGTCATATGTGGCACCGACAACTTTGAATTTTCTGAGATTATTGGTCTGCCGGCCCATAGCTACAATTCTCACTGCCGACATCTGATTTGTAGTTAGAGTGCCAGTCTTATCGGAACAAATGACTGTCGTGCATCCCAGAGTCTCAACGCTCGGCAACCTTCGCACCAGCGCATTCTTCTGCGCCATCTTTCGCGTACCCAATGCCAGGCTAGTTGTAATCACTGCTGGAAGACCCTCTGGGATAGCAGCGACTGCCAAGGCCACTGCTATCTCAAAGTAATAGGTGCATTTCTCAAAGGAAAACCTGAAATTTCTCGGCCAGCCATCAGCGTATTCCCAAGTGAGGAAGTACTTCACGTTGATAAGCCAAACGAAAGCACAGATTATGCCTATTATAGCTGTCAGGACCTCCCCGAACTCATTCAGTTTCTTCTTCAATGGAGTCTCGTCGTCACTCTGACAAGCTTCATGAATCTGCAAGTGTATCTTACCAATCTCCGTGGTCATTCCGGTCTGCGTGACCAAGCAAACACAGCTCCCGTTCACGACGGTCGTGCCCGCAAACACCATGCATTCTTTCCCCTGGATATCGATGTCCTCTGAATTGGCCGCCCGATTGGTCTTGTTGACTGCAGCGCTCTCCCCTGTCAAAGACCCCTGATCTACTCTGAAGGTGGAGCTTATCAGTTGCAGAACTCTCATATCAGCAGGCACCTTATCACCGACCCTGAGCTCTACGATATCTCCTGGTACGAGTTCCTTAGCAGGCAAAGTGGGTATCAACTTTCCGTCCCTCCTGACGGCAGCATGCTCCGATTGGATCTCCTTCAGCGCCTCCAGGGCCTTCTCTGCGTTGTTCTCCTGCCACACGCCGACCACAGCATTCACGACGAGGATGAGAAAGATCACCAACGGCTCGACGAAGGCGGTCAAGCCAGCCTCGCCGCCATCGTACCAAGCAAGGAGGAACGACACAACGGCGGCGGCGAGGAGGATCCGGACGAGGGTGTCTTCGAACTGACCGAGGACGAGCCGCCAGATCGACGGCCCGGAGTGCTTCTCCAGTTCGTTCCACCCGTATATTTCGCGCCGCCACGCAACCTCCTCGGACCGAAGGCCGGCCACCGCCGACACCGAAAACTCGGCCTGGCACTCGGCTGTGGTGCGGGCCCAAGCGGGGAATGACTGAGGAGGGTGAGGCGGGGGTTGGGGCCCGACGCCGTTCCGGTGCTCCCGATCCTGCCCACTCTGCCCCATACCAAACTCAATTCTCGCAAGAAGACAGATGAGTTGACAAAAAGATCGAAACTTTGGGAGAAAGACAAGATATTGCTAGGGTTGTCTCGGTCGCCGGGCTGGGGAACGACCACCGGCGCTCTCTCTCCGACTCTCCCCCTTTGGAAGAAGCGACCAAGGGAAGGGCGCTTTGGGGAGTTCAAAATGGAACGGGATAAATATGGTTGTGGGATACGCCACGTCTTTACGGAGACCGTATACGGGCTTCTTTGGTTTATACCCCGAACAAACCCTCCATCTACCTGTCCTATGATTGGAGAATATATGCGGGAGCCACCGATGGGTCAGTCTTCTTCAACTAAAAGGGCAGGTAGAAACCATGGTACGTGACTTTAATGTATTCATAAAAAGAGGTGGTTTGTTGTGGTTCTCCACAGTTGCTTGCATAAATTGGAATGGTATGTATTAATTGTGTATCAGTACATTGTAAACAACCTGCTACTAAATATGATTAATAATATTTTATTTTTCATTTTCCTTTCTTATTTGCTCAGGAAAAAATAGCATATCACTCACTCTCATATTTTTTTGTTAACAAAGTGTATAAATGCATATAAATATATATGTTTGCTTGTTAGAAAAAGTTCAATGTATATAAACATATAAATATATGATTGTTGATAAAAAAATTGTTTTAGCATCCTTCTGTGGCTTCTGCAATAAGTAATGACAAGAGTTGACCAAAATGTACTTTGTACACAAGAAGAAGACACCAGGACTATTCTTCATGAAGATGATACACATGAATAAGACATCAGCCAAGTCATGCACACTTTAGTAATAGTTTTCCCAAATAAAGAGTAAAATTCTTATATTTTTCATTAAAAGGGTTGATATATCCCCAATTGAAGTTGATTTTTTTTCTTTTTACACACAGTAATCATCTATCATTGTAGGTCTCAGACTTCTTAACCATCCAAACTAGTAGGCACTGATAGAAGATGAATTTGCTTGATCCTCCTCACATAAATACTCATACATATATATGTGTGTAATCTCCTTCATTTAACATATATTAGTAAAAAAATATATGACATGTAATTGGGAATCAAGAGCACCATAAAAAAGAAATCAATCTTTGACCATAGTTGGAGATTGATTGGTCATGGCAAGGAAGAAAAAGTAAAAGAAAGAAAAAGAAAAGAAAAGGTACAAAAGAGGTACTACTTCAATGCTCAATGCACAAGACAACACATCATCATACACTTAGAAAAGGAAAAAGGGAAGAACAAAAGGCAAAAATGCATATGCAAGTCAGAATCTATGTGGTGCAACAAGGACTTAAACAAGGATTTCAAGGTGGAAGAATGATTTGAGGAAGCTTCAAGGATCCTTCCTCCCCCTTGACTTCAAATGGACACCAAAGAGTAGGTTGGCCTCATGATGAGAGTTGGGTGAAGGTTGCCTTTTCCCATTCTCAAACATCATGTCTGTGATGTGAGTACAAGTAATTTAATTGGGTTAACTTTATTCTAATCAAAGCACAAAGATAAGCTAATCCAATCGGCTCATCCTTTTTCATTTTAGTTTAGTGGAGTGAGAATTATTTTAGCTCACCCTCCCTCACGATTCAAGAGCTACTCTCCATTAAAATCTCTCTCTTCCTCAGTTAACTAATACACCTAAACATTTTCTTAGTCTAAATCAAAGAGTCGGTATATTGCAGCCACCTTGAGGTGAAGAAGTGTAAGGGAAGCTTCCTTGGACCCCCTTGTAGCTTTTGAAGTGATGGTGAGTTCTGTATGGACCTCCAACAATATACTTTGCAAAGCACCAAAGTGAATCATCTTTGAAAAGGACACCACAACCTTAAAGGAGTCCTACTCCTACTGCACATCGAAAGGAATTGTGTGGTATTACCCAATTTTTTTCTCAAAAAAGATTTAATCAATTGAATTAACTTGATATATCATTAGTTTAGGCTCATTAAATTAGGGGATTTTTTTTCTTCTTTTTGACAATAACAAAAGATGATCTTTGTTCCAGTAAAATATAATAATAATGATGATGATGCTAAACATATCACTGAGGCCACCTGTTGATGCATGAGAAATTAATAGGGGTGGATGCAAGATGGCTCTTATATTGCTGGCTTTCACTGGCACTCAATTAGAGAGATGTTGAATGTGTTTTTTTAGTCTATTTTTCTAAGCATATTTCAATAAGATTAACAAGAGACATGCATCGTGAATGCGAGTGATGACTAATAGAACAAAAATTATGTTTTGCAAGCCTGTTAAGAGACAGCTCAGGATGTGGTAGAGGAAATCTAAAATAAAAATGATTGAAGGGATGCAACATCCCAAAATGGCCTACAAATGGCTAATGGACAGCTAATCCTCCTCTCCTCTCTGACCTAAACATGGGAAGTCAACCTATTTTTATTTCTGAAATATAATACAGAGTCAACAGCTTCCTCTTCTTAATAGGGTTCATTGTGTCTCTGAAGAGTGTTGGTGATATTGTTGTATTTGTTTTCTTTTGGTTCTTTATGAATCAAAAGAACTACAACATTTGTTTCTAAACAGAATTACAGCATATTCATGGACAAAATGATCATTTAGAGCAATATAGTTCTTGTTTTCTTCTTCTTTTTCCTTGTCGTGGTGGAGGACATCTTAATGCACACTTGAATGTGATGAGGTGCATGCATTTTAGAACAAAGTAGTATCATTCTTTTCATTAACATGGAATTTGGTGATGAGGCTACATTCAATGAGATGGCTAATCATCCACAAAGGGCAGGCCTTGAGGGCAAACGTTTTGACCAATTTTGACCACCTTGGGCCAATCAACACAACCCTTTAGAACCCACAAGCCCACTTTCGTTTGGGTCCAAGTATAGACATCAGGTAAATGTAATTTCTGATTGGTTTTAATAATTTGTATCTTTATATTTTTTTAATCTTTTGTTAGTGTGTTTTTCTATTATTTTGATTTTTATCATAAATGCATATCCTGAACTGATGGATTATATGCAAAGCTTTATATATTTGCACATCTTTTAAAATTTTATGTTTTGTTGGTTCATCTTACGATATATTTTGGTTGTCTGAACTGAAAATAAACTCGGATTCAATCTTGTTCTTCTTTGAATCGGTTTCAAAATGAAACTCTTCAAGTTGAACATTCGAATCCTTCAAATTAATGTCGAGGATATATTTTGATTGTCTGAACTGAAAATAAACTCGGATCCAATCTTGTTCTTCTTTGAATCGGTTTCAAAGTGGAACTCTTCGAGTTGGAACATTCGAATCATTCAAATTAATGTCGAGATTGTTCCTGACAAGACACCTATAATGCTTAAGTCAGTAATTTAGTCGGACAAGATTGTCTTATGTTTGTAAACATGCATATACGTCTTCTTTTTATAATGGGCATTTGAGATCGTTACGCCCACCCATTACGCAATTCATGTTAGAGTAGATTTTAGTTGAAACTCTCCGATTCGAACATTTGAATCCTACAAAATAATACCGAGGGTATTCTCGACAAGACCCCTTCGATGCTTAAATCAGTAATTTAGTCAGACAAATTGGACAAGATTATCTTATGTTTATAAACATACCCATGCCTCCCCTTTTTATAGTAGTTGTTTATGATCGTTACACTCGCCTATTACATAGTTCATACAATAATCGAAGCGTAAAAACCTAACATAATAATCGTTATCCAGTAATATCGAGCTGTTACACTCGCTAACTGGAACCGTTACATTTGTTTATTACACTCTTCACATAGTTATGGTAGCGCGAAAGTCGATCATAACCACTCTCCAATTGAGTCTATTAGATGCAACCACATAATGCTAAGTATACGGGGGTCATTAGGTCCTGAAACCAAGGTATATGTCCATACGCGACACAATGTCGAGGTTGTTCCTGACAAGACACCTATAATGCTTAAGTCAGTAATTTAGTCGGACAAGATTGTCTTGTGTTTGTAAATATGCATATGCGTCCTCTTTTTATAGTGGGCATTTGAGATCGTTACGTCCACCCATTACGCAATTCATGTTAGAGTAGATTTTAGTTGAAACTCTCCGATCCGAACATTTGAATCCTACAAAATAATACCGAGGGTATTCTCGACAAGACCCCTTCGATGCTTAAATCAGCAATTTAGTCAGACAAGTTGGACAAGATTATCTTATGTTTATAAACATACCTATGCCTCCCCTTTTTATAGTAGGTGTTTAGGATCGTTACACTCGCCCATTACATAGTTCATACAATAATCGAAGCATAAAAACCTAACATAATAATGGTTATCCAGTAATGTCGAGCCGTTACACTGGCCAACTAGAACCGTTATACTTGTCTATTACACTCTCCATATAGTTATGGTAGCGTGAAGGTCGATCATAACCACTCTCCAATTGAGTCTATTAGATGCAACCACATAATGCTAAATATATGGAGGTCACTAAGTATACGGGGGTCATTAGGTCCTGAAACCAAGGTATATGTCCATACGCGACACTGATAGGCCAACCACATCATTCTTACCATAAGAGTTTACAGTGAAAATAATTATAACAACCCATAATATTTCAACCACTTGTAGTGGAATATATAGTTTTTTATATTATCGAACAATATACAAGATAACATTGATTAAATCAAGAGCATTAATTTCTCTTTTCATTATATAGAGTAAAAATTTTTAGAATTTTTTTTAGCAATAAAACAAATCAATCCAGTCTCTCATCATGACACCTATAGATTTGCCTAAAAGTAGAGAGAGAGAGAGAGAGAGAGAGAGAGAGAGAGAGAGAGATCTATCAAGTACGCATTCGCAATGAGGAGAAAAAATGGAGGAAACCTGAAGACAAAGCAGGATACTAGTTGTGCTCACACATTTGTGACATATTATGTTGTGTTCTGCGAGCATCACCCAACAATAATTGCATGCCCACTCATGGGTGTAGTGGTGCGACCATTTTGCCTGTTGACCTTAGCCCGACAAAAGCTTTGAGCTCCCAGGATTCCACCATAGCCTAATCCTCCCACTTGTCCTACCATGAGTGTGTGAGAACATAAATTCCATGCTCTTCAAACCTCTGCATTCACCCTTGTTCAAAGGGAAATCATTCTCATACTAGGAGGATTCTGGTGGACTTTTTTTGGGGTCAAAGAATTCTTGCAGTGTGTAATCCATGAAAGATGCTATGCTGATTTGCCCATCTTTCCTTTCTTTCAGGCATCAAGGTTGTTTGTATGGATTTCAAATGTTCTGAA
Organism: Musa itinerans; assembly: GCA_001649415.1. Lineage (NCBI taxonomy): Eukaryota > Viridiplantae > Streptophyta > Magnoliopsida > Zingiberales > Musaceae > Musa > Musa itinerans. Next base: position 40,038 of record LVTN01000436.1, on the reverse strand, counting down.
ATGATCACCTTGTAGAAGACGCAATCAATGATTTGATTATGGCCATCCAAAGTTGCCGCTAAACACACTTGTTTGTTCCATGAGGTTCTCTTTCTTCTGATAGGTCAATCTTAATTTGGTCAGATGCAAGTTGACTAACCTTACTTGTACATGACCATTTTGTTTAATATGGCAAGTTCTTACTAGCAGTCAAGCAGCTGAAGAGGCAAAATTGACTTCCTGCACTTGTGTTTTCTCTCCTCTTTTGCATGTGAAATGATGCAAGAGAGAGTAAAAGAAAAGAAATGTGTATCATCAGAATCCATTACCTTCTTGCAGAGCAGGAATCACACATCATTGAGGCACAAGATTGACTGGACCACTCAGTAGTGCTCTACAGTCAAAAGCCTGCAATTTTTTATTTTCTTTTAATCTTGGATATTCACTCAAACAAAAAACATGTACTAAAGTGTGGTGTTTGATGAGAATTCAGACAATTTCTTTCAGTCTCAAATTGATGAAAGTTATATGTAGCATCATTGGATGCTGTAGTAGGATATAGAAGTCAGACTTTTTCAGTATTAACCTTCTCAATCTAAACGGTAGCATCTGCCTCCCTCTCTCTAGTAAATGACTAGGAAGGAAAGCAAAGTGTCACAGGTCTGGAGTTCTGATGCAAGTGGCAAGGGAAGCCAGAGTCTTAGAGTAGGAATTAATTGACAGGTGAGAGATCTGAGGGTGGAAGACCATGTGCTAGTTTATGGACCCCTCAAGTCTTCAACTGAGTTGACTAAATAGTTGTCAAACATTCTTGTCAAATCAAGGAGTTGACTTTCTTGCAGCTCAGATCTCAAGGAGGCTACATTTGCTTTTGCCCCCATTTTGCCTGGTGGGCCTCTCATACCTTACACTATGGGAGCAATCTCTCTCTGCAGCTCAGATCTCAAGGAGGCTACATTTGCTTTTGCCCCCATTTTGCCTGGTGGGCCTCTCATACCTTACACTATGGGAGCAATCTCTCTAGGAATCTCTCTCTCTCTCTCTCTCTCTCTCTCTCTCCAATCAATATGTTACATTCTACAAAGTGGTGAGAGTTTTGTATTTCTCAGAAAATTGACCATAGCTTGTATCTTTCTTCCATGTTTGTGTTTTCTGACACATAGCAAATCCATCCCCCCCCTAGATCAGAGCCTTGATCAACAGTGATGTTTCTGTTGAAACTATTCTCTTTTTTTGTCTGATAGGTAAGAAACAAATTATTTTTAGTACTTTGAGTGAGAGCATACAACTATAATCTTTATAGATGCTTGATAACCACAGCCTGAATCAGTCCATAAACTACTTTTAGATCATAAGGTAACTACATTACAAATGTAATTGGTAAATTGCAATCCTCAGGTTTTTGTCTAATGTTATTTGTATCTGCAGCAGAATCTACATCTGCAAATTTAATGGTAATCTCCTTCTCAATTCAGTCTGCCAGTTTAGCTATTCCATATTGTTTGATTCTCTTACTCTCTGTTTCTTGGGAAAGGTTATGGATCAGAAATTAATGAAATGGATTATGCTAGCAGGAAAAGTTTGACAATTCACTTTCCAGATACTATTGACCAGGATAAACATATTCAGAAGACATTTATTTGTTTCTTTCAGCTGATTATTTCACAAATGATGCTTAAATATATGTCTTTGGTCTTTGTAATGTAGAATACGGCAAGCTCCTTAGGTTCTCAATTCTAAAGACAACCATTTGGAAATAGGAATCGCAATAAATGAAATAAAACAATTTAAAATTAAAAGCAGCTTTAGTTAAGAACTATTGAGCATAAACTTTTTTTCCTACCAACCAAAGATACCTTAATATAGTAAATATCTACAATCATGCATGGTTTTATAATTAAAATGGAAAAAAATGTTTGTTTTCTCTATTGTAAAGATTGGACATCTGATGGTAGAACATACATAACATGGTCAAGTTCAATTATATAATTACCGAGTAGGATTTAATTACTTTTTGAAGCATCAAGTTTGTCAGCCATGCTGAATATCTTCTCAACACCACAAATTGCAGGCTTCTTAATGACTCCATTTAATCCTCGAATGACCTGTAATTAATACCACAAGTTAGTAAGTAGAGAAAAAACCTTTCTGATATAAATGGATAAAACATCTCATATTTTTTTTAAAAGGTTAACCAATATGCATCCCATAACCCAATTTTTGTTTTATTATTAGAGAAAAAGAGAAGTAAGTCCAAATACATCTTAAATTCCTAAGAATCTATATCAAAGGTTTCCTAGACCTCTTATTATTCTTCTCTTTCTGCATGTAAAAAGAGGGTGGTGTGTCTTCAAAGAAAAGAAGTGCATGAAGTGCATCCGTCTTTTTTTCCCCTTCAAAGTGAAGGGAAAAAAAAAAGATACTCCACAATTCATGATCCTTAACTCTTAAGTAATTATGTGAAAATTACAAAGCTTTTCCTTCTAAACAAGTCGTGTGAACCTGTAGACCAGCATCCTCTTTCTTCTGTGTCTCAACCCCCTTGCTTTGGAACGTCTGTAAAGCTTAAGCATTTGCTGATAGATTCTTACCAAGCAAAGATCTTCTCCAGATTTCGTCCACAGCATCATGGCATCATCCCTCAAAAAATAGCATAAAGCTGTCTTTGCGACGAAAAGGTTAACATGTGCTAAACTTCTTACTTAACATGCTTAGAAGTTAGAACTATTCATCTTGAAGCCTGGTCATCAATTTGAAGAACAATCATATGATAAGGGTAAAACATACATCCTTGTGAGATTAAGAGATCATAAGATAGATTTGGACCTATCAACCAATTAGTTCTCCACTTTGCCAATTGCCCATGAGTTCATGGAATTGATGATTAAACGATTTCAAAGCAAATTTTAATACTCAGGTAATAGTCCCAAGTGCTAAACAGATTACTAATTCAGCTATACTTGAAAATTTTCAGTTGCTTAGCCACCACTGGAGCATCTTAACAACAAGAAGATAGGAGAAAGATTAAAGCAGAGTAGTTCTTGAAAGAAGCCAAAGAAACAGATGCATGCCATATCTTGAGTTTTGGCAACTGAGGACCTTGTTATTCTGAATGGGTCTAAAAACAGTTTATCACTTGCAAAAAGAATATGGTATGCAGTTTGAATAATTGTTAGCACTTGGAAATCATTAGCAAACTTACTTGTAACAAAATCATTAATTTTGTGATCTAATATTAAATGGTGATCATCTATCATCAAAGGATAATGGTTACTTCTCAAACAATCAAAGTAAACGAGTCAGACACAAAAGAAACAGTAGAAAACTTATTTGTAACGGAATCATTAATTTTGTAATCTAATATTCGATGGTGATTATCTCTCAAACAATCAAAATAAACAAGTCAGAGACAAAAGAAACACACAAGGGGTCAACATATTCCTAGGCATGATGATATGATTCCTCCTGCCTTCAGGTAATACCAATGTTTGTCCTCAGAACAAAGCAAGGCAATGTGCAGAAACACCTACCTTGAGCTACATGACATGCTGCCTTTGGAACAGGTTGCCTTGTGGGCAGCAATGGAGGACAGTGGGGCAGCAGCAGAACGGGATTCCAACTCCAAGCTTACCAGTCTTGTGCGCCGCTGGGTGCCCCTCTGTGGCTTCCATAAGACAAAAGAACAGGGCTCAGTGGCTACCTAATATTGTCTTGCAACAGAGACGGGACAGTGGTCAGCAGCTAGGCACTGGTTTCGGGCCCACTGTTGCACCTTTGCGTGGCCCACTATGGTCAGCCCACCTTGGTCATGGCTCGTGGACCCCTGGCCACCTCCTCTCCCTCCCAAGAGCTCCTTTAAAAGGAAGCCGTGCCTCCCCTTCTCTCTCCTCAAACCCATCCATCACCATGTTCCATTCCTTCTCCTGCAGCTCCTCCACCTACGGCGACTCCACCTTCCTCCCCTCGGTCTTCTGCTCCGCCGCCGTTCCTCACGCCCTCCCCTCCGACGGCAATGGCTGCCTCCCCCCTTTCCCCTCCTCCTCTCCTCCCTGTACCTCCTCTCAGTCCGCTTATTACCTGCACCGGAACAGAAGCATCCACTCTCTGCCCATTCACCACCACTTTCCCGACTCCCTCAGCCCCCCACCTCCTCCGCCGCTGCTGCCACTCTCATCGTCTTCTTCTTCCTCCGCCTGCGACTACTCCGACTTCAACGTCGATCCAGCACGGCGGGTCCTCAGCACCGGCGACCTCCAGGTCACCAAAGTCTCCGCCTTTCTCAGTTCCTGTCTCGCAAAATCTAGGTTTTATCCGTTTCTAACGTTCAAGCTCGGATCTTTGCTCTTGTTCGATTAATTTTCATGGCAGGGGATGAATGCTCCGCACGAGAATTATATCCAGGAAGAAGGGGCCGTTGCCGGGAGAGTACGGCCATACAGTGCCGAGGAGAGGAAGGAAAGGATCGAGAGGTATCGCAGCAAGCGCCACCAAAGGAACTTCCACAGGAAGATCACTGTGTGTATCGATCAAATTGTTCCTCCTCGATCGTTGCACTCTTCACCATTTTCGTCGACAAATGTGTTGTTCATGTCGCGTTCCAGTATGCATGCAGGAAGACGTTGGCGGACAGCCGGCCGCGAGTGAAGGGCCGGTTTGCGAGGAACGGCGAGCCGGAGACGGAGACGGAGACCGAGATAGAGATGAAAGCAGATACGACGGCGGTCAAGAACTTCGACTGCTGCGGCTACGACAACTACGAGACAAATCACGGCTGCAGCGCTGGCGGCGATACTGGAGGAGACTGGTGGAGCCAGCTGCAGGCGGCGCTGGCGACGGACGACGAAGGTGAGAGCTCCTACGACGAGGACCTCTTAGCCAGCTTCACCGACGTCTTCTCCATGAACAATCTCTCCTGAGCCCTACAAAAGAACAAAGAGACATGTGAAAGGACTGCAAGGTCGGCCGCAGGTGCAGCAGCAGCAGCTGTAGTAGTGAATACTTCTTGTGGTTTTCTGTCGCCATTAAGCGCGACCTCAGGCAGAAGCCGGCAGTTTGAGTCAGGGTGTCGTCACTTCCCTTCCTCTCTGTTCTCGTCAGATACTTCTATAAATGTCGCAGCTTTTCCACTCGTCTCGATGCCACAGTCTTAAATCTTCTACATGAGATTCTGAGTCGCTTTGCTTTGGTTTTGTGCAAAGACATCAAAGATTCACAGCTTACATAGAATGGGAATCGACTCCAATCTGCCACAATGCCAGTCTATGCTGAGTGGGCCCATTGAGCTGCATGACCACTTCCAAGATGTTAGTGTGTTGTCTTTGGGACTTGGAAAGTATTGTACTGCTCTTTGATCAGTAAGAGAATATATCAACATTAGGCTATTCTACCAAGAAACTGCAGCTTTGTTAGCTGTCAAAATACTAACACAAGGGGAAAGGGAGGTTGATTTGTCAAAAGGAATGGGAGAAAGAGGACAAGATTTTTTTGATGCTAAAGTGTTTGATGCATATTTTGGGGCCTTCATGATGACCCAATCCATTCATCAGCTCATGATGGTTGACATCTTTCTTTTTAGAAGTTACTTGCACAAAGGATTGTAACTTGGGAAAAAGAAAAGGCATTGATCAAATCATAGGCTAATTTCTTAGTGGCTAATGATCAGTTCGACAGAATTTTGAGGTTGGAGTGGAAGTGACTGAAGTTGGCAAACTTTCCAAAGACATTTGCTTTGGTGACATAAAGTAAGGTCCACAGAGACTCTCTCCCTCTCTCTTGGTACATAAGAGAGAGAGAGAGAGAGAGAGAGAGAGTTATGGAGAAGCAAAAGCTTTTTGGTCAGAGTGAGGGAATGTGGAGAGTGGCTTTAGGAATTTGGAATAATCTCCTCAATAATCATAGCTCATCTCCTGGAATTATTTAATGTTTTATTACAACCTTCACAGAAGTTACTTTAAACTAACTTTTGTAGTTTACAGAGAAGAGCCAAGTGATCCTTAAAATGTGTACAACATTGGTTAGTGGCTAAATAATAGTGCATTAGCATGGGGAATTTTGTGGTAACAAACTGATATATATGCATTTGAGTAGGAAAACACAAGCATACTCCTGTTCAACAAAAGTGAGCTACAAAAGTTCTCATCTTGTTGAAGATTGGAAACCTGAATAGGATGGTCTGCATTACATATAGGCCAACTATAAAATGACTGCAATAGCATAATTTTCCACCAATTAGACAAAAATTTGACACTGCAGTGGATCTTATACTTTTAGATTAGTCCAAGTAAAATTTCTTTTATCAAGGAGGATTGTTCCCTGTTTTACATCCCAGTAACACAAGCTTTCTTCAGATTCACTTGTCTTGGGTAGGCACTCTTGCTTGAGTCCCAGTTCAATCATCCACCAGTAACACTAGATCTTTACTTTCATCCAAAATATCACAGAGGACCAGTTCATATTAGTTAAAGATGTACTTACTAATGTTTCTCATAACAAAAATGATTATCAGCAATTAAGAGTTCTCTTAATTCAAATGCATTTGCAAACATAATCGAATGGGATTCCAAATGCCAAAACTCCTGAATTTTCTTGCAGTCCCCCTTTTCCTGCAGCCCAATCCCTTCTACTTTACATTCTTTGATAACAATAGCAATTTGTAGATAAACATGTTGCATAAAATGGTTATAGCATACAAAGATGAAGATGACAAAGCTATCATAAACATTATGATCAGTCAAGCCTAGAACAAAGCAAGAAACTCATAGACCAAAAGAACAATGTTGAAGCTTCCATATTCCAATTAGCATGACAGGGTCATTATGCTTGCTGCATTACTAGGTTTAAATAAAAGCTCTTTGTTGTTCACTACCGTCCTGATGAATCTGATGAAGATGTTATTCCATATACAAGGACAAGAGCTCTTTTCAGATGCGGTCCATACTCTTCTGTTTCCCAATTATAGACTAACATATGTACCTTCCTTTAGAGATGTTCATAACAAACCCTAAAACTCAAGAAAACAATATTATGATGAATAGTAATCATTATAAACTAAATGTTTTGATTAACTGAAAAACTGTATATTCCAATGAATTAAACTAGTTAACCAATCAATCAATTAGATCGGCTTGATTTCCTAATGGTAAATAGCCATATTGATATGTTCAGCATGGTTTGAGAAAAATGATACTTGCAACCTTACCTTTGACTGGCTTGGTTGCATCTTATTGTGTACAAGAACAACAAAAAAAGTTGCAACTAATAACCAATCACAAGGCAGCCACCTTTAGACTAGGGGATGAAATGCAGATTTAATTAATCTCACTAACTTGGGAATATAATCTTTATACAAAGGCTACATGGCCTTGGAGAAGGCCAAGGAGGAACCTATAGTTGAGCACTGCATGCGATTCCTTGTCGGCCTTTAATCTAGGTAATCCCTCCACTAACCTAGATTGCCCTTGATACTATAATTATATCTATAATGTGAGAGGTGTGCATGTACTCTTAGTTTTATCTAAAAGTGGTTATTTGGCATATTTAATTGCTTTTTCTAATGGCATTCTTCACATATTATAGTAAGTGAAAACTCATACAGGCTCAGACTTCAGAAATTCTGCATTCTGTTGATGACTATGATGATTCTTTTACTAGTTTTGAACAGTTTAAGTATCATGAAGCGACACAATGATGAGGAAGATTATTTTTAAGTTTGTGCCCAACTAGTATTGAGGTCCTCAAGTGGTATAGATATATCACCATGCAAAAGACCATGGAACCTCTAATCATGTAGTGGATCTTTCTTCAGTCCATATATATACATATATATATACATATGTATACATATGTATATACATGTATATATGTATATACATATATATATATATATATACATATATATATATATATATACATATATATATATATATATACATATATATATATATATATACATATATATATATATATATACATATATATATATATATATACATATATATATATATATATACATATATATATATATATATACATATATATATATATATATACATATATATATATATATATACATATATATATATATATATACATATATATATATATATATACATATATATATATATATATACATACATACATATATATATATAAAACATGCTAAGAGCTGGGAAAAAAAAAACACTTGGATGCTCAAGTTGACTAGAGATAAGGAACTCTACCAACACTCAATAATTACTTGACCAAAATGTGATTATTCAAATCTGCAATTAGTGCAATATTCTATTCTCTATGCACTAAAGGATCTTACTATGAAGAATGATTGGACTAAAGTCTTATTATGACTTAAAGCTATTGGTTTAAGAAGTAATTTGAACTTGTGAAAGGTATGGTAAAGCTATGGATGTTACAAATGAACAGTAATATTAGGTTCTTTTGTTTAAGAATGGAATCGATCCACAGGAACTTATGTAATGTTATAGTAACACATAGCACAATCGTAGAAATAATTGCAGAAGAAATCAAGCATCGGATCTTTTTAGCTGGCTTTAGTCTGTACCAAAGAACTGTCTTGATTAAGAATTGGTTACCATGTAATCCAATTTTGCCTCTAAGGGTGGTCCAAAAACAAAAGGAATTGTGTCAAATTGTAGGTCACTAAACAGAGGAAGAATGTATGAGCATATAGATTCTCACATTCTAACTTAATATCCTAATGCTGCAATCCAAATTCTTGAATTTTTGTACTCACAAATGCTTCCCATTTAGCATCCTGATTTCTTCTTAGTTGCATTTTACTCAAACTGTTAACGATCATGATAAAAGGCTTCCATTTTATGTAGATTTCTGAAGCCTGGGATCTTCAACAAGGATACCGTTATTGACCGAGTGTTCCATCCCTCAAAATCGAGAGTTATGATTCTCAAATCTAAGAATCCCATTAATCCTCTCTTTTCATCTCAATCATCCATTGATATAGATCCACTGGATGAGGATCATACTGATGGATGGTTAAAATGTGAAAAGAGAGCTAACCAACAGTTAAGATCTGGGAATTGGTACACTCCCAACCTCTAAGAACTGAACAAATAGTTATTATCTACTGACACTGTAATCTCATACAATTAAAAGCCACTATCTAATGGGTTAAGAGTTTATTCAATGTTTTCTATATAAACCTTAAAGGGGGAAGAGTTCTGAAAGACAACCATGTAAAGCATATGATCTCTTTTATCAATAGTCATAGTTGCCAAGAAACAAAATTATGCCTGAAGCCAACGATCAGCTAGTAAGAAAGCACTGAAGTAATTGAGAGAAGGCAACAACAACACTTCTTGATAAAAGCATTGGATGTACATATAGTTATAAACAAAATCACCAGCTTCACAGGAAAACTAGATTAAAATCAAGTAAAAAGAATATAGCACAGGAACTCCCTTTCAGTGATGCGAAGTTGCCTGCAAGTCGAACATGCACGTCAACATTGCTGACAACACCATCGATGCCTGAAATCATTAACCCCAACATTGCTGAGAACATTAGCTTGACCTGCAAACAGACATGTACCCTGTATGAGCGTGTTGGATGACAGAATGTTTAAGAACACAATAGATAATGTAGCAAAAATTAGCTAAGTTTGAGACCATCATATCGGTTAAGGTGACACAACCATCAAGTGATCATGACAATGGAATGATGATACTTATATTAACAATAATGATAGTAGACCATTCTCAAAGAATTTATAGAAACTTTATCATATAAGACCTGCAGTCTTAGTGATGTGATCAATTTCAGAAATAAGGTACTTTCTCTCCAAGAAGCTGTCCACAATCACACAATTTAAATGAGTGGGTGGGTAAACTTTTAAAGATATCAGGTATTAAGCATATGTTATACTGAGTTCATCTCTCTAAGAACTATATACTTGTGCCCTCACCAAGATCAGCTTCCAGTTTTAACCAGCATTTTTGCTCTCAGTTTAGGCTTCTCTATCATTAATAAATAAGATGAGGAACTTGTACCATAAAAAGAGGCAGGAAAAGTGACTTCTAAAGTCACACACCAATTACACTAGACAACACAGGATGACTCAAAACCAAAAATAACCATGTCACTCTGGCTCACTAGCTCATATATGTGTGTATACTGATATATAGGTAGAGAGACTTGACACATGCAAGACATGCCTCATAAAAATTTAATGCAACACAACAGTAAATTTTAGAGCTATAGACAATCTTAAAGATCATAACAGTGACAGAAAAATCGTTGACGGTGTTAAAAATTCTGATAAAAACCAATTCAAGGATCCTATGGTAATTTTGATCAATACTGTAAACACATTTTCAGATTTTTTTTTTTGTTTGATTTTGTTAACCCCTATAATAGTCTTGTACCAAAAAGTGACCCTCATATATAAATCACACAAGCAATATATTCTTGAAGAGAAAAAGATGCATCAAGTCATCAACATTGGACATGAAATAACAATGACAAAACCCACTTTATGAAGTCTATCAATTGCTTGGCATATAACAAAGTCTTGTGAACCCTAGATTGTGCTACTTCTCACTCAAAAATTTTTCAATTGATGAAGAGTAGAAAATCTCAGAACTAATGCAAGACTAGGTACGATCATCAGAGGACGGTACAACTTACAGAGAGAGAGAGTTCACATGCCGTGGAAGGCAACGGGCGAGCGAGATACGACCGGGAAGGGGGGGACTTCTCGGCGGTGATCAAGCAAGCGTTCTACCGAGCATGCGAGGCAGAGGGAAAGGTTGCCCTTGCTTTCACTTTTGTCCGACCTTTATTTACCAAGAGCTGCTTCGAGGACCGACTTATGTTACGACCAAAGGTCCGACATGCTAACGTGGTCGCTTCTTGATGCACGCCGAGCCGCGAACAGCCTCTGTCGGGACTCGAGTCGTAGCAAATGAGTTTCATCTGCTGCTACTGCAAAAACCCCCAAAGATACGACTCGGCACTCGACCCTGCCTCGGATCCAGTCGCGACTCAGGTGGCGGGGTCATCATGAGAGCACTCATCTCAAAGCATTCACCTTCCAAATCTCAACAAATGATCCGCCGAACAGGCTCGAGTCGGATCCTTTGTCCGGCCCAACAATTGTAGTCAGGATAGGATAACGAATCTCAAAGCATTCACCTATCAGCTTGGGCCGGTTTTGGCCCACTACAAGTAGCTTATGAGAGGTTTGACGGTTCAATTCGACCGGGACCGCGGACGACGTTTTCGATCCGCCAAAATAAATAATTAAGCTAATTGAAATGCTTAGTACGACTACATTTGGGTTCGATTAAGAAGTTTCGGATTTTAATCAACTTTGGGCTGTGATAATATTCATTTTCACTCGAGCTCAATCTCGTTATCGAAAAAGATAAAAGGCTCTACAGATAGATCCGTCATGTCAACCACAATCGGAACAGGAAATATTATCCGAAATGTTTTTACTTTAGGGAACATTTTATCTAACCTCTCGTGGTTGTGGTTGGGAGACATATGCTATAAAAAGGTGATCAAGGGTACTTACTTTAGGGAACATTTTATCTAACCTCTCGCGGTTGGGAGACATGCTATAAAAAGGTGATAAAGGGTATAAACTGCAAGGTCAACTTCTCTCTTGCTCCTTCTCCACCCATCTCAAGATTGTTAATTTCAACTTCTTAGGGATAACGTTTGAAGCCCTCCAGATGTTGATCTTCATACAAGAGCTAAATGACTTGGGTTCAGTGGTATTACATCAAGAGTCTTCGACACTTCGAGCGCTCCCGCTATATCCAAATCATATCAGATTAGTTATTCATCTTAATCCATTCAACAAGAACAGGAACTATATATATATAACCTAAGATAGGCATATCATAATAAAAAAAATATTTCTTTCATATTTTCCAAGGATTTGAACATTAACAAGTGAAATCATATGATTTTACATTTAATTAGTATTTTTTTATTAATTTATATGCTAACCTTAGGGGTAATTACATATTGCCTCATGTAGTTAACTATGATTAGTATCTCGGTCCATATACTTTAAAAAGTAGTATCGGGGTTTCTATACTTACGAAAGTGAAATATTTAATCTCAAATCTTCTTATGTCGTTAATTTCTTCGACAGAAAAAATTGTGTTATCATATGCAAAGTGAATGAAAAGGATAAAGGATATAATTTTATTATCATTTAAATTATTAATTTTATATAAATTTCTCATCCTAACTAATTTCCTCCCCATCTCCTCTTTCTAACTTATCTGTTCATCACTCACTGCTCGCCCACCGCACTTGTCACTCGTCACTTACCCATCGCACTTGCTCGTTAAATTTTCACCCATTGTACCATAATGCCAAAGAGTTTACTTCAAGTGAGCAGGTGCATCGAGCGAACGGATGCTACGAGCGAGTGCAGTGAGCAACAGGTGTAACAAGCGAGAAGTTTATATAAAATTAATAATTTAAAAGATAATAAAATTATATTATTTTCATTTTCATTCATATCCTTTTTCTACGTAACAACCCATGTGATTTCTTTCGTTGACAAAATTAACGACATAAAGAAAATTGAGTTTAAATGTTTCGCTTTCGTAAGTGTAAGGACCTAATACTACTTTTTAAAATATAGGGATTGAAATGCTAATCATAATTAACTAAGGAGGGTAATATGTAATTACTCCCTAACCCTAATATCTTAAAACATTGTGTTGCATTTTAATTTAACTATACTGTAGACACTACATCTGTAGGAAAGACACTATTTATATAATCTTAATACCTTCATGTCTTACCTTATTTCATCTTGTCAGACTTCCAATAAATTTTTTTATTTTCCCTCAGCAGACAGAATTTGTCAACCACCAAAATATATTCATAAAGATTAAACAGGAGTAGAAAATTATTATGGAGTTTTAGTGATTTAAGCTCTATAGCAAAAGCATGTGATAAAATTATCCAATCCATAGTTTCGAGGGATTTAAAAAGCTAAAATTATAGAAGTAAGGCCAGCAGATGCTCATTTTCCCAAAGATTATTTTGCTTGTTCTACATTAACCTTCTCTGGAGATACACACGACATGGAAAAAAAGAAGAAGCTATATATAATTATTTTTCCAACTTATATATCCCTTTCTTTTGATTGTTTTTAATTGTTTCACATAAAATACCAATCAACATGTATTAAACTGTCGATCCAAACTGAAACAGATGATGCATGGTTTTCTATTTGAAACGCAATCAAACATATTCCTTTTATTACTCAAAAGTTAATCTTCATCTTTCGTGTTCATCATGTAAACAATGTTAGAAGTTCGGTTGCAACTTTGAAGTTATCTGAATAGATGCTACAGATCATACGAAAGTCCAAATCAAACGTAATATTTTATGGCTATTAAGAATTCACACCACAAACTATTAGTTCGATTAATAATTCGCATGCATACGCCTACAAGAGAAGAGAAAAGGAAGACTCAAGAGGAAAAGAAAGAGAGAAAGAAAGAGAAAGCAGTGCACGTAGATAGTAGACCTAAAAGTTACATGACAGAAACATATCCACTGACTAAAGCAAACAGTTATACTAATGGAAGTAGCAAACACGTAGAAGAAGACTAAGCCTTGGCAGATGATTGAGTTACAGATAGTTAGATGAGCACAAAGGGGCTGCTGCTGCACTTAGTTGGTGGACGTGGAGCATGAGGAAGACTTGGAGGAGCTGCACTCATCTTTCATGCCTGTGCTTTTGGTGGGGAAGAGGTCCAGGGTCTTGAGAGGCCTGCAACAAGGAGGAGGAACGGCGGCGGCGGCGGCGCTGCCATCCATCATAGTCGTCCATGGTTGAGTGTACACTGCATCGCTAGCCACCGGCTCTTCTTCTTGGCCTTCTCCAGCCTCCAGCTTGCCGACCAGATTCATCCCTTGGGTTAGCACCTCTTGGAGACAGCCCTACCCAAAAATATAAGATAGATATGATGACGATTTAGATTGGCATGATCATGACATCCTTTTCTATGCTGTGTATATATAAATATATGCCTGTTTATATGAACTGAAATCAAATATAATATTATAGAAAAAACAGCATCAGATAAAAGAGAAATCACCATACCATGGTGATTAGAGAGGTGATCATTATCCAGGGTGAAACCAAACTTAAAAACATATGGATCATGAGCAGGGGAACGACAACAGCATCCCGAAGATTAATTGCGTCACATATTCGAGCAAATGTTGAGGATAAAGTGTGAACAAAGTCTTTTTATTTGGGTATGAAAACAGCAAGTTATAATCAACAAGAAAGTTTATATTGTCAGGGAAACGAAATCTTGAGAATACAAAGAGTTGGGTCAGGATATATTATTCTTCTTTTAATAGATATTTATATCCAGGAAAAAACTTAGAAATAGGAAGAAGAAGAAGAAGAAGAGAGAGAGAGAGAGAGAGAGAGAGAGAGAGAGAGAGACCTGGTAGAGCAAGTTAGGCGGTGGGGTTTGATTGTGAAGTGGAGGAGTGGGAGACGAGGGGCCCTCCGACTGGTGGAGCAGTTGGTGTTGCCGGCCAAGTCTCCGGCGGAGCTTCTGCCGCTCCCTGGCCTTGTGATTTTGGAACCAGTAGAACACATTTTTGCCCTCGATCCTGCCATAAAGGGAGAGGTGCGCCGTGATCTGTTGTATTTGAGAGGCATTCGGGGTTCTCACCCCGCTCCTGTACATCTCCTCCAGTATCATCAGTTGCTCCGGCGTCGGACACCACCTCGTCGAAGGAGTCTGAGGCATCTCTCTATACCCACTCCTCTCTCCTATCCCCCACTGCCTCTTTTTCTGGCTTCCTCGGCTACCTTTAGGTTTTAAGTTATATAGAGATAGGGCTGTAGGTTTGTGGGTGTATGTGCAAGAGAGGTAGCGAGGAGGAAGGGACAAAAGGGATTTGGTAAGGAGACATTGGAGGTGCAACAGTGAGCAATGGGAAAAAAGAGAGGGGAATTCTGTCATGCTGATGTTCTCAGTTCTTCACAGACGCATTCATTGACGAGTTGAATGCTTTCTCTTTTCTTGTCTTCATTTTTACTTCTTTTAGGTCCTTTTCTGCGCATGTAAGGAATCAGAAAGACGGAGAGAGATGGAATGAGAGAGATGGAATGAGAGAGAGGTGGCAGGTGCCATTAATGAGAGGGAATGACACGGAGCTGGTGTTACATGCCTGTTAGTCTAACATTCTGATTGGATGTTAATCAGAATGTGATGATGACATACATCACTTGACTCCCTTAAGGAAACTTCCCCTATAGGGAGGGATACAGCAATCATCTCTGCATATAAATGGACACAAGCAGGTGACTAGTGACAAGCAACCATCCTTTTCAAGTAGACAGCAAAAGATTTCCATCCAATCCAACCATCCAATGTGTCTTATCTCGATCATTGCCATCTCCTACGCAAAAGAAGGGATCTTTTTCCCGGCACTTAATGGCCTACTGAATGGAACAAGTGGCACCAACATGGTTGGAAACCTTCCCTCACCCCCCCACCACTTTCTAGCCTGGATAACCATGTCAATAATGCTCCCATAAAAGTGGGGTGTTAATCCACCACACACACACACACACACCTTACGGTTCTTCGCGAGGTGTACAGAGAGATCCCTACTCTTCCATCTTCTCATCTCTGGATCTCAAACTTCCGTAACAAATACGTTCATCATTGTCTTTCTTCCGAGAACTTCCCGTATTTACTGTGATTTTTTCTGTAAGTACGAGTCTGCATGGCATGGATCAGATGCTGCATAATGTTGTCCTCATGGAGACATACAGAAACTGGCAAGACATCAACATTCCGGTCCTGCATTGCTCGTCTCGGAGCAACTGTAGTGAATTGAAAGGGATTTCACTGCATACGAAGTTGCAGTACTGTGCAAGGACAAGTCAATTTTGCTGTCATAATGGAGGAGCTCCTCAACAGGTCATCTTCTTCTTGCAAACATGAATGCTTGCAGGAGATAATGGCGACCGCGATGAGTTCATTGGCTAGAAATAGCTACGATAGTTGTTCTCAAACTCCTATTAAAGTTGGTGTACCGTCGTAAAGCTGATGCATAACTTTGTGGCATCACATATAGCTAACTTCAGCACGCAGCTTCAGCACTCCACGTAACTGTAGTCCATAAAGGATATCTTCGGAGGACGTACTGTTCTTCTAAGCTGGTAAGAAGCTAATGGATACTTGTTAAGATATCGAAAAGCTACCTGTTTTATCTTTTTTGCATGAATTCAGGATGATAGCTTCTTTACATACGTTTTGCGTGTTCCGTACACATCAAGTGTTTGCATGCTGAGATAATATAAGTTCTTCAGAATATACTCTTCTTCCTTGGCATCGATCAAAATTGTCAGGCACACTTTTGTTGCAAAAGAGACAATATCTGCAACCCTAACCAAAACAAAGCCACAAAAGATTCATTCTGTAGTTAACTTTTCAGGTCCTTGGAAGAAGAAGTTGATGTTGGGGTGTGCAGCAATTTCTTCACCTGATATCTTATGTTATAGCAATCACATAAAACTCAGTATTAAAAGCATATTCTCCTTGCACAATTCTCCATGAATGGTAGGAAAAAGTTGACCAAGCTTTCATGGAATCGAAACTAATTTGATTGCAAAGAACTAACTGGCAAATAAATGAGTCTGGGTATGAGAAGTCTACATCATGTCTGAAGAACCGAATTCAAGTTGTTATCTATTCTCTTTCTACCTTCCTTTTTATTTGATGCACTGACAACAAAGGTAGTCAACTGGTGTCAAGAAGCTGGATCAAATTGCTTTCTAGAGATCTTCTTTCTCGTCGTCGGTATATGTACACATCAATTTCTTTAATTAATCTAATCTTCTCAGTCATATCTGATTCAGATGCTAGATTTCACTTGTATATTAATCCAGCTCCAAACCTCTCTAAAAATCTGCCTCTAGGACAAATATTTACTCACCTTGCAACTCGTAGTTAATAAGCATTGATGTGAAAGAAGAAAGAGATACATATATGCATGCATTAATGTTTGATCTATCCAAAATTTGGATTGTGGGTGGAGGAAATGCGATTGATGGACATATAAGAGGTGGCAGGGAGGTCAATATGCAGTAAGTACCAGCAGCAATGAAGGTGTTCAGTGGGGAGGGAGGAAAAGAAAGAGTTGTGTGCAGTAGGGGATCGTAGGTGATGTGACCTGTCCCTCATCATCTCTTAAATCATCTCATTCTCTACTCTCATACGCCACCCCTCTCTCCCACAACACTGCCGCTGCTGCCGCTGCCACTACTGCTGCATCTCTAAACCTTTTGTCTCTACCGACAACAATCCAAGCGAAGTCTCTCCATCCCCATTTAAAGGGAAACAGTGGGTGGCAAGTCCTCGAGACCACCGAGAGATCCAAACACCTTCAACACGGTTCAGCAACTGATGAGATCAGTGTTAGCCGCTGCAACTGTTCTCGCTATGTTATCAGCCATATGAGACCGGGTTGAAGTCAAATTTATTGTACTGATCAGGAAAGATACATCACGGCAACCAAAAATTGTCAGAGAGGCCGGAGAGGGTTCTGCTGGGTGTTGACCAGAATGCAGCGTTGTCTCTTGTTCGGAGATCCCATCGGGTTCTATGTGGGTTTGACCGAGATCTTCTTCGTTTGTGTTGGGAAACGTTCCTTGGATCGTACTCTGCTTTCTCTACATGTCTCTTGAACTGTCTCATGCACACTGACACACGCCCATGTACACCAAACAAGATCAACTATAGCTCCCATGAGAGTTCCTGCTCTTCATCTTTTCTCTCATTCTTGGATTGAGATCGAGTTGTGCCGACGGATTATAATTAGAATGTAAGAGGCTGCAAGAGCCCCATCCTGAGAGCATGGTGCAGCAAGAATCATAAGATCTCCAAAGCCCAGGGAATACATAAACACTAGAAATCACAGAGGAGGATTTAAATCACAATCTGACATCGATTACTATTTGTCTGATGAGTTGGGGTTGTATATCAATATGCATCATTTGGATATCATCTGAAAGGGAAAACAAATTATGGACTGGTTTTAGTCCATATAGTGTAATATAAACTCCTGGTCGGATTGATAAATACCGATCGGACTGGTTTTAGTCCATATAGTGTAATATAAATACCGATCATATTTGCTCCTATAAGTATTTTGTCAGGAATAATTTATGAATGCTGAAATATGTGTTTATGAACAAGGAAACAACCCTATGTCGTAGCCACAGGGCCTACAAGTCATATTTTCAGAAAGGAGAATGAAATCTATCAAAGAATGCAGAGGGGCATGGTGGTAACGACAATCATATATATTTTGGGATGGGGAGGAAAAGTGTGAGCAGTTCATTCAGAAAAGAAAATAAAAGAAAATTGAATGTGGGAATCCAAAATGGATGACTAAATAATAAGATGTTATAAATGAGAACGAAAGCAAATATATATAAAAAAAAGAAAAAAAAGTCATATTATGTAAATTTGTGATTTCTATTTCTCGTGTAATGGTAGATCGCGGACTTCCCAAATGCCTCTCGATCCGTCATATTATGTAAATTTGTGATTTCTATTTCTTGTGTAATGGTAGATTGCGGACTTCCCAATTGTCTCTCCATCCGAAACTAAATTCGATGAGAAGAAAAATAAAAAGTAAGTACTTCTCAATGAAAAATAAAAATAAAGTCAGAAGATTGAATGAATCAAGAAAAATATAAAAATAGGTACAACAAAGATCAACTATAAGCATTGGTGTTAGTACACCATAGTATCCATGAAGTTGAACTTGCACATGAACCACAACACAGTTTAAGCCATGTTCTTCTCGATGATACATCTATCATATTCTCTTTTGCTGGCACTTCCATGAATCAAAATCTCAAAGCACGGAGGGAGCAAGGCAACCTTAACCTCTACATGCATGTCTTGGAACAACCAAAGATCTGTAACACACGAGATTTTGTAATGCGCAGATAGGCTGATTCCTAAGCCTTGGAGGAATACAAAGCATACAGAAGCATGTTCATAATATATTATTTTTCTGACAGCACGTGAATGCCCAAGATAGCATGTCAAAGCCCAGAACATAGACGGTGAAACATCAAACAAGTTAGGTTTACTGCGATTACAGTTGCTCAAGTGGGGGAAACCAAAAAGTTGATTCTTGGCTGCTCAGAAGAGGATACAAAAAGACTTCGCCGAAGCTCTTTAAATAGGTGAAAGATCTCAACCAAAAAATAAGTCCCATACAAATCTAAGAATCGCCTATCAGGCGAAACTTCTAACCAGATTTATGCTGCAAGCCAGCTTAGCTCAGAATAGCTGCCACGATGTATTTTAAGGCATTGAGAGTGTGTATATATCTGACAGGCGTAGATAATGATAAAAGCCAAAGCAACACAACCCCCACATATGACAGGAAAAAAGTCTAGAAACTTCAAATTTTAATCGGTGTCATTCTGTATAAAAGATGAAATATGATTAAAGATGAACAGCATAGATTATGCCGTCCTTCAAGATGCACAAAATAAGGCACGAGTGGTGGATCACACATTGTCCCATTTCAATATGTTAAAATACATATTGACGATATAAATAGATCTACAGGTAGAATGATCATAATAAAATTTGCACATGTCGAGGTCACCATGAAGTCAACCAGTCACACCTAGCATTTTCCCTGCTACCAATAGCAAGAGGTAGATAATTATCCATCAAGAATCATGATGAAAAATTACTGAAGACAAAGGAGAATCCAATGACTAGAAAATAATTGTCAAATAGTATGTCGTCCTCTACACATAAAGAGGACAATAAAAAAGCACAAGATCCTGACAGCATCTAGTTAAATGATACATTCTTATCGGCACGAGAAAGCAACTAATTGGAGATCACTGGCCCTCTCCAGATTCCTTCTTTGGAGTTTCCTTGATTTCATCAGCTCCATCCTCCTGTCAGGCAAAAACTTGTTGGATGAGACACGATACAGCATCAACAGAGTTCAGCATCAACAAATCAGAGGAAGTAAAACTGACCGTGATATCAGATGTCCATAATGTCAAGTTGTCTCGGAGAAGCTGCATAATCAAGGTGCTGTCCTTGTATGATTCTTCTCCCAAGGTATCCAGTTCAGAAATGGCCTCATCAAAAGCCTGCAATTGACACCAAAGTAAAATTTCCAAGAAAAATTAACCAAGAAATGTTTCAACTGAGTCAACCAAATTACCAGATCAACCCGCTGAGTTGGTAAGTCAGGAATCAAATGAAACTACAAATGTTTTAAAGACCATCATCAAACATGTCCCAAAGAAACGTAGGAACTTTGAGATTCGATAGAATGAATATGACCAATTGTCAAACTGGCTTTGTGGTCTAACTTTATTAGGTTATCAGGTTTGGGGAAGTAGCATTTATTGGCAGAAGTGAACAGAACTCAAAATAAACATATACCGATTCATGTTCATATGTAAAATATGCAGGTACATGTTTACATGTTCATGTGTCAAAATACATAAGTATTAAATTACTACTTTGAAGTAATATGTGACAGATTTACCAAATGAAATAACAAGAAACTTTATGCACATATTATGCATCTTCACAAGAAAGGAAGCAAACCACAAACTCCCAAATGACTGAGCGCATCAAGCATGCATATATTCGCACTTGCATAAACATTTATAGTAAATTACGTTTATATTCAGGCAAAATAAATGAAAACTAACAAGGATATGAAATTGGAACAACTAAAATCTTCATTTGGTCAATGTATTAAAAGCCAATTGACTCAAAGACAAGATAATGGGTTTCATGTAGACCCAACCTTGTATATAATAATATAATTTTGCAAGGAAGCAGTGAATAGAGGAATTTATAACAAGGACTTGTAAAGATGCCACAAGAAGAATGGATCATAAGTTAGGTCATAAGGCTGAGATAGTCGAGAAGACAGTAGAGTAAGGGTTAGCCAACCACAAAACACAAGTTCATACTAAATAGCTCCTTACAAGGTTACAGCAACACCTTCTATAGGATAGATCCTGCAATCAGTAGGGCTCTCAATAATGAAATCTATCGACGAAAAAAATATAATGAAATCTAAGAGAAAAAACCCTCTATTTAAATATATTATACTTCTACATAATGCTATGACAAGTCATCTGGATCTTCAAAAGAATGATTCCAAAATGCACTGATAACAAAGACATAAACATGAAATAAGGCTCATATGCATAATTTAAAAATAAGAATGCATTATAAATAATCTAAAACAGTGACGTCAATCAGTCAAAATTTCAGAAAGATGAAAAAACTCAAACTCAGATTATAACTAGAATAATATGAACACTATTTAGATTAATACTTGACCGAGAATGAAGCTTAAATTGTTATTTATGCTTCAAACAATCATATCAACATGGCTATTTTTCATTCAAAATTATGAATCCACAGCTTGATCTTCAAAATGAAGTGACGAAGTGCGATAATCTCTCTTATGATTATTTATTCTCCAATACCATGTGTTTCAAGGTTAAAATATATATGCAAAATTAAGGATGATCATATCAAGTCAGATATGCAAGTAACCATTGGAGATTATATAATTCAGTAGGGATGTTTGAAACAAACCTGCTTTGCAAGGCTGCAAGCTCGATCTGGTGAGTTAAGAATCTCATAGTAGAACACAGAGAAATTAAGTGCCAACCCCAGCCTTATTGGATGAGTCGGAGCCAATTCAGCTAAAGCAATATCCTGTTGAGTTTACCAATTGTCAAATTTAAATGAAAACATACCAAAACATACTGAAAAATTTACATAAGAAAAATATGCGCTAAAAGAAAAAAATAATGATGCTAATAATTACAAATTTTATAACCATATACATATATGGTATATGAAGGAACATAAAAAAGATTTATGCCAACAAAGTTCAAAAGCATGAAGTGGCTCAATGCAACATCTATAATTAAAAAAAAGAAGAATAAATAGTAACTGGAGAGTGTTAAACAACCCTTCATCTGCAACACAGGCCCCATGATAGTTTATCCATAGATGAATTTTAATATAATATTATTGAGTGAAGTTAAATCCTCTGAGCCCTCATTGTGAGTCCAAAGTACATTGGTTCTTTTCATTTCATTAATCCACCTCAGAAAAAGTTACCTTTAATATCTCTGTCTTCACTAATAATCTAATCCTAAAAAAAAAAAATATCTTTGTTATTCCAGAACAAAGATGGCAATGATTGAAGAATCATCAGTAGGTTAAAACAATAATGTTGTGTACCTGTGCAGATTTGTAAGCCAAAAGTGTGCTCTCAGCGGCTTCTTTCCTCTCAGCTCCAGTCTTAAACTCTGCCAGGTACCTAAGCACGATAACATAACAAGATCATAACTACCAAACAACAAAAATCTTCATTTTTGGTACAAATTTATTCTTCATATCAAAGAAAGACGTTTCCCCTAACCTGTGGTAGTCACCCTTCATCTTAAGGTAAAACACCTTGGACTCCGCAGAAGTTGCAGAGGGGACAAGGTGGGAATCAAGCAACTTCAGGATCCCGTCACAGATCTTGCTGAGTTCGGCCTCAACCTTGCCACGGTACTCCTTGATCAATGCGACGTGGTCCTCGTTCCCACGGCTCTCCTCCTTCTGCTCGATAGAGGAGATAATGCGCCAGGACGCACGGCGAGCTCCGATCACGTTCTTGTAGGCCACCGAGAGGAGGTTGCGCTCTTCCACGGTAAGCTCCTCCTTGTTGATCGTCTTCACCACCTTCTCCATGAACTCAACCATCTCCTCGTACCGTTCCGCCTGCTCCGCAAGCTTGGCCAGGTACACATTCTCCTCGCGCGGCGACTCAACCGGAGACATTTCGGTAGATCTCTACGAAAGAACCTCTTCTGTGGTGAATTACAAGACCAGATCGACATCAAAATGTTTGCCCATCATCAGATCCCAGCCAAAATTCCAGCATTTATGTAGTTCCCAATCAAAAAGCGACAAACAAATCAAAACAAAAGCAAAAAAGGTATCATAAAACAGTTAATCCCAATCTGGAAACGGAAACAAATCAGATGCCCTATGGATCCATTTCATCTATTCGATTTAATTTTCAAGAAGAACTTTAACCCTACGAAAAGAAATCAGGCGTCAAACCGATTCACCAATACGTCCCCATACTCTCTCCCAGAAAATGGACTACTCGGATCTAACAATCAGGAACAGAAACTTGTAAACAAATCTGACATAGAAATGGGTATGGAATCGAAAGAAACGAGCGGGCGATAAGAGGAATACCCTTCACCGAAGCGAGACGCTTAGGGCTCTGCTTTGTTGTCCGTGATGGAGCTAAGCCGATGGATCCATCTCCATCCCTTGTTCGGGTTGGCGAAGGGTGTGGGGATCAGAAAAATACTTCTTCTACCCGTTTGTTTCTTACCCGAACAGACTCTAGCCTTCTCTCGTGATTAAAACTCCCTGTGGGGCCAGATGGTTGTCCAATAAAAAGAGGGGTGTTAGCTTTCTGCTGTCTCATTTCGGGACGGATGATCTAATACGTGGTCGGAGCAGAATGGGGGCATCGGGTGGCCCGCTCACGAGTCCCGAGCGACGACGACCGCCCATCGCCTGGACCACGCGCACCACGGTCTGGTCGAGCCGCCCGATGCGGTGCTCCCCAATTGACCGGCAGTCCGCGTCATCCGGGCAGTGGAAGAGAGAGAAGATCCCCCGTTTTGCCCTAAACACGGAAGACCAGTATCCCTAGCGCGGGGTCTTGGCCCCCACGGCTCAAGATAACGTCATACAGCTCCACGTGGATCTCCGCAAGTGTTGGAAACAGAAGCGAATCTGATGATCGCGGGTTGTGGATGATCCGATATGATGATCATTTGGATACCCAAAATCAGTCCAGCCCAGCCCATAAACAAAATTACTGCCGGCACGGGCTATTAACCCAACAATAAGACGTGCTGCCGAAGCGCTGCCGCGCACCGATCTCATGGCGGTAATAAAGTTCTTCCCGGCGCCGTCGCCGTCGCCGATCCTGTCGGCGAGGCTGCACCCCGTTGTCCTCTTCAACACCTGTGACTGCTACGTCCGTCGCCCCGACCAGGCCGAACGCGTAATCGGGACCCTCCTTGGCTCCGTCTCCGACGGCGTCCTTGAGATCAATAACTCCTACGC
Source organism: Musa itinerans (assembly GCA_001649415.1). NCBI lineage: Eukaryota > Viridiplantae > Streptophyta > Magnoliopsida > Zingiberales > Musaceae > Musa > Musa itinerans. The sequence continues at coordinate 15,838 of LVTN01000436.1, read as the reverse complement.
CGTCCCCCACAACGAGCCCGCCGACCAGGTGTGCCTCTTCCAATGTCGAATCTCGCTGCATAGTTGTGTGCATATACTCATATGTAGAGAAAGAAGAGGAGAGGAGAGGTTGGATAAAAGATTCGCAAACTTAAATCTAAAATGAAGTCTACCGGCTTCATTACAACTCCTGATAAATTTAATTTCAGTACCTCCAAAAACGATCCAACGATCGTTTCTACACGTTCATGGTCAAGCATCAACTTAAAGTTGATGTACTGGCAGTGTTCCATTGCGTGCCAAATATAATATCTTGAGTTCTCAATTGTGTTACGATCATCTATTTTTTAAAACCTTATGTCGCACAAACATTTTCAAGTATATTTGCTGAAGATTTACTGATTTCGTAGTTGGGCACCTCAGCATTTCATTGTAGAATTTACAAGGCAAACTTAGATTAGTTTCACTTCCAAATATACAGTGGAAACTCTGAATCAGTCTAATTATTCTGCATAAAACAAATTTACTTTAGCTTGATTGTAATAATCAAATGCGCAACATGTTGTATTAGAGCTGCTCTGAGTGATCTTCATTTTTACATCTAATTTATGATAGCAATCGATTATCTATTATTTGTTTGGATTTTAAAATTTAAAGTGAGATAAAATACACACCACAATCTTGCTTCATGTTATTTTAATCTAGTTCCCAATAGTCTATCACTCAATGTTATTCTAATGATTTTCAGATGTTGGTAAACTTTCATTTTTCCTACATCTTAATTTGTCTTAATTTGTCTTCGACATGCTTGGCTCAGGTTGCATTAGATGTTGATTACCACAATAACATGTACATGTCCCACCTAAAGGTGAATCCCAAGGAAGTTATAGTTGGATGGTAAAATAACTCTTATCTTTTTGAACTGCCTTCCAATTCTGCACTGATCTATTTCTTTACTTGTACTCTTGTGACACTGACCATGTTTTTTGATGTGGCCATAGTCTATTTTCATCTAACAATATATAATAGTTTTGTTTAGCTACAACTCATTTCTTTAGTCGGGTAGGTTCTCTTTAACTTTGAAAACCTTGTTTTTGTGTGTTATTAGCTTTCTTTTTGCTTATTAGGTTAAAACATCAGATCTCTTAGTATCAATTATTTTTTCTTTTACAATCACTTTAGCTGGTTACATATAGTAACAACTAATATCTTATTGGAATTGTTTCGTAGTAATGTTTTAAATTTTGGCCTGAGGTACTTGCTGGCTGAGACAAATGATAATGTACCTTGTGCAGGTTTTCAACTGGCTTTGGTATTTCTGGTGGGAGTGCATTGATGCATGACTTCTATGTAAAAGAACTTAAAAGAAGCTGTTAAAGAATTTAAAGATACACAGAATCTTCTTCCACCCATTCATCTTACTGTTGATACTGGATTCAGAAATGGACAAGCTTCCATAAAAGCTTATATACTTGTCAATTAGTCTCTTGGAGATAGGCCTCTTGCAGCGCAATTTCAAGAAATTCATCTTGATTTGAAGATGATTGAAGCAGAAAGAGTTGGATGTATGGCTTTTCTATGGATTGCTTTATATATATATATCATATGTCTTTCTTTGTCAATGTTAGAAAGGGATGTGTTGATATAACTTGGTTGCTAGATATGCTTTGTTCTTCATACATGCTTATATTGCAGAACTAATAGGATAAACCTTTTTCCTGCCAACTCTTCTTTTTCGAACAGGTCCTCTTTTTTAAAGTCTTTGTTGCAAAATGAACTTTACTCATGACAATCTGTGGAGGGAACATATTAAATCTTGGCTGCTGTGATCTTAATGTAAACATGTTTAGAAGAGATGAAGGGTTATAGGTTTATTTTTTATATTTCAGGATTTATCTTTCAAGATGGTACATTGAACTGCATCAACTTGGCGTTTGAAATTGGAGAAATATTGACTCTATTTGACCAAATAAAGTCCTTGATCAAATACATGCTGCATAAACAAGCTTTTATATATGCTTGCACATATATGAACTGTCTTTGCTTTCATTTGATTGGAAATAACTTGCCATGGCATCCATGCATGTTTTGTCAGGAATTTGGTAGAGAAAAATTTGCGTGAAGCTCAACCAACGGGTTTCACTCACATGATATTGTTTCTTTCATTCACATGAGATCCATTTCAAGCTGTCTTTAATCAACATGATGTTTTTTCTCTATCTAGACTTATTGAACAAATTAAGCTGACCTTTATTTTGTACTTTTGATGTTTAAGATACATGTATTTTTTTAATTTGTCTCAATTTGATTCTTATGGTTTCTTTATCAAATGTATAACTTATGCATCACAGTCAATGAGCTAAAAATTGACTGCTTTGCCTTTTGACTTGACAGCTGACGTCTTAAAGACTACTGTTACTGACAAGCTCCCCAATGACTTGGAGGGAATGGAAGCTTCAACAAAGAGATTGTATGCTCTGATTGATGATATCTACAAATATGTAGATGATGTTGTGGTAAGGGTCTCTATGATCTCTTTACCCTTTCTTGTTTGGTTTAGGACCTAAATGTGTTGTTGTACCTTTCAGGAGGGACGAGCGGCCCCAGATAATGATATTGGTAGATTTCTTGCCAATGCATTGGCTTCCGTTCTGAAAACTTCTGCAACTGATTTTGACAATGTTTTCAACGAAATAATTCAGGTGAAGGATTTCTATTGCAATTTTAAAAGATTTCTTTTGCACTTGCTTTCTTCATTGCTTATTTAAACCTTTTCTCTTCGGTACAGGATAATTTTGCATTGATTTACCTGTCAAGCCTCATTAGGACACAACTAAGCATAGCAGAGAAGCTGAACAAGGCTGCTCAGATATTGTAACCTGTCCTCCAATTTTGCAAAGAGGCTGCTAGTTCTTTTGTGCTGTTTCAGCTGATGATATTGACTGCTCTTGGATTTTTTTTTTCAGTGTGGTCGCTATCAATAGCCTTACAGTCAACATATGAGTTATTAGTGATAATTTTGTATTTTGTTTTCAACATTTTCAAGATCGGTTACCTCTCAGCCACCACTTTTGTAATGGATCGTTTTAAGATTGTACCGAATGTGCTGGTTTCATGCCTATCATAACTAGCAAGCCATGGTTGCTCTGATGTTCCGCATGTCTATTTTTTCTGTAATTTTCATGTTTAAGGTAAAATTGTTGTAGTGTTAGTATATATTTCATTAGGTCCAGGGGAGATGCTTTGTCTGATGGATCTAACACTTCATATGCTCATAATATACGTATATATTTTTGGGAGATGATTTAATCAATTAGGACATATCGAATGCTTAAAACGTTTGAATTGTGACCGGGGGTATCTTTGCTCGTGGGTCAAACATTTTTTGCGAAAGTATTTGATGTTTTTAACTCAACAAGAGGTAGATCAGATTTTTTTTTTTTTGCTTGACAAGAGTGTCTCAAACTTTTTTTTGCTCAGGTGGATTAAACAATTATTATTTGACCAAAGAGGATTAAACTTTTTTTTTATTTAATAGTCGATGAGAATAGATTGGATATCTTTAATTTGAAAGTGTATATCAAGTATTTTTTTGATCCAACAATAATGGATTTGATTTTTTTGATTGTAAGTTGAGCACTTTTGTCCTACCAAAGTGTTGCTTGTTCTTAACCAGAGTACCAGATGGTAGAATTTTAATAATACTTGAGTTGTCTGATCTGATTGGCAAACATCCATTTTGCCTTCTTCGTATATTATCGTGTTTTGTCTTGATTATCAAACATTGTTGGACTTGACTCTGGTAGATTTTTATGACCTTGATTCTTGCACAGGCACAAGTTTATCTTTAGCATCATCTAGAGTGTGATAATATCTAGATTAACTATGAAGTTAGTAGATTTTTTTGACTAATTAGGCTCCACATGTTGAGTTTCGATTAATCGTGAATGATGATCATGTGATTTTAAAGAGATTAATGTGATAGCATGATTCAAAATAATTGCGTACCTGCCAACTACCATGAAATGACCTAAAGGAAAAATGTACATACATTAGTGATCAATACGAGAATAATCGTCTTTAGAGGGCTCTATATATGCCTACGCGTTGCTCTCTTCAGTTGCGTTGATATTTTTGGTTTAGTTGCTTTCCGCGACCCGGCGTGAATCCGCCGGACGGAAAGCACACGAGCGCACGAGTGGAAGCGAGTTCTTGAAGGTGGAGCGGTTCCTCGAAAGGCCGCGCCGACCCCTTCCACCTCGCAGCCCATTCTCCGCCTCAATGGATTCAAGGGGAGAGGAGGCCGGCGTGAATCCGCCGGATGGGAGACGCCCGGACATCTACGAGCTCTTCTGCCATTACAACGCCCTCTACTTCCGCGACGCCCTCGGCGCCTGTGCCCTCTCCTGGGCCTCGTCCTCGCCTTACCCCAGGTGACGGACAATGCTCTCTCTCTCTCTCTCTCTCTCTCTCTCTCCCCCCCACCCCCCCCGGGCCCGAATCCTCGGACACGGCCTTAGTTGCTTCCCCTCTTCACTGGACTCACACTAATGTTGCCCTGTGCTCTGCTGTAATGAGGTTTCGGAAGCATGGCAACACTAGAACGTTAGGGTTTGGAAGATTAAGGCGATTTGCAATGCATATGATCGTGATATCCCAAGATATACAAGTACATTCATCGTGGATATTGAAATGATGATGCTGACATATGATTGGATTCATTGTTTGTTTTGGCCTCCGGTTTTCCTTTAAAACCTTGTCAGCGCCAATTTCTGTTTGATTAGCACTTTGGTTGTTTACTTTTTCTTTCTATTCATTTTGTTTTGATGGTCTTGCTCCTTTATTCCTTTTCCTTTTGTTTTGTGTTTATGGCTGTGTGTGTATGTTTTTTTATAATTAACACTCGGAATTCGCTTCTCTGCTTGTTTACTATTGTTTTTTAGTGTATGGTCTGTAACAACTTTAATCAAGCCATCTACATATGAAAACAATGCAATTAAGATGAGTAAGTACTCATCGTTGTGCACATAAGATAACCTTGACTTTTCTATGGAATGGAACTTTAACCATGTGGCCTAAATGATGCTTAGGTTCAAGTAGTAGCAGCAGATTCTTCATCTCTCAGTGTTGAGGCGGCTGTATGGAGTTGCTAGAAAAAGATAGACTTGAAAAATATCTTCATTCAAGAACAATTAGGTGTTGCCCCAATAAAAGATAAATGAGAGTTCGTCTAAGATGATCGTCTGAAATGATATGAACATTTTCAAAGTAGATTTGCAAATAGTGGGTCGATTGAGATTACTGATGTGAGGGAGGGGTAGAGGGCGGTATAACCAGATATCTTTTATTACACAAAGCTTAATGACTACAAAACATCTGTATACCCACCCCAAATAATTGGGATATGATGGCTAAGTTTGTTTGTAACTATTTTTATTTACTCATATGGCACAATTGTGGTGCATCTCTTTCAGAAAGATGGTTGAGTCTCATTGTGCTATGGTTACATATATAGCTTCGACATGTAAGTTCTAAAGAAGAACCTCATTAACTTTTGGCATAAAGTTTTCATATAGATGCATCCTCTAGTAATTATTTTTGGACTAGATGGTATCCTGCTTGATGTTTTGATAGTTTCCTTGCCAGTGACAAGAGATAAGTGGACACGCACAAAAGCTTTATTAGATACAATAAAAAGAGATCTGACTGCTTTTGGCTTCACTAATGATATTGCCATAAACGATGCTCAACGATCGTACAAGATTTAGGGCACTAACCATAAATAGAAGGGACATTATGGGTTATTGCTGTTATTATTGTTGGTGGTGTTGTATGGTTTTCTGCTTGAGTTGGCCTTGAAGCTTTGCTTAACCGTATATAATAAAATGCTCATGTGATGATAAGAGTGTGCCTTCAATTAAAGTTGCGACATTTTTAGACTATAAAAGGAAGTCCCAGATCATATGCAGGTGAATTCCAGTTAATGGATTTTATAGTATATGAATTACTTGAAATATTTATTTTTGGTTCATAACATTACAAGATCAATGACCAAGTTTCTGTTCTTGCTTAATGCAGCTATGCTGCCTACTGTCACTATTATGATGGTGGTGGTTGTGAGATACACCTGTCTAAGCCCTTGTTGAAGACCTGCGCTGCTTCTGATCTTAAAAATGTTTTACTACATGAGATGATTCATGCTTTCCTCTGGATTGAGTACAATAACAAGGATCACAGGTATATATTGGATTGTTTATAATGCAAATGCTGCTTTTTCAGCTTTTATCATATCATATGCCTAAATTGCATACTTTGATTTTGCAGTAACCATGGTCCAAGTTTCCAGGATATGATGAATTCAATAAACTCCAACTCGGTTATAGATCCTCAGGTTTGTGATCATTATGGTTTGGTAGTACCTAGTGGTTTTGGACCACACTTAATTTCTTTACCTACTACAGAGACCGATAGGAGGATACAACATCACGATCGATCATGGGTTTCAGAAGGACCATAATGATGATGGAGTTCACCAATGGATTGTAAAACTAATTCTCTTTACTTTTCATTGAAACAAACTTAGTTGAAATTTGATCCATATATGATTTACGGAAATTGGATGGCATTCATGTGTCTTGGATGGCTGTTATCATTTCCTCCTGCAGTGTGAACTGTGTGGTAAGGTAATCTTGTCAACCACAAATAGAGGACCTTCAGCCGATGACTGCATCGAAAATGTGGGGCCTGATGTATTTTGTGACAACCCATTATGTCACTGGCATAGGTACTGCTATAGTTATGGGTTTCTTTACTACATATTCAAAAAAAATGATGATGTATATTTTGACTCAATAGCTGCTATTTTAATAATGAAAAGTGGCAGATTAGATTCTGAAGCAGAAATTTAAAGATTGATGTTTAACCTTCTACAGAATCTATTGGTCTAATGTTATTAATTTATAGACTGATTTTTACTCCCATATTATCTGTCAGGACAATATTAATATTGATTTACTCTTGCTTTATTTCTCTTTTTAGTGATGTTTTCTTTGAACACCTGTTGTGAAGTATGATACTGATGCTCTGAAGCTTACATGCATGCAACTGAGTTATAAAAAGAAATATTAATGATATTTTTAGGCATACGATAGGGAAACAATCATTTATTTTAATATATAAAAATTATAAAAGTATTAAATATCTTAATACAATTTAATAAAAGCCAGTTTGTGTTTAGAACTAATGAGATAGAACAAATGGAATATTTTGGCACAATCAAAATATAATCTTGTAATCGATTTCAGTAATATAGTCAACTCTGTTGTACACACTTATCATCGAAATTTTTACCATTTGTATGAAGGTTAGCAATTTCGGTGCATACCGGTGTACCGACCAATGATCAGTACAGTACATACCGAGGTGTATCGACGGTACACCCAAAAAATATCAAAAATAGCTCCAAAAATACCTAAAAAATAAAAAAAATAGATTAGTATTTTTAAGTTGGAAATAAATTTAAATTTAGTGTAATTCTAGTGAAAATAATCTAAATTAGGAAAGAATAGTGACATATTTTTTTCGGGTTTTGAGGAGTAGTTTTGTGGTACGTTTCAGACCATCCTGCCATTAATATTGAATTATCTATAAAGAAATGATTTAAATTGTTATATTTTTTTTATAAACAACTTAAACTTTAAGATCCAAATGAATCAAGTAATTGATCGATGAATATACCTGGTTCTACCGTCAAAACAAACGATGGGACTCCATGGGCAATGGATCGGGGTCCTTGATCTTATGTGTCCGTATATCAATTTGATACGTTTGTCGAACCCAATCTTGAAATTGATCTCACGACATAGTATACTGATACATCATATGTCATTGGTGCATCAATGTAGTGATGTTCGTAGTCTGATCATCGTGAATCACACGTGTCCGAGGCGACTCCTGAGGCATGTATGATTGTGACATGTATTGGTGCGAAGCATAGAGACTGTCAGAACTTCTACTTTACCCATTAATCTATTGTTTTGTATCATAAGATCAATCACCGTACTACTGCTCGGAGAAGTATGACCAACTATCATCGTACTGTTATTGCCATAAGATTCTCCATGATATGATGGCTGTGAATACGATGGGCTTCGCTCTGTGGCTACGTCGAGTAGGCTTTATTGTATCTGCTCAAAATCATCCATTGTCTTCCCCTTCTTTCGTGTATAAACTTGACTAGTACATCGTCGAGTTTCATGATCTGATTCTTGGGTGGCATGTGTAAAATACTGCTTCTCGGTCCATACACCACCCTCAAATTGTGTAGATGGAACCATTGACTCCCTGGCGTTGCCATCATCATCAGTTGAGGCACTGTTGTCCATGTCGTTGTCATGTCTATGGATTAAGCGGGTTGTTGAATGTGATTGAGAAGGTGTTTTGTCGCCTAACTCGATTCTTTCCAATGGCTACTGCCTTCCCCTTTGCGTTTGCCTTTGCCTTTGCACGTTGGGCGGACGACTGTGACGGTCGGGTGTCTCTAGTTCCTCGAGCAGTTTGACTCAATGTTATTCAGCTCCTTCCGCCACTTTCTGATCGAAGGGGATCTTCCTCTTAATCCTGTCAAATTTGATCCAATCCATAAATAATAGCTTTGTTGAGTTTAAAAGAGTGACAATGTGAGAATGAGAGAGAGATATGAGTGAGAATGAGTTTAAGAGAGTGATATGAGTTGAAAAAGGGGAGAGGAAAGGGTTTTAAAACCTTTTCCTATGGTTCAAACAGTCAATTTGACCGTTTAAAATAGGACGATCTCAGCTCTTAATTGGTAACGGTTATAATTTGAACGTTAACGCCTGGTACAAACCTCATATCGCCCGATACGGGGTTAGGTTATGGTACCACCCAGTAGAGGACGGTTCGCATACCGATCCCCTGTCGGACCGGTACGTATTGCCCATACCGAGCAGTATGGGTCGGTACGACGAACCCTGATTTATACTAAGTGTAGGTAGGAGAGTTGCATTATACAGCCAACAGCCAGCATAAACTTTGTTAGATCTTGAGACCTGATAAAAGTTTATTGGAAATGACAAGAAGAAACTTGTACACTCTTAACTTGGCATTGTTATAAAATATTTTATTAAAACCCAAGCCTGGGTCAATTCTGATAAGCTTGCTTTATACTTTATAGTATATTATAGGGTATATGGCTCAACAACATCAAAGAAACCATATAATTAGTTGTATATAGACTTGCACTCTCCTGACCTGATACTCAATTAGGCAAAAAATGTTCAATGTGCATATCTCACTTGTCCGTTGTGTATCAATGATTTTTTCTCTTCATTTTCCAATTTTGGATATTGATGGAACATATCTGAAGTTAAACCCATGCAGATTCAATATGTATCGTTGCCTAATAAATGTCAATTATGGTCATACCTGCAGTTTTGCAATACCCAAGATTTTGGCACCGGTGATGGCACCAAAAACTGAGTAGGTATTAAATAAATGTAATCAAGCCCCAAGCCATTTCTTTTTAGCTCAATATGAAATATTTGCTAGGATTGGAAATCTTAAATGCAAATGGATAATTAGACAAGGGTAAGACATTAGGATCTCTATCTGATGTAGATAACGGAAACTTTTTAGTAGATATATGTAACAGGAAATAGCTCCCATCACCACTTCTTTCCATTATTGTTGTATTACTGCTAAACAGTTTATGGTACCTTTTTAGCTTTGTTTATACTGCTGGCGTCGAATTAGCGAACCCATGAATCTATGGAATACTTCCAAATCTATCAAGTGTTGACAAAATGATACGTCTGTCCTTTTGCTTGTAATTTTTTGCATATGTTTTCCTGTGCTATTTGTTGATTTGATGATATTGAAGTTATTGGATTTTTTATTATGAATTTTAGGATAATCTACACTTTCAGCATATATATATATATATATATATATATATATA